>CALNHX010000148.1:0-466974 GCA_940337035.1 Agriotes lineatus
GGCTGATTTATTTATGAATATTTAGCATTAGTTAATCACTAGTTATATTTGTTTGTAAGATTGTTTATTTATGCACTGACAACAGTTATGTTATTGCTATATGTATTATTTTAGTAAAGTATTTGCGCTGATGTATTTATTGTTTTAATTTTTTCTCGTTAGCACTATCAACACTATTAGCTAAGATGTCGTAAATATCTTGAGGAAATTTTCTTTTGATTCCATTATGTATGGAGTTGATTCCAATATCATAATAAAATTTATTACTTTGAGAACCGTACTTGCTGTATTATTAGTTTGATTTGGATAAACAAATGAGTTACCAAGCTAAGAAACTTTCTACCTGCAGTTTACAAAAAGGTATAATCCTCTTATAATCCTCTTATTCTCTTATCAGTAATACGCTTGTTGTTTAACAACGGGTGGTTGCCGGGACATAGCCCTGGTTAAGGTGTGGCCTATATTTGTACGGAATTTTAACAAAATTAATAGAACATTTTTTAATCGCTAACTGAATTAATTCGTCAATGCAAGGAACGCAAAAATAGATCGATGCATGTAGGTCAATAAAATACTTTTATTTAACGGGGCAAAAGGACAAAAACTTATAAAGATGAATTCCGTTGGCAGTAGGTATCAATTAAAATTCATGTGTTATGTGTAACGCGATATCATCCACATTTATGAAAAAAAAAACGCTTTTCAAGATTTAGCCCGTTGGAGAAAAGGTTGCTCTAAATGGTCCTTAAATTAGTTTTTTAATCATACTGCTGTGAAGCGAGATACCCCAGTTAGCGTTTCACTATTCCACGGTGCAAGACGGCTTAACTAAATACAGCCGTTAGGCCAATTATAGGCGTCGCTGTGCATTTATGGGGACTTCCAATCCCACTAACGACTGTCATGATGTTGTTATGACCGCCGGGACCAACTATTTCCGTGACAGCCGTATCAAAAGGCGCCGGGAAATGCAGCCGTGGAACTCCCATTCAAGATTTTCCAGTTGAATACTTCTAAAATGGGTTTCTTTTGTTTTTTCTATTTTTTCTATTTTAAATAGAACACCCGGTATATTATAAAATTTTTGAATTCAGCTTAAAATGTTAGAGAAAATTTGTCTCTTCAACTAACGCTCTATTTTGTACCGTTTTGTAGAATTTGTAATTTTTTGACATAGGTATGCTTAAAAATTAAAAATAAAATATTTTGGCTAATTATAAGATCATTGTAAAAGGAAGTTGTGTGAGTGTATCACACCAGGTTTTTCGATAAAATTAGGCCTACCTACTAATCCCTCAATTTTTAGTATTTATTTCTGACCGCAGTAGGCTACAGGTTTACAGTAAAATTATTTTATTTGTTCCTCACTTGTAAACATCAATTTATCAAGTCACTGTATTCACCTTGAAAATGTTTCTTAATTGGCTAGCCAGTAAATGTTTTACTGGCTAGCCAGTAAAATTTTACAAGCGTGCTCATAGATAAATGATAGCGTGCAAAGCCAGAGTTGTCTTCCTTAGTATGTGTCATATTGATGAATTTAGTTGCTTGTCAGTTTGACATTTTAAATACATAGTAAATTTACAAGTGAGGAACAAATAAAATATTCAACAATACACGCAAGGTAACAGGTTTTACTGGCTCAAGAAGGTGACTGGCTCGCTTTTGGCTCGCCAGTCATATCCTTCTGTTCGCCAGTAAAAACCGTCTTACGACGCTAGTAATGTTAAATAGATACTATAAACTTTGTCAAAATAATCTTTTAACGTCTGAATAATTGATCAAAATTTGAAGTCTATCAGAACATAAGTAGCAAGATACAGGGGTGTGAAGGAAAGAAGTGAAACGCACTGTATATTAGAACTATAGTAGCTTGTGACCATCTTTCTTGGAATGACTCATAAAAATAATAGTTATTTATGCATCTAGGACGAAAGATTGGCTTTTTTATGGACGATGCCTGCAATTGCTGGCCGAGGCAATAGCCGAGGCAAGCAATCAGGCAAGGCCATAAAAAGCAGTTTTCGTTCGAGATGCATATTACATCTTTCCGTCGACCGTCATAATTTGAAAAAAAATTAAAGTGGAGTCCGAATTATAAGAGTTGTTGAGGACGATAAACGTTTGCGGACAAAAAGTGTTTGCGGGCGAAAAGTGTTGACGGCCGTAAAGTGTTTGCGGACGAAAAATCAATGGTGTCCAAAAAAGTGACATTTTTGGTATGTAAATGTGTCCGTAAAAATCACATTTTATAGGGAGGTCGACGAAAAATTATATTTTTTCATTTCTTTTCATTTAACAAACGATCGGGTACAGTTTGCGGATGTTTGTTGAGACACCTACATTCATACAGAATTCCATTTGTCAAGATAAGTTTAAGTTACATTTAAAGCATGTGCCATAATAATTCTCTTGTCTGTTAATGTTTCATATTCCGCTTTGATGTAGTTAATATAAGTACAAATCGATATACAAATAACCTACTTCAAGTCTGAATGCGTGTTATTTAATATTTTACCTATAATTATTAAGCTATACATTAACTAATCTGAAAATTTTAGCGGTAATATACACTGCTACACAGCCTTGCCAGCAGATTAGGTTTCTTACACAACCATTCAATTAATGTCGATCGACGCTGAATGCCAAACAGTACATCTAGTTATGCAGAAATGGCATCATGCCAAAATATCATATTTTAGGAGAACGTTTTAGGTAAATGCATATTGTGATGGATTATGCGCGTTTTATGTGCTACGGACATTTCCTCGCATTACAAATTACTAACAAACAAGTTAAATTCTACCTCTAACAGTTAAAAGCGCTAATAATACTGCATTAATCAATCACATCTATTATAACAGAGAGTTTCGGTTGGTGAACGCATATATTATTTGGAGATATATTTGTCCAAAGTTATATATTACATAGAAAATGTATAAACTATAAACTTCAGTAGGACCAGCACCAATATCATATGTCACATCAGAAACTCTACGTCCTTCTGTTCCATCTTCCCACCAAGTAGTTTGCTTGAAATATCCATCTTATTTACCCGAAGAAACTGTCTATTCGTGAACAAACATTCTATGAACTCGCTTGGTGAATAAATAACTATTATTAGTGCTGCCAACTTTATTTTTTTTAAATGTTAAATAATGAGTGTGACTCGCTCGCTCTGCCGTTCTGTTCAATAAATCATAATAATGTCCCTAGTTTAAACTCATTTGTAATATACAATTTAGGAAAAATAAATGTTTCTATATACAAATATAAAATTTGGCTACATCTGTTGAAATATTAAAAAAAAATCTATAGCAAATGTAGAACTATTTGAAATGAATATTTATAATGCTCAGATGGCTAAAAGGTTTCATGGCGGGTGGTTACAGAGTTCCTTCATTTCCGAATCGCTAATAATTTCGAAACACGGGGGTGCGTTTTTCTTAGGAGCTATAAAAGAGAGTATCTAACTGTCGTCTTTGATAACAATTACGAGTCCTGTTCTGGAAAGATGGTGCTACTTGTTGTTTTATTTCATTAAATCCAACTGCTAAACAAGAAAATAGCCATAAACAAATTTATACTGATACTAAATGGAGCTAGTTAAGTGCGGCAAACTATATATCGAAATGTTGTTAGCATAGTTACCTGTTCTTTTCCGAGATTACCTTTATAGAACTGCGATAGTTTAACACAATACGACACGCGGCCTCACACTCGAGGGCGTGACGAAGGTTAAAAATGGCTTTTTACGACCATTTACCAAGCTAGCTCATGGTAGGGATGTCCACGAAAGACGGCTATTGGCGCTCCTGGAGAAGATCATGATTGGTTTTTAAGTGTGCGTTTATTTACAATTACTATGTACAATGTTATATAATTACTCCCAAAACTATATATATATAAAAACAATAAAATAAAATAAGCTATGCCGTGTGCGTGCCCGGTGGAGGGCATCTCCGAGGGCGAGAAGTGGATGGTGGCGGTCGACCTGGCAGCAGGAACACTTCGGCCAGGACTTCTTAGACATAGGGCTCGCGTCCTAGCGAGGCCCTTTGGGGGCGGGGCGGTGTCCACGTTCCGGACGACCTGGAGGCAGGATGACACACCTCGGCGGCAGGCCAAGGGGGCGGCGGCGGAGGCTTGAGGCGTCCTTGCCGTGGCAGGTGCATCCTCGGCGGAGCTGTGCAAAGCCGGGGCGACGGTGCTTGGAAGCGCGAGCTCAGGCGAAGTCCTCTTCGTGGCGCGGAGTTTCTGGTGTTTCAGGAGCGACCTGGGGATGGCGTCGAGCCGGATGATGCGCGACGGGCCGGAGCGCTCTCTGGTTCGCAAGCAGCTAGCGTCTCTCTGAAGCTTGGGGCGCCTTGGGGCCGAGCAGAACGAGTCTGACGACAGCACACTCCAGGTGCGGGCTGCTGCAGCGAACCTCGAGCTTGGCGACGGCGGGCAGCGAATTCGGGCGTCGGCTGTCCATGCTCCTCTTCCTCGATGATCGATGGCTAGGCCCCGCTGGAAGGCGTGGGCTCTAGGTTGGCATTGCGTAGCTTTTGGCTACAAGGGGGCTGCTGCGAGCGTCCTTTGTGGATGCTGCGGCGGCGGCGATGATTGGTTTCCTCTATGGAAGCGGTGTCGGGCGGCCTTCTGCTATGGGTGCAGTGGCGGCGAGGCTGAACGGCGTCAGCTGATGGCGCAAGCGAGCGGCGTCGCTTGGCGGTGGTTCCCCTCTGTGGAGGTTGGGGGGTACGCGTAGACGGCGGTGGCGTCTTTGGCGTGATGCGAGCTCCCTGACATAGGAGCGGCAGCGTACGTGGAGGCGGCCTGTGTGGCGGCATCTTCCTCGTAGTGAGCTGGACGTAGGTGTAGGCGGCGGCGGCGCCTGTGGAAGAGTGCGTGCTTCTGGACATGGGAGCGGCAGCGTACGTGGAGGCGGCCTGTGTGGTGTCTTCCTCCTCGCAGTGAGCTGGACGTAGGGGCAGACGGCGGCGGCGTCTGTCTTCACTCGCATGTGTTGGTTTCTGCGAACTAGATTCGAGTAGCTGTGTTTGTTTCTGAGAACTTACGTGGGCGGCATCCTGGCGTGTCGCGTGTCGCGGTGCTGCGGAGCGATGCAGCGGAGGCGGCGAGGTTCTCCATGGGGCATGGGCTATGCATAGCGGGCGGCAGGACCTGGGGCATAGCGCAGCGTAGGCCTGGGCTTGAGACGGGCGGCGACGTCGGTGGCTACTAGGGCTCGATTCGACCTGGGGCTAGGCGTTCCTCCGGGTGGACGGCGAGGATGGCAGTCGTTGTCGGCGACAACTCGGACACCCTTTGGTGGCTGTGATCAGGGATCAAACAGTCACCTGGAGTCGCAGAGTTGACTTCTGCGATCAGTGATCGAGCAGAAGATTTTTGTTGTTTGTTGTTTGTTACTTCCTATTGATCTGAGAACAGCGTTCGATCGGATGATTATTCTGGCGGCTGCGGCTCTTTTTAAAGGAATTTTTACTCCCACCGCTTTCTCTCGGATGTCCGTTTGTTTGGGGTGGGATGAACTGCTTCGCTTCTGGGGCTTTTTGTTAAAAAAAAATTTTATTTCGCGTTTTGCGCTTTTATTGTGGTCCGGATTTTTTTTTATGTAGCTCACTGGATTCCTGATGCGAAGGCGATTTTTATGATACCCCACTCGACTACCTTACTTTTATTTCGCCGGTGCTTTTAATCCGGTCGCGATATATGCGTTTAATTAATTTTCGCACAATCGTTCTGAAATACTTACTTACTGTCATTGTTGACACATCTTGTAAGTTGAATATAAGAATACTGTGGCTAGTCTCCATAGAAACACAGTTCTCTTTGAGTTTATAGCAGCTCTAATGCGGTAAGTAATAGTAATAGTTTTCACCAACAGATGTCTAGTTTATTTGTAAAAATGAAAATTACAATTTGTACAATTATTAAAAGTAATATTTCTTCCCGCGCCGTCATCTAATGTTTTTAAAGTAATAGAAGTTTCTGTATTACTTATTGAGTTAGATATGTTACTATTCGAATAAATTGCAGTAGTCTTGTCTTCGAACACTGGAATCGACTGAACGTTACTGGTATCGCCGCTTTTGGTATGTAAAATCTTGTCAGCAAAGTCCACTTTAGTTGTTAGAGAATCGGCTACGTAGCTCTCAGCGACATTAGACGACCTATAAATGGATCTTCTGTTAGGTATTAAAAAAATATATTAAGATTATCAATAAAACCTCCAACCGGCATGACGTTTAAGTGCCATAACGTCAACCCCAGTATTTGCTAACAAAGTTGCCGACGTCCTTCTGAAAGCGTGTCCAGTATAGTATTGCGGATCTTGTAGTTTTAAATATGCTGCGATTTTTTGAGGGATTTGCCCCATTGTATTTATACCCACGAGTTGATTTATACATTTTCCTTGACGAACTGAGTAGAAAAATCGACGAGAGTTTGCTTCCTTAGGCCTTAACTGTATATATTTTCGTACAATCGTCAAAAAAGGAACTTTTTCATTAAGTTTATCAATAATCGTGAAAGTTCGACTAATATGTGTTTTGGTATCAGGTACATTAACAATAATAACTGAACCTTGATCCGAAATGTCATCAACTGTCATCTTCACAAGTTCGTCACGCCTAAGGGCTCCTGCGATTCCCATTATCATTACTGCTTTCATCATAATGTAAGTTTCCTTGGGGGCTTCCATCAGAAATTTGTTCATCTCCTCTCTAGTAAATACCTTGGATTTTTTAGGATGATGTCCAATATTTTTCTTTTTTAAAAATGCCAACAGCTTCTTAAATTGTGATATATCAATACCGTTATTTAAGTTAATGGTAGTTTTAAGCATTGAGTATTCTGCCCATAAACTTCCTGGAGACTTCAATCTTGAGCTTCTTTCAACAAAATAAGCTAGCGAAGTCTTTTCAGATATCTCCACTTTCTTCTCGCCCAACCATTTCTTGAACATATCATAAACGTTTTCATACCTTTTTTTTGATACTTTAGGAACCAAAGATTCGCAACCCCTTTGATAAGCTTCCTCAATGTCTGTATTTATTTGAAAATCTTCTTCATTAGCCATTGTGAAAAATTAATATTGAAACTTCAAATTGTTTATTCGGTTTCAAACAACAAAACGTTTCTAACGAAATACATTCAAAACACTCTGGATAATATACTTATGTACATGTCATAAAAATCAAGATAATTAAATCGGAAACAACTCAAATTTTTGTTATTTTATTTGGTGTTATATGCGATTGTGCGAAAAACGTTATACCCTACACGGTTGTTAAGTGTCTAACGGAATCTCGAAAATTGAAAAATCTCGACTTCGTCTCGATTTTTCAAACTTTTCTCGATTCTGTTATAATGCACTTACCAACCTAATAGTGTAATATACTATTTCGTGTTTTGTTGATGCGCTTTATCCGGGCTGCAGATGAGTTCGGGGCTCGCGTTTGAGATGCATCTTAATCCTATTACCTGGCTTTAACGACCACTCGGGCGAACTCCTTTGTTACGCCGTCTTTGTAGGAAGTTTCCGACACGCGGCCGGCTTCGCGGAAGGTCTTCACATAATTTGTTTAATAATTTGTCGTTCCTATCGGACTCCTTATGAATAATCTTGGTCGACGAGGGCCTGGTTTCCTGATTTTGATTTCTTTGTGAAAAGGAGAGTTTTGAGCTGCCCTTGCTTTGTTAGCCCGAGCGGCCGATGACATGCTAATATCTCCGGTTTTGAGGGCCGTTTACCCTAAGAATGCTATTTTTAAAACTTAGGCGTTCGGCTTTTGTTTAGCCAAAAGAATAACATGGTTGTAATTACGTGTTTTTCTGCTCCTTGAGAAATTGCATGCGAGGTTTGAGGGCGTTAACTCACATGTGATTTTTGATTGAGCCGCTATCTTGACGAATAGGCGACAAGCGTCGATTATGCACGTGTGAGTCATATCAAGTTCATTGAAATTTGTTATTCGTTAACATGTTTTTAGCTGCAGCATTCGAAATAAATATTCTGATCAGGGGAGATTTCTTCGCAATTTTTTCACTACATAAACTGCCTCTCCGTAGTAACCATCAAACCTACTCCTCCCTTTTTGAATATTCGCGAAATCCTGCTCATAGTGCCGGTTTTTTAATTTTTTTTTGGAAATGACAACGCACACGAAGAATACCTTATTTTTTATATCTTATTAGTACATTATTTTTTCTTAATAACTGCGATACAAGGCATATTATAGTGTACATAATACCCTGGCGATCATTAGGAGTTACTATGGTACGTGAATGGTCAGAAATGACAAGCGTGAAATTTCTAACCAATCACGTATTTACCTCGATGTGTCGATGCGTTCACAGCAATACTTGATAATCCATAAGCTTTCTAATCTATTATTTAGGTTGTTAGAAACACTAGTAAGAAATAAAATGTTATATACACCACGGGCATTACTTAATGTTTATACCATCGGGCGACTTCCAAACCCTCGGGCTTGTAAACTTGTCACCCCCAAGCAGCCATATGTCCTTGATACATAAATGACTATAATGACTACACTGTATTTTATGTTGATCTTCCAAAGACTCCTTACCGATATAATAGCTCTTAAAGGAAGTTCTCAATTTAAAGTTTTTTGGCTGTAGTTTTTACTTCCTTTTACAATAAAGGAAGTATTGGATTCACCCCAAAAATTCGAAATTGAGTTTTCACCAGATCTTCACGTTTTGAAGTCCCTTGAAACCAAAAAACATATTTTTGTTCATTGGTCTGTGTGTGTGTCTGTCTGTCTGTGAACAGAATATCTCAAAAACGAAAAGAGGTATGGCGTTGAAACTTCATATATAAGTTTTGTGTACTATGTAGATGCGACAGAAAATCGCATAACCGGAAGTAGGTGTTTACTCTTTTGATTTTTCAGTTTTTTTCGATTTTTTCAAAAACGGCTCCAACTATTTTTTTTTACTTTACAGTTTTATTACATTTTGAATGTGTATTGATGTGAGATAGGTAATATTCCAGTTGAATACCTGTAAAATGAGTTTCTTTTGTTTTGTTCTATTTTTTGTATTAACTCCTATTTTAAGTAGAACACCCGGTATATTATTACATTTTTGAATTAAGTTTAAAATTTTAGAGAAAATCGTACGACACTCATTAATGACCAATAGAAAAATTAGTTCACGAGCCGTATCCAAGACAACAAAAAAATTTTTTGGAAATTTTTTGTAGGTAGACCATCCTAACTTTGAGGGTTTCTGTCGTTACGATTTTCTTACCGAATCTGCATTCGAGCATTAATTCATATCCGGAAATTATTTTTCGTGCATTCAACAACGTCCTAATTTGCCCTCGCGTCCCGCTCGGGCAAATTAATACGACGTTGTTGGAACGCACTCAAAAAAATTTCCGGAAAGAATTAATGCTCTTATGAGATTATATGTGAAAATTTTTCTCTTGATCTAATGTTCTATTTTGTACCGTGTTTGTAGAATTTGCAATTTTTGAAAATTTTTGACAAATGCTTAAATATTAATTTTTTTTTCTAATTATAAGATCACTGTAAAAGGAAGTTGTGTGAGTGTATCACACCAGATTTTTTCAATAATAAGCATTTTGTTACAAAGCTGTAAGTAATCAGAAGTTTATTACTACTTTGATTTATTGCCATTAAAGCTCGGGGTAGATTACATCCATATATATCTTTTAGTAGTATGTTTATTAGGTACTTAAAGATACTTTTATATCCGGTAATATGTTTAGCATTCAGAAACGTATATTGATTGCATTTCCATACGCTAGACCGTTTACGAAAATAGTGATACTAATGGAATATGCACGTAATATATAAAAGGGTAATTGATATCATATTTAATACTTCCTCATATCAATGTCGCTAAGTCAAAAGGTGGATACAGGCGCGTGCTGGCCCGCCGGGCTACCGGGCATTTCCCGGTAGGCCCTGAGTTGCCGGGCCCTGGAACTATTCTTAACAATAGTCAAAAAATAAAAATTATCAAAATTTAGGTAGATCACTTTCGTTTGGCCACATTAATAATGTCGTGATGGACCAGATTTGTGGATTATGGATTATTTTATGATGGTTTAGAATGCTTCGATCCTCCTAGATTTCCTGAAATTAGTCAAATTATGCCAATAAACTCCTCCAACAGAATTTGTGAAGTTATTCCAGTCCTCTAAAAAAAATTAAGAAAAAGTTAATGACGTTAGCCAAACTGTGGCCTTAGTTACCAAAAAGAAATTTTGAAAACGTTATGAGACAGCTAAAGTTAAAGACTATGTTCAAGAAAGCGAAGAAAATCTTGACACTGACATTGAAGATGAAATTCCCTCGGAAAATCCAGTCCCCGCCCATAACTATTATAGTAAAGCTGTTTTCGCAATGAAGTGCATTAGTTGTGTATTATATGTATTTGTGGTTTTATGCAAGTATAATAAAATATATTCTACTACATTCAATCAATGTCTATGATAGGATGCCGAATTCGCCCAATTTCCGAAATCAATTTGGTCAATACTGCAACTGGGCAAATTAATTCAGTAATTGAGCGAATTTAGGTTTTATGCAATTCCCGGACTGAGCATTCCATTTCGGCAATTGAGTCTAACCTATTCAAGTTTCTTCTCAGAATCCTACCTACGTAAGCAAATATCTTGTGAAAGTTTATTTTCTAAAATAGAATTATTAAAAACTCGTTTACGCAGCTGTAAGCATATTTTAATAACTCGGCGCTGCTTGTCAAGATGCACCAAGCCACTCTAATGTCAAATTTCTCGATCTAAAACATAGAGCTTTGTATACAACTAGTACATAATTTGGCTTTATTTCATTTTAGAACCATAATCTTGTTTATTGGCTCTCAGTAGCGGGCGTAATATGGCTGTTATAGCCCGAGAGCCTATAAAGTTGCTAAGCAGTATAACAAACACCAACAATTTAGTATACCAACACCAACAATCTGTGTAGAAAGAATAGTACATCAAAACTTCAAGCACAATGATGACGCAGTAGTCTGTAGCCAAAATACTGGATCCTTCCATTGTGTCCATTTGAAAACCAAAATAAAATAAAATGTATATGTCATGTGAATAATCACGATTTTTTATAGTTATCGAGACATTTCGTCGACTATAATTAATCTATTCATTATGCCTTACAAGTATTATTGACCTCGCTCACAAAAGTAGTTTGGTCATAAAATAGACTTGCCCAATTATGAACTTGTTATATAAATAGCTATTATTCAACACCTTCTCAAAATTAGCATATTACTACAGTTATTTCAAATAAAGAAAGGCCATCATTAGTTAGTCACTAGTGAGAGAAGGATAGAAAAATCGCGGAGAAATAATTATTATAGGTACATAACTAATCGAAGGCTTTTTTGTAAGTTTTAAATTGCAATTAATAGCATATCAAATGTCATGTTAGTGTCAAAAACGTGTAAAAAATGAGTTAATAGTAATCTATGATACAAGTGCGTAAAGCGAGTGAGCCCTAGGAGTGACTAAAGATGCTTTACGCATGTGTATCGTACAATATTTTATCTACGATAGAATCTAGAAAACACGGTAAGTATAAAAACATATTTAAATGTAAATTAGGATTACTAGCAAAAATTAAAACACGTTGCTACTGACGACTTGCCTAATGAAATCATTTTAAACACGTTGCTTCTGATCACAAAACAATACCTAATCTGCTGACGACGTGAACTAATGGAAACATGTTATTAAATAGACATTTTACAAACTTAAAACTGCCAAATAAAAGTCAATTTTACACACGTTCATATCGTAGATAAAGAGATTTAAGAGAGGTATTGGACAAAAAGCTGTATTGCACTACCTATACGGGTGTCGTGGTAGTTAAACTTTTTCTTTCGTGACTAATATGCTACATTCCACACTTATACAATAAATAACTACAATTTTTGAATATATTTTACTTATCATGTTTCGAGTTTTGTAATCCTGCCTCATTCTACGAAACCACTTACTATTTAGAATATATTTCTCAATTTAAAGTTCAATCATTTTAGATCGTATAGCAATAAAAAAAAATTAAAAATTTGCCACGGGTATTTGTTTGGGGTATTTCCCAAAATTTCAATGCCCGGTCCCTCTGTAGAGTCCCAGCACGCGCCTGGGTGGATAAGAATATTATTGATGCTTCAACATAAAAGCCCAGTAATGTATACCACTGTAGAATGTAGACCGGTAGACCTCAAACTCCCTCTGTGCACAATTTCTTGTATCAAGTTTCTTCTTGCTGTCCTTAATACTTATTATCTTTCCAACGCGTTTTCGGCCAGGCATGGTTTCTTTTCGATAATTTTTTTAGTCCAACTACTATCTTAGCAATTGTTGTATTATTATTTCTTATATTATATCGCTTTCCTTTGTTCTCTTAACCATTATTTATATCATCTCTTGTAATTGTAATGCATATCATCGCTCGTTTCATAACCGCTTGGGCTATCAATATTTTTAAAGAAATGATTCTGTGAGCGACCATGTCTCCGACGCATAAGTTTATACAATGGTTATTCAATACCATGTTTGAAATCAGTTTAGTTTTGTTAATGTTAATCTTTAATCCGAGTTTTATTGATTTCTCTCGTAAATCTGTCATCATAATAGTAGATCTTGATTACTAGTAAACACTACTACATCGTATGCATATCGGAATTGTGATGTGTTTTCTTCATCATTATTGAATTGCTTGGGTAAATAGTTTTGGTGACAGCGCATTTCCCTACCTTTTCATCTCGATTACATCAGTTTAGTTCATGTCGTTTTGTTCCAAAAGCGTTTGATGTGAAAAAGTCTTCTATTAAAATGATACTCTTCTTCTTGACCCAATGCTCTATTATACGATATCGAAGGACTCTTCAGAGTCTACAAAAACTATAAGTATGTAGATATTATATGCTTTCGTTTTTTCAATTATTTTTCCAACTGCTCGTAGGTGATCCTTTCCTAACTCCCATCTGCTAAGAAGATGGAAACTTTGCACGTCTTTATGTTATAGAACTATAGAATTTCTCGTAGGTGTCTGTAAGTGCTTTCGACAGTTCATCTTCGTCAGTTATAGTTTCCAGTTTCGCCTTTCGTCTGTAGCTACGGATGCTGATAACTAAAATAGATTGTTGCCTTTTTTTAAAATTATTCTAGTTGTGTATTTTCTTATATCGATGCATATACTTTTTCTGGTAGTCTCATTTCTAATTTTTTAAAAGCTACAAATATCTACTATGCACCGAATAAAACCATTTTCGGAAAAACAAACTGCACAGAGACACTAAACTCAAGTATATGGTGCAATAACACTACCAACACTACTATACAATAGTGAATCTTGGGTAACCCAGATGAAAAACGAAACAACTTACAAAAATCTCAGAAAAAACACATATGAACAGAATCAAAACTAAAAACAAAAAGAATCTTTAAATCAAGAGCCAATAATATTGAAATGAATAAAATAAATCTAAGCTGGTTTCGACATATATCGTAATAAGAATGGACCAAACTAGACTGTTAAAGAGGGTCGTAGATGCAAGAAGAGAGAGAAAAAGAAGAAGAGGGAGGCCGAAGAAAACATGGATGAAACAAATAGAAGAAATAAGATGAACAAGAGAAGACACTAGACAAGATGATGCAGATGACAACGGGCCGAAAGTAATAAAAAAAATTGGTAAAGTAAGAATAAAATAAAACGGACTTCGACGTCTGCTAAGGGCATACGGATAAATGAGAAGAAGAATTTTAGACCGCATCCGCATTGTCCTATGCGCTTTTTACCTTATTAATAACCTTCCAACATGAGATGTTTTACATTTGTATTAATAAAAGCGCATTTTTATCTAAAACGCTTTAAATTATCAAATGAAAAGAATATAATCTCTTTGAACTGGTTATGCCGCAGCTCCAGTAAAATTTAAGTTTTAATAGTTAATTTTGACAATATTACTTTTGTTTTACTTTCAAAACGGGGATATACGTTCGCAATTTCATTTTTTTAATGTGGCGAAATTTCCAAAGAAGCGGCATGAAGGGAAGATATATGCCTTTTTCAAGCTGATATATTCTCAGACGTTGGCAGAGTGCTAGACTTGCATTGAGCAAGTCCTCGTATCGAATCCCACGGTGGGTGGAATTTTTTCGCAGCCTTGACGATCGGTATCGGGTTCGGTGAGACCATTCCTATTTGGGTACTTTACTCAGAACCAGAGACCTAAGAGATAGAGTAACTAGGTTAACACATCACCAACACACACACCGAAGCACGAAAGGCGCGTTCCAACTTTGTAACCCGAAACTGGGACAGGTTGAGCATTGCACACTAGATGTTAAAGCGTATAAAGCACCAGCCTCTACACCGCAAGGTAAAATGGGGGACCCACAGTACATACATACATATTGTCAGATATAAATTTGTCCCCAAATACTCAATCAACATATTAATGTACTGCTAAACAATAAATAACGAACTGTGTTTCGGGAGTACTTGGTCCACCGATCCACCCCCAGCTTCCCCGGCAGTAAAAGCATTTTTTTACAATGTTGGAAAATCCTTTATTACCTAAAGCTCGTAGCTCGATAAACAAGAATGCTTTGGAAGACAATAATTGTTTTTCTAGCTCGTTTTTTACCATGTGCCTTGCTCACACATTCTGAAGTTATTTTGTGTAATAAATGGACATATCCACTTGTTGCACTGAAATAGTCATACTAGACAGCCACCAACACATGGACACAAATAGCTTCCACCCTTTTTCGATCCCATAGTAAAATAATTATTGTCACGTTGGCATTACTATTGAATTGACATATCCATAAACGTTCCAGAAAAAAATTATTAGAAAATATATTATTGTATTATATTAATGAAAACTACTTGCTATTGTAGAATCTGCATAATGGAAAAGTGCTGGTTATTTGTGCGAACAAATAAATTCGGTGAAATTGTCGTATCTATTTAATCTATGATGAAGTTAAATTTTAGATGTTACGCCCATGTGTATCATGATGAAACATAAGCTATACTTTAGCAATGTCAAGTACTTTGTTATTGTTACTAAAATTGATCAAGGAGAAAAGTATGTCTTTTTTAGTTCCTTTTACAATAAAGGAAGTATTGGATTCGCCCCAAAAATTCGAAATTGAGTTTTCAAAATATGTTCACGTTTTAGAATCCCCTGAACAGAAAAAAAACATATTTTTGTTTATTGGTCTGTGTGTGAACAGAATATCTCAAAAATGAAAAGAGGTATGGTGTTGAAACTGCATATATAAGTTGTGTGTACTACCTAGATGAGACAGCAAGCTTTTGAAGAAAATCGCATAACCGGAAGTATGGTGCTTACTCTTGTGATTTTTCAGTTTTTTTCGATTTTTTCAAAAACGGCTCTAACGAGTTTTTTCAAACTTTAGATTTTTATTACATGTTTAATGTGTATTGATGTGAGATAGGTGATTTTCAAGTTGAATACCTCTAAAACGGGTTTCTTTGGGTTTTCTCTTTTTTTTATTAACTGTTATTTTAAAGAAAACACTCGGTATATCATTACATTTTTGAATTCAGCTTAAAATTTTAGAGAAAAATGTATCTTTCACTAATGCTCTATTTTGTACGGTTTCTGTAGAATTTGTAATTTTTGAAATTTTTTGACAAATACTTAAAAATTAAAAATCAAATTTTTGGCTAATTATAAGATCACTGTAAAAGGAAGTTGTGTGCGTCTATCACACCAGATTTTCTAAAGTACTTTAGAGTGAGAGGGGACAACGATCTGTCCGTATCCTGGTAAATGACAAATACGTCAAATTAACATCAACCAGATTTCCCTTTCAACATTGATTAAATATTAATCAATATGCTTTCAACTTAGAACTAAAGGGTGTTTCAAACAGAACGCAATTTTTTATTTCAAAATAAAACGCAAGATTTTTTGAGGGATTGCTGATATTTTTATTTAATTTTAAAGTAGACATGTTCCGATTAATTATGGAATAAAATATTCTTCAAATGGCTCTGGCGACTCTGGACGCAGACCCTTGGCTCTTTTGATGAAATTATATATGGCGTTTTCTTGGAGTTGCGGCTCTACCTTAGTAATTACGCGTTGGATATTGGCATTGAGCTCAGGAATTGTTCGAGGGCTATTCGCATAGACCTGAGATTTCAAAAAACCCCAAAGAAAGAAGTCGCACGGCGTCAAATCGCAAGATCTCGGTGGCCAACTCCCCTGGCGTTTCAGAATACAATGCGGTCCAAAAATCGTTTTCCCCAAAAAAATCAATTATTTCACGCGCAGTGTGGTAGGTTGCGCTATCTTGCTGAAACCACATATCTTCCAGGTCCATACTTTCCACTTGAGACCACAAGAACTCTGTTATTACGTGTAGTGACGTTCGAAGATTTTCAGCAACACTCACATTCACAGTTGTAATGTTTTCTAGAGACCGACCGGAACGACAATGTTCAGGAGATTTACTGTCCATAATTGATCCAATTTTTACCAAATTCTTAATCAATCTTTGAAAAGTGGAAAGATTTGGTGCACTTTCACAACTAAAAATTCCATGAACTTTGCAACGGTTTCAACGTAACTTTCCCCATTTTGGTAATCGGTTTTCACGATGATAAGGCGTTGTTCTTTGGTGTAGCGCTCCATAACTAAAAATCGCAACAATAATAGATGGTAGATGTCAAATTTTTAGAGTTGCAACTTTTACAGAAAAAAATGGTGCGAAATTTAAAAATCGCGTTCTTTTTGAAACACCCGTTATAATATTTAAAGAAACGGATGTCGTATCAATTTTTAATTAGAATTCATTAATACTGCCAATAAAGTAGTTCTGGTAAAGTATCTGGAAAATAGTAGAAACATAGTATTTATGCAAATAATACTAATGTAAACTTGGTTACATCGAAATTTAAGACATCTATGTATAAAATACTGCATCACTTCGCAATGAATTTCCAACATTAGTAGACTAGGTGGATATAGGTTGCCTTGATAACAACTTGACGTGTTTTTCATTTAATAGGGTACGGACCTTAGAACAGAAAATAAACAGGAAGCCGCATCTGTAAGAAATCCGTGCGACCGCGATGGGTTTTCAAAATGGCGGATGGTTGTTTCCTTTTGGCAGTGGCGTATCATATCGATAAGGTGCATGTGCAGCAAACAATTTCAACAGTTTTATTAAGCGCACTTTACACTATGTGATTTATGACTACATGTGATTTTGTGTGACTTCAGTCACTGTCTGTAATTTAAATTGCTTCCTCAGATTGTGTGATTACAAATAATGACCCCATTATACTTTCCCTTCTATGCCCATGACTATTGTTGTGTACAAGTACGTATGAGAAGTGACATGTTCAGAGAAATTATTTCTCTATTTGAAGAGAAAAGTAATATTAATACTTACTGATGGAATGTAATGCCCAAAGTCCTGGTATTTGGGATCTGAGAACAGCCAAAATTAGTCTCAAACTAACTAAAACCCACAACTGTCAAACCGGTATCACAACTCATTAGTCATACATGGGTTTTCAAAATGGCCGTTTCCGTCGCCTAGATGTTGCAGCCAAGTTAAATGAAATGCGCCTTCCTGTCTATTTTCTGTTCTAAGGTACGGACACAAATCGCTTCCGTCATTTTCAATCGCATAATAAATTAAATATTGTTACGTTGGCATTACTTTTGAATTGATATATGTATAAACGTTCCAGATATAACTATCAGAAGGTATTTTATTATAGTATATTTATGAAAACTAGTTGTTATGCGCTATATTTTAGAATCCTGTTAGACGCGTTTTTTGTGTTATATTTAAAATTAAATTTCTGATACTTTTGAAATGTGTCAAAGTGGTGGATGTAATTCACCCATGACCACAAGGCGGCAACGGGGTGCAAACAGTGCAGGTTCGAGCATTTCTTAGCCCAGTGGCGAAGGCAGGCAGTTATATGTAAAAGAACATAAACTTACTGACCTGTAAATTTCATCGATAATAATAATAAATTCTACTCACCGGGGGAGGCCGCCCCCCCCCTGGCCCCTCCGTACTTCTGGTAGTGACATTACAATGCTTGACTTTGCATCAGTCAGCATCAATCCTGTGGCACCTCATCGCTGCTTTCACTGATTGGCTTAACTGCCGGTACTTTTCGCTAGTACTGCCCAATAGTAATCCACTAGATTAACTATTGTTACAACCCGTACAGAGTCGGTAAGAATCCGTAGGATACTGGTCTTTCACATAAATCTTGCAAGGCTACTGCTCACTGCGGAACTTCGTGCTTCCGCGGGCTTACATTATAATTATTTCCGATTGCGGAGCTTCGTGCTTCCGTGGATCACTGTGCACGACTTCGTGCTCCCGCGGTATTCATACCCTCGATTATTATGTAATCGTTCAGCACGAGCAAGAACCTCTGACGTATATTATCTGCTGTAATTGCCAAAAAGCTACCAAACATCATCCAACTAACTACGACCGCACGTACATTCTACTCTAGCTAATCTAATTCACTATCTAGAAATGCGCATAGCCGCGCTCGCAGCTCGCCTCGCATTATTGCAACAACGCATTATAAATAACTAGTAATTCGCATGCTCGCAGAATCGCTTGCGGCAAGAGATAAGTACGCAAAACAATCCACTTTCACTGGTACGTCGCGCCTCTGACACAACCCCGATCGTTCTGTCTTATTTTTAATTCTATTTCTAACCGAAACCCATGGATACGATGCATTGGTTGCACGTGTTCTCCGGGTCCCCAAAACAACGGACCGCGAGCCAACGCCTAATACATTCGTCAAGATTATATTACATTCCAGGGCTCAAAACATTCCAGAAATGGCAAACGTAGGAATTGAAACTTAAAAATAATGTGCCCCAAAACCATAAAATATTTCATCCCTAACAATTTGCATAATGGAAAAGTGCTGGGTATCAGGGTGTACGAGTAAATTAGGAGGAATTGTCATAATGTTTATTTAATCTATGATGAAACATAACCTATAATTCAGTAGTGTTAAGTATTTAGTTATTGTTACTAAAATTGAACAAAGGGAAAATTACTCGTATATCTCTTATTCAAAAGTACTTTAGAGTAAGACGGGACAACGATCTCTCCGTACCCTGGTAAAGAACAAATACGTCAAACTAACATCAAGGCACCCTAGGTGGATCTGCTAGCAGATCTTTCATTTCAACAACATTTTATTTCTTTTACTTTCTACGTGAATCTTAAATGACTGGTTTAATAAATATTCCCTATTCATTCCTGATAGTGTATTAATTTTTGTATATGTGTAATCTGTTGACGATACAAAATTGCAGCAACAGAGATAAAAGTTATAAGTACCATCAGTTCATCGTTATCTAAAAGAATACATACAATATAATTTGTTGGTACCACCACCACACTCTGTAACAGATCAAATAGGGATAGAATGAAATTATATGCCGTAATAAGTCATGCATCAAACATGAAACGAATCGCTGAAAGCATTTTTATTATTTATAAAAATAATTTTGTTTTTAAAACACTTTGGAATTCGATGTTTTAAATTTATTCATCCACAATACATATATCCAAGAGGGTAGCAGGTAGCAGTCATTATGTAATTTTTTAACGTAATCTATTGACCGTATCTTAAATACGTGTCGTGATTTATAATTTTGCTCTCCTTACATACAAAAGCTGAAAACCTCTTAATTGCATGCCAGTTTTTAACTTTTAATTGCATTTTTGAAGTTTTTATGGAATTCTTCATTTGTTCTATGTGACACTAATGCGCCAAAAGCATTGCAAATAGCACCAACCCTTTCTACCCAAGACATTTTTAGAATATCAGCACACATGAACTAAATTCGGTCGACCCACTAAAAAGGGTCATTAATACCTTTCGCCGTCTTATCGGGAGCAACATTAAGCAGGCAGCATCAAAGCTTGATAATGGTAATGAACAATGACGTATTAAGCAACCTAAATACTAAGGCATCCGCCGAGGTGATAAATAAACGCGCACTGAACAGGAAGTTAACGAAGCATTAAAGCACGCACGAAACCATAAGGTAGCAGTAGGAAATGAAAGCTTCACAAAAAGCTGCGGGTCAGCGACCTCTGGCTGACCAACAGACAGACACGCAATGCAGGCCGCCCAACGTAGGGAAATTACTCACTTCAGACGATGGTATGGGGCTGAAAGCGGAGAATATGAATATTTTATGAGCCCCCTCTGTAATTGGGAGCTTTTAACCGCATATTAGGCCCACAAAAAGATACTTTCCAATTCATCGCGGTGACAGCGTTACATTAAGAGGAACTTTTCTGTTTCGTTCCGAACTGAAGCTCGCACCTCGCACGCCCCTTTGTCATTTTGGTGAACCAGTTATTTAACTATACTTCTCTAACTGCAGTAGTTTCGAGTTTTCTTTTCTATTTCCCCCTTTCCACCTGGAGAAATAGTTGTGTTTCTCATGCAAAATAGTTGTGAACACCAGAAAACTTCAGAAGAATAATTTAGATATGTAAATGGATTTCTAAAAACAAATACGATCTCCTCTATGAATTAGTTTAGAACATATGAATGAACAGAAAATACTCAGTGAAGTAAAAATAGTATGATAATGAAGATTGGACTAGATCAAAACTCCCGAAACGTCGTGTGATATACACCCTAGAGCTAGACAGTGGAAAAAGTCCGATAAAACATATCATAGTATGATAATGCCTATTTAACAAATGGTAATCAAAATCCCAATTATTGGAAGAATAATTTGTATTGTATGTATGCCGACAAATTATTCTTCCATACATTGATATCTGTAACACTGTAACTTAAGTAATATTAAACCGACCATATGTAACAAACGCTGAAGAATAAATTAGAATTTCTGTGTTCAATAGATTTATTATTATTATTATTTTTATTACTATTATAAATAGGATTTTGATACAACAAATCGACCAGAGTGTACTCAGTCAGATACTTGAAAAGGCCATGGAGTTTCATGTTCCAGTTTTTTGCACTTTATTGATGTTATAAAATTTTTCGACGGAATCAGGTTAAGTTTAAGTAGAATAATATTAAATAAGAAAAATTGATCAACCTATCTATCTATATACAGTGTGTCTGCTTAAGTTCGCACCATATGGAAAACTTTTTTATTTTTAAATTTTACGAAAAAAGTTATTCTTTATAAAAAGTTCTGCAGGGTCCAAAACTTTAAATGCAATCATCAGATATCAATTTTTTAAGCCGTATACGAGGAATGTCAAAAAATATGAATTCTGCTCAAGAGTAAAGTACCTTTATGGCATTTATTTTTAAGTTCAAGACGGTGGACATGACATAAGGGAAGGGACGGGACCGGACGGGACTGGAAGGGACAGGACTGTACGGGACGGGACGGGACTGCGGGAAGGGACGGGACGGGACTGGACTGGACTGGACGGGAAGGGACTGGACGGGACGAGACGGGGCGGGACGGAAAGGGAAAGGAAGGGATGGGGTGGAAGGGAACGGGACGGGATGGGACGGGACTGGACGGGATGGGACGATACGGAGACGGAGAAAGAGACGGGGACGGGTCGGGACGGGACGGGACGGGATGGAACGGTACGGAGACGGGGACAGAAAATAAATAGTCATTATTTAATACACAAATAACGAACCTCGCGCGAACGAATTCGCAGGTAACAGCTAGTTAATTATATACATGGTGTAAGGTGGAACCAACCAGACGTATCAGTATTTTCTAGAAAATCGTTAATCGCAGAAACTTAAGTAACAGAGGAAAATTACTAAAATTGGTATAGATTATTTCACTCATCATGCTCGTATCCAATCATGTGGCTTTATTCTAGAAAATCAACCAATCACATGGCTTTATAAGTGACAATTTCCCAAGGAAAATTATCGCAGCGATAAAGTCCCAAGGGAATTTATCGCGTCTTGCCAAGTAACAATGCATATACCATGAGATAAAAAAAATTATTCTGTGCAGGTCTTGATATGTGTTATACGTTTGGCAGTACTGAAGTGTATTGTCAGTCTATGTCAAATTCGAGATTTGCAGGTTAAGTTTTACGCCAGTCTGTGTCAAACAACAAACAAAACCTAACCTTTTAATCTCGAATTTGACATAGACTGACAATACACTTCAGTACTGCCAAACGTATAACACATATCAAGGCCTGCTCAGAATCTTTTTTTTTATCTCATGGTACTTTATATAAACAAATTACTTACGCCGCAGTCAATTATAGCATGAAAAAGCTGCGGTACGCCTTTTAAGTGACCTAATTAGCCAATATTTTATGTGATTTTGGCTTTAATATGAAAAAAAGGAATGGTGAAGATTATAAAGAATATAGTGTAAAAACCATTTGGAACACTGTTGCGAAAATGCTCCAAAGAAAATACTTTGAAGAACACGGTGTGAAATTCAACCCCTTTGAAGATATCGAGTTTAAAAATGCCCGCGATGCTAAAAGTGCTTTAAGAAGGAATTTACAGTTGCGTGTTGAAAAAAGAAAGAGAAGTTCCGATGCTCTAAGATGGACGAGCTTGACTAAATAATAGATTCTTGTGACGAGAAGACCCCGAATGCTCTCCAACAAAAATTTTACCATGTTGTTTCATACGAGCTTACCTGGCGTGGAGGGGAAGCGACAAATTGTATGACATGGTTTTTTCAAGAGGAGAGAAAAAATGATGGTAGTTGTTTCGGTTTGCGGAAAGATCGTTTCCCACATTTCGTTCTCCACATTTCGTACCCCACATTTCGTTCCGGGGATATTTCGTCTCCCCACATCTCGTACCCGGAAACTTCGTTCCCGAGCGAGCTCAATTTGTCTCCTAGATTACAGGGTGTTAAAAAACGAGTGCAGCGATCGGAATGCAGTTGGAAAAATGAAAGATATTTTAATTTATTTATTTATTATAATAAACTGAAGAGAACTATATACAGTATGTCCCCGGATTGACTTTACAAGAGAGAACTAAATTTTAATTTTAGTTTTACCAAAGAGCATATGCTCTTTGGTTTTACATAAAAATGTTATAGGAATTATAATTCCTGCTTGGTTTGTAGAGAATTTTAAGAAAATTTTCAGTATTTCAAAAACAAGTCGGCCTTGACAGTTAAGCAAAAATTATTTTCTCTTCAGGTAAACTACCCTTTTTGTTCATGATACGGCAAAATGAGAAATTATGGCCCTATAAAAAATATTAGGACGATACGTACTTAGATTAAACCGTCATTTTTAATAAATACAATTTATTTTGTTCTTACCATAAATATATTAATTAAAATATTTTTCATTTTCTAACTGTATTCCGATCGCTGCAATCGTTTTTCAACGCCCTGTAATCTAGGAGACAAATTGAGCTCGCTCGGGAACGAAGTTTCCGGGTAGGAGATGTGGGGAGACGAAATATCCCGGGAACGAAATGTGGGGTACGAAATGTGGGGAACGAAATGTGGGGAACGAACTTTCCGTATCCCAGTTGTTTCAATCGGATTATTTCTAACCCGTCATTTACGAAAACTTGCCAAGAATTTGCCCAGAAAAATGTTCAGTTAGATTGTTTAAAAAATTAATGGAAAAAAGAACATCCAATAGAATTCATATTGATATAAAAATATCCCCGTGGGAAAATAGTATATTGTATGTTAAGAGCTGAAAGTGCATTCTTGCCGCTTGCGCATGAATATTGCTGGTTGAGACGAAGTCGAAACCAGCAATCATGCAAAAGCGGCAAGCGCACTTTTAGCTCGAAATATACATACTATTTTTTCGACGACTGAGCATATTATTAAAGGAAAATATGAAATTTCATTTTATCGCAAAAATTAATTGACAATCAAGTTAACATTACTTGCGCAGTCTATGACATGTGACGCGATTATTTCCACAAATGACGGGCGTTGTCAAGGAAACATTCGGACGTGGCTAACTATTTTGTTCACGCGGAAACCCAAAACGCTCGGCGAGCGGCAAAAAGATGAAAACGCACGCTCAGCGGCAAACGTCAACTTTCTGTTGTCAAATGACAGTGAGAAAAATCTACTTTCGACGTCAGTCGTCGAAAAAAGCAGTTTTGACAATTTTATCTTGACCTTGAAAATTTTTATAGGAAAAACGTACTTTAGTTGCAAGTGGTGTTCGTCATCCATTTGCAAGTAGGGCCTTATTGAGGAGGCACTAGAATGTCCTGTTAATTGGATTAATTGCTGTTCACTTACACCTTTTTTTGCGAGTTGTTAAACTACCGACGATCTAAAAATTAAAATATTTCGTCAGAAATTAAATATTAGTAAAAAATACGACACGCATTACCTTTTTGAGTGGTTTGTAATCTTTCTATTTGCAACATTTAGTACAATTTTTTCCCCAGCCGTTTTCGTCCATTTTGAAAATTATTTTTTTAAATTATTAGAAAATTTATTTTCGTCAGGTTTTTCTGTAAACGACTTAAAATTAAACTGTCAGCTTTTCTTTTTTGAAAATTAATATGCGTAAAAAACGCAATCTTTTAAAATTAAATGCAGAAAAAACAATTCTGAAGTGTGCAGAGGAACTGTTGGATCTGCAGCCTAACATGCCAGAAGAAGAAGTTTACGAAAGATTACCTAAAAACAAAAGTCCTTTAATGCCAGTTTTTAAATTTCCCACCAATTTTTAGTTCTAAAAAGTTACTAAAACAAAGTCTACCAACATATATATATTTTTAAAGGAATCCAAGTAATGCCAACACAAACCCCAAATTCTTTGACCTTCAAAATTTTTATAGGAAAGAAACGTACTTTAGTCAGTGAGATACGTGCAACAAAGACTACTATAGTACAAGAAACAACAACGACGGCGTCAACAAGTAACGCATCAAACGTATTGCCTGTAGCTCAGTGGGGGCACTAGAAAATTTTCTTGGGGGGGCCTAGAGGGGCCAAGTTAAAGTTTGGGGGGCAGATCAAAAAATGTATTAATTTAATAACTATTTTATTAAGAAATAAAACCGTTCGTAAATTTACAAATTATTACAGGGTAATATTTTATTTACTTATCATGTATGTATAATAAAATATTAGGTATAACAACTAACCACTATTGAAGAACTATTCGCCTATTTGCACGATTCGAGGAAAATGCATCCACTACTTTATCTAAATCTATGTTTTTTGCAATTTCCTTTTCAATAGATAAAGTGGAAATGTTGCAGAGCCTCTCAGTAGTCATTCTAGTTCTGAGATAGGTTTTAATTCTTTTCAAACTAGAAACAGACCTTTCAGTTGAAACAGGTAAAGTCACTGCTATTTTTACTAAGTTATACAATGTTTCAAATGCATCACGATATTGATGTACTAAATTAAGAAGCTTAAGCATTGAATCAAATTTTTCGTTTTTGTCTTCAGATTTTTTACATAATTTCCTTATTAGTAAAATTTCCGCATTTAAGGAGCTGGCGTCCAAAGAATACCACTGTGCAAATTTCGACAACTCGTCTGAATTTAAAAACTTGTTGCTGGCAGGATTTAGGGAATGAATAGAACTTAAAATAGCATTATTATTTGAAAATCTTTTTTTTTTAATTCATTGATGATAATATCTAGTACAGGGTAAAAAAAGTGAATTTTTGATTCATTATCTGTAAATTTGATTTTACGTTCCAAATTTTGAATTTCGGTAATGTATTTTCGCAGGTTCTGTGGCAGTTTGCTTCGTCGCTTGTTTATCATATTTTTGATATATCCGCTTTGAATACCAGTTTTCTGGCACATTGTTTGTACAGACGACCAAATACTTTACCACATGGAATCCTCATCCCGCCAGTTTTTCGAAACACTTATTGTTGCATCAACTAAATCTACGGCATTAGCATAATCTAAATTTGGGTTCTGTAAATGGTCAGACAAAGAACTTGTTTGTTTTAATAATACTTTAAAAATAAAAAGAAACCTAACAAATTGTTCATTTAATTGATTTAAAAGTCCAGTAGCATCTAATTAACGAGTACTCTTATCTTTAAAATTACCTTCACCGTCGGCTATACTATGCAGTAACACTATAATTGATTCAAATGTCTTGATCACTACATCACATGAAAGAAATTGTGCAGTCCAACGGGTGTCACTCAGTCGTTTTAGTTCCATTGGGTTTTGTTTGGGATATATTTGTTTCTGCAGGTTAATAAATTTTGGGTGCACTGTAGAACAACTAACAAAAACATACAGTTTTTCTAAAACGGAGAAAAAGGAAAAAGCTTCAGAAAATCCTTTGCAGCAGTCCACAACAGCCAAATTTAATACGTGGTTGAAGCAATGAATATATACTGCAGAAAAAAGAGATCGACGATGGGGGTCCATTTTCCATATATTCTGTAGTTACTCAGATTCCCTATGAAAACATCCAAATCATTCCTTTTCCGCAAGAATACAAAATTACTAGGACCAAAATTGGGGATACTTTCAACATACTTAATTCTATTGCTATCTTATAATGTAATATCATAGTTTTGTAATTGTTTTCAAACTTACTAATACCAGACAAACCAGCAGATAATATAATAAAGGAGAACCCCAATATGACCAAATACATAACATAATTAATCAGTTAAAGAATAATAAAGCAGCAGGACCAGATGGTTTAATAGGGAAAATCATAAAATCTGATTGAACACAAATAAAGAAAGACATTCATAAAATCTGCTTACTGATTAAAAAGGAAAAATATTATTAATATGCGAAAAGGACACGGAGGCAATTGTTCAAATTATGGAATAACGTTTCTTGGCACAGTAGGTATGTCTATAAAATAATGACATCACTGATCTATAACAGATTAAAACTGAATATCAGCGAGGAGAATATAAGTAGGGTTTTAGAGCAAATTGTGGAACCATAGATGCTATGAGATGTTTTATCGGATTTTTTCCACTGTCTCGGTTGTTTATCACACGACGTTTCGGGAGTTTTTGGTCTACTTCCCTTCTCAGGGAATGAACTCTTGGTGGTTATTAATCATTATGTTATTTTCATTTCACCCTTGTTTTATTTGAAACTACCCGCAACCAGCAGCTCTCAGTTACAAATTTGATACAATTAACTCCTGACTGTTCAGTTTTAATAAATCACGACGAACCACGACGATCTACGTCCACAAAACAAATTGTTTTGCAATTGCCCAGTATAAGTAGCGAACACACGAATCTAAATTCATTAACATATCAAAAATCGGTCTATCCCCTATCAATACACAAGAGTTCGTCAATAATCAAATAAAATTGACACATGATAAGGATAAGCTGATGAACAATGATATCCACATTGCAAATAGGTTAATTTTAACCTCATCCTTTATAATTATATTATTAACCGCTATGTTCTTAACCATTATATTATATTTTTATTGCAAACGTGGCTCTTTCAAATCAAAACTAATAAAACTATTGGGAAAATCGCAGAATGAAGGGATCGTATTAAACGACACTCAAAATTCTTTATTTTAATGTCGAAATGTAACTTAAATACCGAATAGTGGAGTTACGTATTTAGAAATGCTTTATAGTATTAAAGATACGATTGTAATAATTTACTTTATCGGTAAGATGCTTCTTGTAGTTCAGTTTCAGTTCTGCTTCGACACACACAGGTTAGCCTGCCTTGAATAAGTGTGTGGAGCAAACTCCGACGTTTGTAATGTGTTTACTGTGTTAAGTATAAATAAATGCTTTTTAGATACACTAATCGTTGTTAAATAAACATAACTTCCGTTGTATTATGCACTATATCGTAACTTTGCTGTTATAGTAGCTGTAGAGTAAGCACAACTAATATAATTGTGAACTGCAACGACATGTTATGTCTGCAACTTTAGGTTGATCGATTTTGACCAGTAACAGGTTAGAAGGTGCATCAAAACAGGGGGCGTTTTATGAATAAGCTTTGAATACTATAGTGGCTGCTAGGGCTTTTAATATTTGAACGTTAAAATTTATCTGTAAAATTATATGCAAAGAAAATTATCCGAATGTTGAAAATCTAGCAAATTAAAAATGTTACGTACCTTTAGGAGTTAGTGCTATTTAATATGAAACGATAAATGTCAAATTTTTCTTCACTTCAATTCTTTAACACCGTAAAAAGAAGCTTCGAAACATACTTGCAAGTTATTGTATGGTCGCGTGGTTTTATCACAGGAGTTTTATTAAATATAATTACTCTGAGTTGGTTTGTTCTGATTTTCACTTTGCGTGAGATCAAAAATAAATTGTTTTCAAATAGGTAGGTATAGCATCACACGCACATTATTTGTTGCCAGTGTGCTTATGTCTATATACAGTTAAATGTGTCTGTACTTGCTTTTAATTAACTCTGCAATTAGAAGTAACGAAGTAACGTCGTAATTCTCTGCGACGTTAATGTCATTGAGTCAGGCAAGTTATGATCTCCGTAATTAGTTCGAATACCTCAACACGCCCAGCACCAGTGTCCCTGTTTATAGTTCCATACATAAAAACAATTATAAGAAAATTGTATCAGGGTAATGCAAGATAAAATGTATGTTTTGTTTTTAGTTAATAGAAGCTTAGCGTTTTATGGTCACGCTCACTCCCGTGGCTTGTATATCATATGCGCCTGTGGCGACGTCAATAATTTCAAATGGAAACAATATTTATGTTTACCAGCACGCTATAGCCCAGAAAGAGTTTTCTGGGAAAGCGAAAATTTTCCATCAAGTTATAAATGCTTCAACCAAGCTCGAAAACGTATTTTTGGGGTGTAGCAATTATGACTGTAAGACATTCCTTTCTACATACACATTCCAGCATAATATATAGCAATAGTGTTTGGATAACCATATACCGGGTGGCCATAAATATCTGATATCACATTACCTTTGGAATCAACACCGCTTTATTAAAGTGATGAATCCAACTAAACTAAATGTCATTAATGTCATTGCAACTAAAATTCCTATCTGTCAAAAATTATTACAGATTGCAATAAGTAATGAAGTTAGAACAGGAGATTTTTATAATCGAGTCGTAGGCTTAACTGCAGAATCCGGGGGCACATTCTCCTCCCCTTATTGCACTTTATTACATTACATAGTTACCAATACTTATGGTAATTGAAATATAATGCTAACCAACATTTATAAGTAGCTAATTCCATGGCTACCGGGAGCTCAGATATTTATAGCCACCCGGTATTTCCCATTCGAGATGTCGCGTCGTATCAACTGCGACAGGAAGAATGTGGACAAAAAATTATATGAAGTAAAAAATTAATTAGGCAGAATGTTTCCATGTCGCGTCAGATATTCGGTGAAAATACAAACTGCAAACTGTAATTTACAATGACCACGCAACTATAAGAAAAAAATCTGAGAACAATAGGAAACATTTCGCGCATTCAAACGAACTAAATTTGAGCCTCTCCAAAAGCATAAAAATCCTGCGACTGCGCCGGATACATAAATTCTACAATATATGAAATTTTAGAACCAGCCAGAATCATCAGTAGAAACTTCCCCCCACGTGCTGCTTCAAGATAAAAGGCACCATACCATAAACGATGCCACATAAAGGTTTGTAAGAGGTGTTTGTATTTTTCTTCAATTGAAAATATCAGAGGTTAGTAAAAGCCAGGTTTTTATGTAAAGAATAAATCTTGAGATATTTTATCAAAATTAGTATGATTAAACGGAGAATTTCTCAATAAAAATAGTAAAATATGTCATTTTGTCTTTGTAACTATGTTCAATCTCGAATTGCTTTGTAAGCACAAAAAACTTTAAACCAAAACAATAAATCAATAATTGGGGAAAAATTAATTACTAATTGTAGAATCCTAATTTTCCACAAATCAAAGTCACTGCAATTTACTTTTTAAGTAACTGTCATAAATTGTAATACCTTGAATTAGTATAAGAAAAAATATTTTTATTTAGGTTTTTATTTCTACAGTTTGTAATTGTTTATATATGAGAATTGAAATAATAGTGAGTCTAAAACTTTCAAACATAAAATTGGCTATCAATTATTAAAATAAACTGATCGCTTGCTTAAATTACAAACAGAAGGTGACTCAAATAATTTCTGACGATATGTTTTTACAAACATAATATACGCTAGTTCTATTTCAAGTAAAATGACATTCAAGAAGTATTTCTATTCTAATTAGAACTCCATTCAAGGAGTATTTCAGCTTGTTTCAAAATGGTTTTCATACTGCACTCCAACACAAAACATGCACAAGACATATTTCAGGATGCCATTTAAAATGATCGCTGTATTCAAAAGTATAAGTTACCAGTATACATTTCATATTACGTCATTATTAAATTTTATGGCACCATATCTACCATCGTAAGTGGGTAGTGGCTAGGTTCGAAGTATTTTGACAGTTTGAAGGTGTGTTATTTTTAAGTGTTAATTATTATGTTTACCATTTCCTGAATATTTTGAGCCCTACAATGAAATACAATCTTGACAAATATTAGACGTTAAATCACGAGTCCTTGTTTTGGAGACCCAGAGTGCACGTGTAACCAATGCATCGTGTCGAGGGTACTGTGTTAGGGATCAGGCAGAACGTTTGTTGCAGTGATAGGGGCGTAACGTATGTTGTGAAATTGGGATTTTTTGCGTACTTAGTTGTTAGAGTATACGATCGCGTGGTTATGCGAACCAATAATAAATTTTAATGTGATAAGTTGCAACAATACGAGGCGAATTTGGGAGCTCTGCTATGCGTATCCTTAGGTAGTAAATTATTTATTTATTTATTTATTTATTTATTTATTTATTGGGACCCAAACAGGTTATAAACCTAGTTACATGTAGCTAGTGTAAAATGTTCGTACTATCGTAATCAGTTGAATGATACTTGGTAGCGTTTTGGCAATTACAGCAGATGATAGACGTCAGAGGTTCTTGGTCGTGCTGGATGATACGATAATCGACGGTATAGATCCAGCGGAAGTATTTCGTTCCGTCTAGTGTTCCCGCGGAAGCATGGTACGTCCGCAGTGATGATGTAAGTCCGCGAAAGCATGCTGTTCCGTAGTGAGTAGCAGCCAAGCAAGAATTTGCGGTAATTGCTTTACCGTAAAAGAAGAGTAGCTACCTAGCTCTTACAGGCTATGTACAGGTTGCAATAACAGTTAATGTAGCGATTACTATTGGACAGTACTAGCGAAAAGTGCCGACAGCAAACCCAACTAGTAAAGGTAGCGAGGGGGTGCTAAAGGGTTTATCTTTACTGATGCAAGACCAAGTATTGTAACGTCGCTGTCGGAAGTACTGAGATTTACAGTTTATGTCCTTTTACATTTAACAGCCTGTCTCCGCCATCGGCTACTGCACTGTTTGCATCACGTCGCCGCCTTGTGGTCATGGATGAGTTCCATCCACCACATTGACATGTTTCAAATCTATCGAAATTTGAGTTTCAAAGTAGCATAAAAAACGCTTCTAACAGTAGTTCATAGTAAAATGTTTTAAGAGCTGAAAACAAACCACTATCGTGTGCACCAAATGTTAGAATGTTTTAAGGTATGTATTTATATTTCATACATTCACGAATAACCTGCCCACAATAAATATTGATAACTGTAAAGGTTCTTATTTAACTTTATGGAAGTAATTTAAATAAACGGCATCTGAGTGAGTATTATTTGGAAATTTTCAAGCAAGTTTAATGACCGTATAAGCGCCGGGTCAAGAAAATGTATTTTATCTAACCTGTTTCGAAATGTGAAAACAAGGGCAATAAATTATTAGCCTTGGAGACCAGGTAAAATTCTCGAATTTGCGACTCATTATAGATAGGCATTAAAAAAATATCCAAACAAAAATAATAGTTTTAGTCCTGTAAGCATTACCTGGTATTATAGTATACCCAGCTATTCTGAGCTGAAAGTATTAGAAATTTTTATTATTTTATTTGGTTTTACAAATTGAATAAAAAAGAACAAATAGTCTAAAAACTACAACGTACACTAAGGATTTAGCTATAGATAACACTTAATTTCTTAAATTCTGTAATTTTATCTTCAAATATTTACTACTTTTATAGTACCGTAAATATAGAAAATCCTGAAACATCAATCATAAAGATATATGGTATATAGTCTGTTCACTAAACATAACAACACAAAGTGGCCTTTGATTTCTAAAATTTCATGAGTGTACGTCCAAACTGCATCTTTGTCTAGGAATCTACTTACAAAAAGTTATTAAAACAGATTCAGTAAACACAAAAATATATACATTTTTTGAAGTTGGCATATACGTAAAATTTATCTACTAGGGATTCTGTATTTTGTTTGCAAAGGTTTCATACCTGCATAAAGGTGACTTTGAATTTAAAAATGACAATTAATAAATATCATTAATTCAGTGTCAAAGTACATACTAATCTGGAAATTCTTGCTTGAACTTTTATCAAATGTAATAAAAATACTTATTAATAATGCTACATCAATAGTATCCAACACAGTATTTGTTTAACATCCTTAAAAGTAGTTATGACAGATACTAATTAAATGTCACACTCATGAAGGTAAAGGGGAGGAGAATTCTCGCTTGAATGAATAATTGGGCCACAGCTAGTTGACAGTTAGTGCTTTGTAGATTGACCGTCAGGCGGCGCAGTTGTTCCATCGCACGCTAAATTTTTAGAGAAAATACGTGTATCTTTATAGAAGAAGTTGTATTTGTGTGTTGTTTTTAGCGAATTGTTGCAGTTTTTACTGAATTTCAGTACTCAATTATTATAGTGCGTCAAGTAAACTTGTTCTATTATGCCCTCCTGCTTTGTACCTGGTTGTAATACCGGGTACGGGCGTATTTCTAGCGTGTTATCAAAGAATATAGATCTATATCTATATTCTTTGGTGTTATGCGACATGAGCGCCACATAACTGTCAACCAAAACTGAGCCCATTTTTTGTTTACCAGCGGCTAAGTGGTCGGCGCTCCTTCCCTTTACCTTCATGGTCACATTCTTAACCTATTTGTTTTAGTAACTTTTTGTAAGTAGATTCCTAGACAAAAGATGCATTTTGGAAGTACACTCATGAAATTTTAGAAATCAAAGGCCACTTTGTGTTTTTATGTTTAGCGAACAGACTATATAAGCCGTTCACGATCTTTTTGGGTCAGGTGAGGCTATGACCATCTAGTAATTTTGTTGGCAGAACCTCTGTTGCAACTAAACTCCCTCATGGAAATTGACACTTTTTGTGTTAGGTTAGGTTGTTTTCAGTTTAAGGTTTTTCGGAATAGGTACATTGTTGCCGGATATTCTCTAGTCGCCACATCGACTTGCGTTCTTTTAAATTTGGTCTGTCCTTTTTAAATTGGAAGTAGCATCGTTTAATGGAAATTTTTTGCTGTAACAAGATTACCTATTTTGGGCATTGTGACTTTTCCTTTGACGGAAATTAAAATTATTTTTACACATTTGATAAATCATTTATTTCTTACGAAAATTAAAATAATAAATCTGGCAATGTGGTGGCAAGAAAATGTCGAACCCAAGAATAAATGTTTATCATGTATCAATGTACATCATCGAATCAGTTAGTCCAACATGAAAAGAAAAAATCATAGCCAACTCTGTCCCAAAAACGTCGTGAACGGCTTATATGTATGTATTGCTGGTAACCTCATTTTACCTTGCAGTGTAGAGGCTGGTGCTTTATACGACTTAGCATGTAGCGGTGCAATGCTCTACCTGGTAGGCAACAAAATTGTAATTTCACGTTTATTAACCAGTAAAACCTTCACGTAATCTTTTCCAACAAAAACAACGTATTACGAATAATTGTTTAAAAATTCAAGAAAAGAATCTATATGTATGTATATTTGATGGTGGAGCCAACTGCAATAATTATTGTTTTATTTTTAGTCCAGTGACTATGTCATTTTTGCTTGAAAGTGAAGGGAAATTTGAAATTTCTTTTTTGGGGTATTGGTGAGGTCCAGCAAAGCTTAACTTCAAGTTGTCGACTAAAATTTCCTATGTGCTATTTCCGCTATCTTGATAAATGAGTGCGTTTGATTTTTTTGTGATAAATCGGTTTCCGTTAACACTACATAAAAATAATGTAGACATCTTTGTACGAATTTTGAATGTTCTACAATTTATGTTCTATTACTTTTTCGCGTAGAAGCGATATTTGTCGAGATATCGAACGCGAAAGGAGAGCGTGAAAGGGTCGAGATTTTTTTTCGAGCTTCTGGGCTTGTGTCGCATTTCTCTTTCTATTTAGCGAAAAGGTAGCCATTATTAAACTTGTAGAGGTTGAAAATAGCTTCAATTTGACTTATTATAAATTGATATGCGACTAAAATTACGACTTGTAGAGCGGGCCAAAGTTGTCAAGTTGGGACGTAATTTTTATTTCATGTATCGTACTATTACGTAGATGACATAACAAACTTCATTGCATTATTGGAATTATTATATTTCATCAAGTAGATAGTATACAGCACTATATGATTGTATATTAATAATAATAATAATTAAGGTCTTTATTAAATTATTACAAAATTACACAGAAAAAATATTGACTAAAACGTAATATTGTCTTGGGCGAAGTTCAACTTGATAGAAAAACAGATCTATCCGCTGTTCTTTCACTTAACCCGGTGAAAAACAGAAAGAAAAGAAAACAAAAAAATCCAACGATCTACGCTTTGGCGCCAGGCAAAATATTACGCACAAAACAGCTATGTCGGTGTTTAGTGATATAGCAATTTACTAAGTGTGTTATTTTGATCCTAATAATTAATTCATTGATGTTTATCCATAAAATTTTGAAAAATAGCTTTTTTGAATTTTGACGTACAATAGCCTTTTACTACATTTGGTAACGAATTATAGCATTTAGTTATTCTGTAAGAAAACGATCGCTTGAAAAATTTTGACATAACTATGTTGAGGTGGAGTCAGCGTTCCTTTAAATCTTATATTTAAAGCATGTACGTCAGTTCTAAACTTTATTTTGTTGTATAAGTAACTCGGTGATTTATTCAAAATGATCTTGTGGAAAAGACATTCAGAATGAAAGAAGCGCCTTTCTTTCATATTAAGCCAGTTTGAATCTTTCAGCTTATAAGGAATTCTTTCATATATTCGTATTCCAAATATGAGGGGTAAACATAATTTCTGAATTTTCTGAATTCGAATAATATTAAAGCTACTTAAATGTGAATCATAAACAACGGCACAATAATCAAAACAGGACAAGATTAATGCATTACACAATACGGTTTTCACATTTACACTTAAAAATTGTCGAGTTTGATAAATAAGGTTCAAGGAACTATATGATTTTGAAATTTTGAAATATGTTTAGTAAATTTAAAATCATTATCATTATTTTTAAAATCAAATAAAGGTTCACACTTCGGTTGGTTTTCGGGTTCTTCTGTTGCAGATTGACTTCGTCGAGAAGCGATCGAGGCTAGTCTTTCATTGCAATAGTTCTTGTAGCATTCTCTATGCACACTTACATTATCCACTCTTTCCAATATAGACCGATGTTCATCGTGTCCCCTCTTCACGCTTTCACTTTGGCCACGTAAACGTCTCTGATCAAATGTGTTTTATATATGAAACAATCACCCATTGTAATCTCAAGGAATAACACGTTTACAAAATATTTATTTTTAAACCGATGTTCTATAGCAGAAACGTCAAAAATAACAATTTACGTACTCGCTACTTGAAACTTAACGATTCTCATAATGCAATGAAGTTTATTATGCCATTTATGTAGTAGTACGATACATGAAATAAAAATTAAGCGCCGACTTGACAACTTTGGCCCGCTCTACAAGTCGTAATTTTAGTCGCATATCAATTTATAATAGGTCAAATTGAAGCTATTTTTAACCTCTACAAGTTTGATAATGGCTACTTTTTCGCTAAATAGAAAGAGAAATGAGGCACAAGCCCAGAAGCTCGAAAAAAAATATCGACCCTTTCACGCTCTCCTTTCGCGTTCGATATCTCGACAAATATCGCTCGTACGCGAAAAACTAATAGAACATAAATTGTAGAGCATTCAAAATTCTAAAAAAGATGTTTACATTATTTTTACGTAGTGTTAACGGGAACCGATTTATCACAAAAAAATCAAACGCACCCATTTATCAAGATGGCGGAAATAGCACATAGGAAATCTTGGTCGACAACTTGAAGTTAAGCTTTGCTAGACCCCCCAAACACCCCAAAAAAGGAATTTCAAATTTCCCTTCACTTTCCAGCAAAGGCCTTATTTTTGGACATAGTGACTGGACTATTTAGTTTTTATTACAATCTAGGACAGGCAACATGCAGGGTGAGTCCTAAGTCGGCTGTGTGGATTATGGATGTACATTGTAGGTATCTTGTAAGAAGTCAAAAGTTCCTGTAGGGTTTTTAGCTCAGATAGGTAGTTTCCGAAATAGAACGTGTTTAAATTATAAGAGATGTCAAAAATTACAAAATAAAAAAAATACGAATATCTTTCACTGAAACATTTCCAATAAATAGTTACCGTCTGATATGTGTCGTGACACCCGTGCTTCATCCAGTAGTAGTCCACCGATAATAACCAACAACACCTCAAATGAGGACACCAGTTCGGAGTGCCATACCGAATGTCACTCAAATAGATCTAAGCGCGTTCTATTGTTTCAATTTAAACGTGATTTGAAAACTTTGACCGTATTTATTTGGAAACTATGCTGTGAGGCAAAAACCCTACAGGTGTACGACTGCTTTGAATTTGTTTCCGCAGACGCAGTCACCAGGATTTAATTTATTTCTATCTAAATCATAAGAGATATGAAAATTACTAATACACAAAAACTTACCAATGAATGTCTTGCTGGAAAAAGATTTTAAAACTGATCGGCCTTGGCATTAAATATCTGCCCTCTGATTTGTGTCGTGACACCCGAGTTTCATCCACTAATATATTGTAGTGGAGCCATAAATCGCAATAACTTGTGTCAACAGTTAGCGTAAGAATTCCAAAGAAAGGAAGCTCGACTATAAAATAAACAGTGCCTGTCCGCAATAAATATTTGTGAAATGCAAGCAGTTAGCTTAAGTACCATTAGAAAACTTTCTAGCAAACGGATGCACGCAGTTAAAAAGGTGATTTGTGCGCGGAATTCAATGGAGAGAAATTATTCAACGTCCCTCGAACTAAAAGGGTTTCTTAAAATACACTTTCCTAAATCAGAAGCGAAAGTGAAGTCACAATACAAAACTGCAGCTGTAAAAATCTAGTGAATTTCAAGTGGTGTCATAAACTCATAAAACTTCCAACCGTTGCGTCCCAAGTGAAAGTGAACGCATCCTCCGTTTTGTGAATACAATACCATTGTTGTCACTAGAATAGAAAATCCTTTTTGTATGTTGTGTAAATTGTGTAACATGGGTATATAAACCAGAGCGATGGGGTTGAACAGGATCATTGCATATCAGGTCTTCGCCTGTTAAACCACATTGGTTAAACAGACACGCAAAGAGTCAATTCCTCAATGCGTTTGATATTAATCTCATACTGAGTGGAACATTTACTTTGAGTGTTTTCCACGGGCCAAGTGTCAGATCCACAACCGCCCATATGTATGCCTGATTAAACAGACCTATTCGCTCTGCACTTGTAGTAATATAAAAAGCTAATCCGCATACGTAACCAGTTAATTTATGTCTGTAATCCGTTGCGTTAAATAAAGAATATTAAAAGTGGTGGAGTTATTCGTGTGTGTAATTTCTAACAAACACCTTAACCAACCCACCAAAATATTACCGATAATAACCAATATCATTTCAGAAGTTGATTTGTAGGAGTTTGGAGTGTCAACTGAATATCATCAAAACAGAATCAAGCGTTCCATCATTAGAAGCAAAATTCAAAAGTTACGTGAAAACTTGAACACGATGTATTTCGCAAAGTACGATTGTGAGGCAAATACCCTACCGCAGTTTTCGACTTTTTTATGTTATAACGTACCTCCAGAAGCCATTCGGTTGACTTAAGGCACACCCCCTGTATAAAAAATAGAGTTTCATAATAGCGTGTCTTTGTATAGTTTAAGCATTTATTGCTATTGGCAGATTTATAATAAAACTAATAATTTTAAGTTCATTTTTGTTCTTGCGTGTTAAGTGCCATTCAAATTTGCGATACATACTACAACAATATCAGCTTTAATACCTTTACCAGCCGGTATGTTACCTTCGACAAGCAAAATTCAAATTCAAATCCCGTCACCATTTCATCATAACTGTCACGCTCAAAGAGCGTATAGTATAATAATGATGGAACGGTATTTGTTACTATAACAATTCATTTCTGCTGTGTGACATATGGTCCCATTTCCTATAAGAAATCTAAGTAATTTAGTATCAGTAACTAAATGATTCTTTTGTAGAAGGCTTGACTGATGCCTACAGTTTTAGTCTAGTAGATAATTTGAGCAGAGACAGCATTTGGCGGTACAATGCTCAACTTGTCCCGGATTCGGGATACAGAGTTGGAGCGCGCCTTTGGTGCTTGCGCAGCAACCATTGTGTGAGGTGTGTGTATGTGTTAGGTTGACCTTGTTACACTATCTGTGGTTCTGAGTATAGTACATAATTCAACTTTTTAAAGATTTATATAGAATAACATTCACATGTTTTATAATAATTAGAAATCTACTAAATTTATTTTGTTGGTACCTAATCAGGATAACTTTCAACGTTTCTCTTTTATAAGATATCGAAGTTCAATGGAAAAAATCATAAATAAATAAAATAAACAGTCAACATACGTAATTGTAATTTCGTCATTTGGTATAAACCTGTGAACTTTCCCATAACCTTCAGGTAAATTAAAAACAACTGTAACCGCAAATAAAAGTATATAAATTTGAGAAAAATGTTAATTTTAGATGGCAACCTAGAAACATAAAATGTTATTAAAACTGGTATAGTATTCCAACCAAAAACTAGAAAGCTGTTTAAAATCACGTACATCATGGAAAGTGTAAGTCATGTCTAAGTTAGTTTCATACAATCAATAAATATTTGTTTTTCTACTCCTTTATTAGTAAATTGCTCATTAAGCACTGTTTACTTGATTAGTAAATTCGTTGTTACAAACAGTGTTACGTAATGATAATGACTAACACGTAATTTTTTTTATTACGTTACAGTTAGCTTCTGTTGTTTGTACGAAGCGGTGTAGGGATGTGACTGCAGCCGCCTAATTTTTAAAATGGTGTGACAGATGATTTGACAGTTAATAAAATATTTCTTTTTCGTTTAACGAAATGAGTGTGACCGTAGAAAAAGTATAGTACGCAACTCGGGCTATAGAGCAATTACACGCTCGTGGAATTACACACGCGCCGCTACGCGGCTTGTGAGTAACTTTTCCAACTCGCGTGTAATATGCTTCCTACAGCTCTCGTTGTGTAATATACTATTAATGTCAAGCAGCTCTCAAGTAATGACAGTTCATCTGTAAATTGTACATGTAACTGTGTTGTTACGGCATTGTAACATTTTGCATGATTTACGTAGATACTAGTTTTACCTCGGTTTTTAAAACTATAGTATGAGCAAAAAGTAACTCCATCATAGATACCTTTCGCATTTTGGAGTCATGTGTATTATAAGACCAGAAAATTCTATTTAATTCTTGTTGATTCTTGTCAATGCCGTTATTGACGTTTAAATTAAAAAATGCAGTCTTGTAACAAAACTTATTAAATTTAATAAAGAGAAAATTAAAATTACCACGGAGAGTATTTAGAACAAAATTAATAAAATAAAATTAGCATAACGTTTGTGTTAATGGAGACATCACTTAAATTGCAGGTTAGGTGAACATAACCTCATTTCAGTCTGTAAACAAATTTAAAGTTGCCAAATGTTCAGCATTCTAAGGTACAGTTTATACACATTTACAAGAGGTGTTGAAAATGCCTTCCTTATCCTTGCAAGCATAGCCTCACACGGCGTTTCATATTTTCGAAGACACTTTGCAACAATTCTGGAGTTATTAAATTACATGCCTCGGTGATTTTTTTAGCTCAAAAATCGTATGTAAAACACATGTAAATACTGAATTTTTTAGAAGTGGAAATAAAAAGTAATCCAAAAGGGTGAGATCACAAGATCTGGGTGGTCAAAGATCTTTTGAAATTAATCGGTCATCAAAGAACTGCTGTAGATATTCCAACGTGGTTCCAGCTACATGCGGTGTTGCGTTATCTTGTTGCAAGTATCCTTGTCGAATTTCATCGTCATGGAGCTGATTCACAAGTTCTTCAAGTATGTTATGTTGATATCTTTCGGCATTTATTGTATCTTCTAAGAATATTGGTGCCGATAATTCTCCGGCGGGGCGCGTTACCCAAACGCCTACTTTAGGGCAATGCAAAGAAGCTTCACAAAAGAAATGTAGATTATCAGCGCTCCATAAGTGCATTACTTGTGAATTGATATAGCCAATTAGGAAACCACAACTCATCAGAAAAAAGTTAAATCCAAAACATGATTAGTTAAATGTTGCAAAAACCAGTTACAGTATAAAATTATGTTATTGTAATTTGGAGGTAAGCGCTCTTGATACATTTGTAGTTTGTATAGATGCATATTTAAATCTGTTTCTTTAGAATTGTACGGCAAGTACCATAACTCAAATTCACTTCTTGCGCAAGCCTTCGGATTGATGTGGAGGCTTCGTTTTGCATTCGATTTTAGACTTCTGCAATTTGTTCCGCAGTTCCCACATGTGGTCTACCACTTCTTGGTCTGTCTGCTACACTACCAATTTCCCTGAAAGCAGCTACAGTACGTCGTACTTGATAAAAAAAAGTCCGTTGCTAATATTTCAACGTTAGGAAATCTTCTTCTAAATTCATTTAAACAAGCATGTGCAGAATACTGCCAATTACCATTGTCCATTTCGAGAATATGCTTCTCTTATAAATATTTTATGTTCTGGTAACATTTTTAAAATAAATTATTCAGAAATTATTGACAAAAAATTATTGCATAATAACAAATGTCAAATGACAGCTTCTAATTTTCTGGTGTTATAATACACATGACTTCAAAATCCAAAAGTATCTTTGATGGAGTTACTTTTTGCTCATACTATATATATCGAGAGATCCAAAAAAACTGTTCCTCAGCGGGCTGTGGAAATTCAACGTATGAATAATATGTTGGTGACATGTACGTCAATGTCAAATTCGAGGTTATCAGGTTAGGTTTTCCGTCAGTTTTGACACAAAATGACGCAAATCCTAACCTGCTAACCTCGAATTTGACATTGACGTACAGTGTCACCAACATATTATTCATACGTTGAATTTCCACAGCCCACTGAGGAACAGTTTTTTTTTTTGGATCTCTCGATACATATTAGCATAGAAAATGTTGAAAAACGTATATATCTTCTAAAATTCCCAATGCATATGTCAAATTTGAAGGTTATTATCGAATTGTCACTGAATGACAATCAGTCATTTTATGAATTAAATTACGAAGTAACTCACTGTTCTCAATGCTGCCTGATTTTAAATAACTTTCCAATTTCTGGTTGGAATACTGTACAGGTTATTGTTTAGGTACGTACTATTGCGGAAAAAATATTTCGCAAGGTTGGTTTGCCTTGTGTATGTATGGTTTTATCAAGTGGACTAAAGTCACTGAATTGTCAGTTGTACAACTGACATTCTGCCATTAAAGCTGAAAATGCCGAATCACGTTCTAAGCAAGATCGAAAAAAGCTTTGTTATAGAAGAGGGATGGTCACTGCAATGTGTGGTCGATGAAGTTGGTCGCGGAAGAAGCACCATTTCTTAATATAACCTGAAAAAGCGAATAATACGACAAAACCCCAAAATGTGAAAAATGACAAGTAGTCAGATACACGCTAAGCCACTGTGGATAAAACCAAGTAACTAGATTAAGTATCGTGCGAAATATTTTTTCCGTAATAGTACGTCGCCACCCAATAACTGTATTTTTTTAAAATTTATTATTACAATCTTGGAGAGACGATAATGTTGCCGTGATATTGACATATACATATACGTTTTAACATAGAAGCATACCTATTTCAGTATAAATTAAAATTGATATAACCAAAATACGTTCTATTAACCTAATAATAGTATATTATTCAGTGAGTGAGGAAGTTGGGCATTATTCACGAGGTTAGAATTTTGGGCCACGAGTGGAAGACGAGTGGCGTTATTTATCCGAGTGAATAATGGCCATTCTCATGAGTTAAATACCATACCCTTTCTACTCCTACTAAATAATTTATTACTACTGATTGTTTTACTGACAGTACAGTTTGGCATTTGAATTTATCAGAGCATCTTGATTTATGTTTCAGCTTCATGATTTACTGAAGAATAATCAAAAACTTGGTATATGATTGGCTGCCAACAGTTGAATAACGAAAAATTATCCAATTGCTTGAATAACTGATAACTTTCTAAATTAAGAGCGCATCGATATTGTGCATATAATTTTTATATGAGTCGAAATAATATTGATGTGTTTACTTTTACACTTCTTATATTTCACTGTATTATTTTTAAATTGGTTAATAGTAACACTCGTCACTATTTGTGAAGAAATTACACAAAGTAAAGAGCTTTTGAACCACATGTAGGCCAGGCCTAAACGTTGTTAATATTGAAATATCAAAATATTTGTTATTTCTGGCCCATAAACAATAGCATTTTTGTCTACTGGTCTAGTAGCAACCATCTACCAGCTTAGCAATGAGTCCGGTATGTACCTTTTAAGGTATGTCGTGTTGGAATTTTAAAACGACCTGTTACACACTGTTTAAATAAAGAATGCGTCTAAATTTACTAATATTTATTACTGTAAAAATGAAACGCACAATTATTATCACAATGAGTATGATAATGTTTTAATCCGTTTAGATATTTAATTAATTATTCCAAATTATTTGTTTTCAAAGTGGTTCCTGTTCTTAGTTAATATACAAAAACAAATTATATACAGGGTGTAGAAATGCTTTACGCACCATAGGGATTTCAATGGTAATTTCTTCATATGAAAATATTTGCTTCCCTAATTATTTTAGAGCAAACTTGTATTGAAGTTTTTTGTAGAGAAAAAAATTCTGTATCCATTTATGCCAGCATTTGTCATTTTACATTTCAGAAAACCGAAAACTTAAAGAAAAAAATTACCATTTTTTAGACAAATCAGTGGTTCCTTGAAATTACTAAATCATCTCAAAGCTGTCAATTAGTTTGCTGTTTATTTGTTTGCATCTGTCAAACGTAACGACAACCAAATAAACAGCAAATTAATTTGTTGATGCTTTGAGATAATTTAGTAATTTCAAGGCACCGCTGATTTGTCTAAAAATGGTATTTTATTTCTTTAAATTTTCGGTTTTCCGAAATGTAAAATGACAAATGCTGGCATAAATGGATACAGAATTTTTTTCTCTACAAAAAACTTCAATACAAGTTTGCTCTGAAATAATTAGAGAAGCAAATATTTTCATATGAAGAAATTACCATTGAAATCCCTCTATGGTGCGTAAAGCATTTCTACACCCTGTATACAAGGCCGCTACCCGGCCTAATGTCGTAAATAGCTATTATTTTCAAAGGTCATAAAAATGAGAACTTTCGTGACTTGACAGACGAGGTATATGCGTTACTTTATGCGCATATATAAAAGTGGTCACTTTTACGCCTGCGAAGTAAAAGTACTTCAAAACTTGATTAGCTTTCGAATATTTTTGACATCGGCATTCTTGATTGTCGGGAACTGAATTTTGAAATATATATTTATTTATATTAGTTCTGGCGTTTGAAAATAAAATAGCATATGCTATTCGGAGTAAAAGTGACTTTGTGTGCCTCGTCTGGACTTGTCTGACTCGCTTACGCTTGTCAGTCAAACGCGTCCGGTCTCGCCACACAAAATGTCACTTTTACTCTTAATAACATAATCTAGTATTACTAATGAATCAGCCGAGCTACGCTTCGGTTCACTGATTTAAGAGAGATTCATTAAAATAAATTAAAAAAAGGATGCATCGGCCGTGAATCGAACTCGGGCCGCCCGAGTGGCAGGCGAGAATTCTACTACTGACCCACGATGCTTCGTTGAATAAGGCGCTGCTATAATGGCATATTAACATTAAGGGTTCGCTAATTACACGGATTTAATTAACACTCTACTTTTTCGTACTTTTTTAAAAATAAAAACCGGCTTACGATCTAAGTCCAAAAATTAGCAAAATTTTTACCTATCATAAAATTTAATCGGTTCAGTATCTTCGGAGGAGATAGCGAACAAACATACAAAGAGACCAACGATTTTATGGTATAGATTAAGAAACCATCAATATTTAAAATCTGTTTTGAAGCTTTAATTGAACCAATTTTAGATAGGGATTGGTACAATGCATTTAAAATATTACAATAAGCGACATGATGAAGTGCATTCAACCCCTTTTCCTATTTTATTACACCTATTATATTCAAATTGCAATTTCTTATGTCTCGATTCTACACCAATTTGTTCCAGTGTGGAAAATGTTTGTTTGTACTGTTTTGCAATAATCTAATTTGAGAATAAACACTTTACTAATTTTAAAATGGTTTCAGAATATTCTTCAAATTCCAACTGTTTGGCTTTTAGGGCTTATAATTGGTACGGTTTTCGCGGTTATTTGGATTATTAATATTCCCATAATATTTTTGGGCGTTTATTTACAAAGACGACATGGATCAAGAGGAAATGTAATTTTAATATTTGAAAATTTACAGATTACACCAATAACGTGAAAAGTGAGACAAAAAACAGCGGATATATTAAAGAAGTCGTCCAATGAAAACTGAAGGTAAGAACCATAAAATAGGGTTTATCAGAACATAGCAGCTTCCTTTTACAGGCGATTGTTACATTTTATATAGGATGCGATAGCAATTCTAAGAAAATGATAGTGAATAACCGTTTATGAGAAATCAGTAAGTGCAGTTTCATAATATAAAACAAAAACGAATTTACAGACGTAATGCTGGAGGGGTAAACGAACACTGAGTCATGTACGAAGGCATTGAACCTTTGTATTTTATCAACCCATTAGTGATTGCCCACATTTACTATTTCCAATTGATATAGAGCTTGTTCCTGTGTCCACTTTTCCATATTGAATAAATAATTATACTCGTAGATAGGTCTGCCACAAGTAAATATCTCAAGCTACGGAAGTTAATTGTTTTTTAAACATTTAAATGGGCCACTGATGTAAACCAAAACAGGATACGCCCGGAAAACAGAATATTTTGTGCCAAACACCGTTTACTAATGACTATCATTATTAAGCCGTAAACAAGAAAAGGTTGAACCCAACTTCCGTGTTATTTATTTGTGACAGCAAAGGGCAGTGACTAGTTGATGGCGCCTGACAAATACAGACAACTTGGATTAATTTAATGTTTGGAAAGTTATTTGAAGTGACATCGTTAATCAAATTGATTGTTTAAAGTTAACTTTACTTAAATTGTAATTGTGTGCTTAACCGTGTTTACATGAGCAAAATATAAATATGGGATTTATTTGAGTAGCTTTTCTACTACCTCACAGATGAAATATATAGAACCCCATTGCCATTCAATAGCTTAAAATCAACAGTAATAGTTTTATAGCAACTAAAAGAGATTGCAAAACAAATAATTAAAAAAATCAGTAATAATAGGACGACAGGTCAAAATATTGCCGACAATAATTTTTGCGATTCAGATACAAGTTTCTAAAGCAACAGAAACGAGACAATCTGAAGAGCAAAAATTGTCTGCAATATTTCGACCTCGAGTCCTATTCGTCTTGACAATTTAACTTTTCATTAAAAAATAGTTACAAAAAAAATTGTCAGTGAAACAAAGCTTCTCGAAATATTGTCACTACAATAATTGTTACAGAAAAAATTGTCGCTGAAATAAAGCTCCTCGAATTATTGTCACTAAAATAATCGTTCGATTGGTAGTTTATTTTTAAATTGAAGAATGTCATTGGTTGACAATGACACCAGTTAAATTGTCTAGAAAATAATTTATTCGAAGTCGCGCTACAAAAAAATACTATCAAGCACGACTGACTATAATTAAAATATTAAAAAATGAGACGAATTTACTGAAAATTAGTCATGAAACTATATATCTGAAATTATTTCACGTACTAATTATCCAAAGAACAACACGTTGACTTTGTTTGGGAATATGCATCGATTATTTAATTTTTATTACAATTTATTTAGTTTTTTTTTGAAAAATTGCATATGTGCACACCAGTTTTAGGAATCCCCAAAACAACTAAACGTCTGCAATCTAGGAAATGTATAAACCAGGCTGCATAATCTCAAATCAAACATATCTATAAAAACAAGAATTTTCAAAAAATCTAAAAAATAGTTTGCACTCACCCATGGTGTGTTGAGCATAGCTCAGGTGTAAACGAAACGTGGAAGTTGCCCAAGTTACATACATACATCTACACTACACAACAAATACTAACGGTGCACGCGACCCTCGTAGGCGAGTATTGCAGGAAAAACAGCTTGGATACGTTCAGGTAGCTTTCCACAGGTGAGTTTCCGATAAGGCGAAAGCTTCGCCTAAAACTTATTTCCCGCATGAACATTTTAGAGGTGCAGTATGTAGTTGGTAAATTTTTAATCAACCTCGCAGACGTCAAGCAAACATTGGTAGGAAAGCGGGTAGGTGGGCAACGTCATGTTATACGAAATTTTAGGTTAACATAAGTTAAAATGTTTGCTCATTAAATATTTCTAGGGTTTTTTTGCTATGCAGAGTTAGAAGTACCATTTTAAATTCAAAAACGTTAAAAATTATACATGCTGTTAACGTGTCAAACGTACAGGGCAGAACTCGGAAATATACAATAATTTCCACCACATTCCATTAGCTTGTATAATTTTTTTTATCATAACCGTAGTTTTCTTTACGTTTAATAAGATAGTCCGTATTCTTCACTTGTTTCTAGTGGTGTAGCTATTGATATGCGAAGGTGCGCAAAGCGCTGGAACCTATATAGGAACTCGAGGGCCCGGTGCTCACAGGGCCCCTTTAGACCACCTTAGAAAATTTTATGCGTAATATATTCTATTGGACATCAGCGTTTATCAAGTCTTGCTCTGTTAGGAATAAAACCGAAAGTCGCATCGAAAATTAACATTAAGAAACTATTCATTTTGCAGTAGCAAATGCGCGCAAAGTGATTTTTTAGTAATGTTTGGCTACATTTTCATAATTATGCTGTATTTGTTTTTACTTTTTCATTACCTATAACCTGTTACAATGATAAGACTGTTTTTTGTTATTTGTTTGTTCATTTGTTATGGACAAGGTCTAGGCATGCGGAGTGCCAGGTACCTTAGACACCGACTGCTATGGTCATATGGTCAAAGTCCTATTTGGAGTTTTGCCGAGACTAAGGGATGGCAACCCTAGCAAGGGATGTTTTATTTGTAGTGATAAGAATATGGATATATTAGCTTTTGAGACCAGGCCACCACATAGGTGGCCTTGATCTAAAATAATGTTTGCATTTTTTAAATTGTCTTGTTAATAAAAAAGTTACAGAAGAAGTTAGATGGGAAGCCTGCGCTGCCAGACAGAACCTGCTTGTTAGCCAGACGCTTCACGCACTCGGGTAAATTCCGCTGCCTGGTCTACTTGTTTATATTTTAGCGTTATAAAGGACATAGTGACAACAGGAACAATGGCGGGCAAGCTGCACCCAATCGTTAACGATGAAAAGGTGACAGACGCAGATATGCAGACAGGGTGGCAACACGCGTTTATGTATATAGATATTTATGCATTAAGGGAGATATGAATATGTTTTTTCCCTGAGGTTGACATGTGTTACAGACCGAGGGCTTGGCCCGAGGTCTATAAGTCAACCGAAGGTAAAGAACATGAATATCTCCAGTGGTGCATACAATATTTTATTTACTAGCATATTAGTAAGAATTGTATAAAATTTCAAAATGTCATAATGACATTTAAAATTTGAATATGTAAATAACATCAAGGATTGCCTCATTGTATGGTTGCTAGACTTTATTTGTAGTTGCATGCTTACCATGAGTTTGAGGGAGAAATAATTTGACAAGTCCCTTGGGAGTTATGAGTAGCTTTTCATATTTTGTTTCTATAACGAAAATGTACAATATCATGTTGCTAGTAAATAAAGGATTTTTTTGCACTTTCGGGACTAAAGTTGGCACTTTAGTCACTTATTTCAGGAACCAAAGTAGCTCATTTCATCCCTAAGGACTTAAGTAATTACTTTAAACCCTAAGGACTAAAGTAATAATGTTACCGTATCTATGGTAAATTTATGTACACAGCATTCCTAAAAATTTGTTTTTAAAATTAATTGGCTGGCAGTACTGAAGTGCATTGTCAGTTTACATCAAATTCGAAGTTAGAAGGTTAGGTTTTGTTTGTCATTTGACACACACTGACGCAAAACTTAACCTGCAAATCTCGAATTTGACACATACTGACAATACACTTCAGTACTGCCAACTGATTCAGGCTATCCAGGGCCTGCTGCAATTCAGTTTTTAAAAAAATCACTGTGTACACAACATTCTTAATAAAATTCGTATTTAAAATTAAATTGTAACTGTCAGTTTCCAAATTGACAGATTCCAAATTTTTCAAATGTTTGATGCTAATGTTCCCAAAAGTGCAAAAAATAACGTATATCACACGGAACTAAAGTGCCTAAATCCCTTGAGTGATTATTTCCCTAGGGGCCCTCAAGAAATAATATTCACTCGCGGTATTTAATGATGTACTTTAGTCCCTAATGATATAATATACTATTTTTCTATAGCACATGTTAAAGTGTGCTTTTATCAACTCAAAACAAAATGTCAAGTTTTACTTTAACAGCAAGGGTAGATAAAGTAGCACTTTAACATCAAGGATAGATAAAGTAATTTAATTTTCTACCTTTTGTTTAAATTAAATATGACAGCTTCGTATTATCGTAGCAAACCAATCTAGCTACTGACATTTTGAAATGTGATTGACTGTCCTTATTTTCTTTTGAAATTCTTAAAGTTCTTGCTATAGAAAAAACTATTGTATTATACACGACGATAAAGTTATTTCTATCCACTCTTGAATCATTAACGTCTCGACTTCGTCTCGACGTTAAACGATTCCCTCGTGGATAAAATTTAACTTTATCGTCTTGTATAATAAATTACTATTAATCTATAAAGTCTGTGACTATGTTATGAATTTTGTCTTGTTTGTCGTTTTACACAAAAATAAAAATATATCTTTTTTATTTCGACTTGTTGGATCTATTTCCAATAAAAAATCGTTGGGGGCTTGAAGTTGGGGGAAGAGCTTAAAAAGTTACTAGTTATTTCTGAGGGGGGCCATAACGAAGAGTTCGTGCTTGGGCCCAATGGAACATCACTGTGCTACTACTTGCTTCTATTACTTTATTCACTATTGTCTGTAAATCTTCTGTACTAGTTGCTCTATGTATTGTGTCATCAACATAGCTTATGTTGTTGATAGGAATTTTAACTCCTATTGTTTGGTCTACTAATGCATTTTCATCATTTCTTGTGAATACATATTGAAAAGTGTTGGTGACAACACACATCCCTGCCTAACCCCACTTCTTGTTTCGATTTGTTCTGTAGTGTTACCTTCTATTAGGTTGCATGCATGAATTGTAATAGAAGTCAAATTGTAAGATACAAAACTATGACTTTTTTATAACTGCTTTATTGACATTGTTGCAATTTTAATGTCTAAATACCGAAAAGTTTACGAAAGGAGGAAAAAATTCAACTGGCAACGGTGCAAACCTTCACAAATCAGAATTGAAAACAACATAACCCAATTTTTTCATGTCTAGTTATTTCTCATGGGTTCAAACAAAAATGTCACCCTAACATAGCCTGCTCAGAGGAACTTCTTCCCTTCTTCTTCTTTTACAGCACTTTGGCATCCACTCCTGGGTATAGGCTTCCCCTTTTCTTTTCCATTCCTCTCTGTCTATGGTCTTTCGATACCAGTTTCGACCTGCCACCTCTCTAATGTCATACACCCATCTCTTGGGGGGTCGTCCAGCGCTCCTCATATGCAGTCGTGGTCTCTACTGCATAATATGTCTTGTCCGTCGTGTGGTGTCTTGTCTGTAAATGTGCCCTTCCCAAGACCATTCTGAGGTGGCAACACGTTTTATCACGTCTTCCACTTTCGTTCGTCGCCTAATTTCCTCATTTCGTATGCAATCCCGAAGGTTGACGCCCAGCATGAGCCTTTCTATTGCACGTAGTGTTGTGCGAAATTTGTTAGCAGCTTTATTTGTTAAAGTTGTTCTCTCTAATCCATATGTAAGAACTGGAAGTATACAAGCGTTGAAGACTTTAGTTTTCAGAGGAACATTGTGAATGAAGTATACGTACTTAGGCAGTGACTAGACATGCATCTTCGCTGTTCAGATTCTAAGGACAATAACTCGCGACGCTATTTCTAGTAGACTTGTTCATAGCTTTGCTGAAAAGCCTGATGAGTAATAGACGACAAATTTGGAAACGGAAGATTGCATACTGAGGAAACGCTCTTCCATCAGAAAATGGCAAACACAAATCTAATAGTGCGAAGTTGAATTGCAAAGATCCTGGTACATATCCAGATCATTTTTGATAATGAAATGTGCTATGTTGTAAGAATGGTAAGCATCAGGCAATGTAATAAATAAGCATCAGTCAGTGTACTAAAGAAACTACTGCTAAATTGAGTCTAACTGGCCGAAACCGAAGAAGCGTAAATAATTGACTGGTTTTTCAAATTATGTCCACGTATCAAGAAGTTAAGTAGGAAATGGTTGTTGTATTCTTTTGCTTCCAGAAATCTTTCCAAAATGCCGTATCTTACTTACCTAATGAACTATGCGAAAGTAATGGGGTTCACACTAACGAACAAAACTTTCGAAATTGACTTCAAAAGGATTTAGAAATTGGAAGAAATAACGGAAAAAACCAGAACATGTTATATCCTTGAAATTATCGATAATCGCTTGGAAGAGAATTGACACCAAAATACAAAATGTAGTAGAAACTGAAAATATCATGGAGGGAAGTTTTTAAATGTATAGATATAGACATTATCTTACAATTAAGCAGGGAACAAAGTGTGTTAAGCTCTGCTCGTAAAGCAACTGCACATATTGAAACTACGTCAACGTCTTTTGCGAAATTACAAAATTTGCTTCAGTTACTTTCTCTTTATTCGCAACCCTTCATAAATAATGTGGAATGTGTGAAAAACCCACTACCATATATTTCTCATCATCATCGTCGTCGTCAACCATATTGTTAGCATCCCCACTGCAGGGATATTGGCCTCTCTTCTTTGAAGGGTTTAGGCATTAAGACCGCACGGTTGCCAAAATCAGATCGAGAAATAGGACTACTCTCGTCGCTAGGTTTTTGGAGTCGTTGGAGTCTCTAGAAATCTAAACAGATGTTATGGTCTAACATCAAATGCTCTACCACTCAGTCATCTTCACTGCATTTTTCCCACGGTGCTCAAGACGAATTCGTTGAAACCATGACGAATTAAGTTAATTCAGTTGAAAGTTATGTGGTTTGTTAACAAGTAGGGTTGCCAAAAACAGGGTAAGCATTGATATGAAACATTCTCGGCAATGTAAAGAAAGATAACTTTTTTTTTCTTTTTTAGTTGCGGCATCAATTGCTAAGATTATTTGCCGCATCCCTGTAAGTCGTATTTAAGCACTGCTTAGATAGAACTAAATAATCCGATCCGCTGGTGAAAGCTTATCAACTTCTTACTCTCAATCCCTTTCAAATCATCAATTGATTCCACCAGAGGTCTATATCTTCTACATCGTTGTAAAATGTGATCTACTGTTAATGGCTCCTGACAGGTATTACAAACTGGTTGGTTTTCCCTTGACAAAATATACTTATTAGTTAAACATGTATGTCCTGTTCTGACTCTTGTTAATACTACTTGCTCTGCTCTCGATATACTCTTTGGATATGAAATACCATCGATAGTATCTACGAAGTTCTTCATGTAAGTGTTACAACTGTGCCACATTGTTTGAAATTGAATGTGTATTTGGTGTTCCACAGGAAGGATACTCTTTTTCGTGAGCGTAATCTACGTTGTACATGCCTCTTATATTTCTGATTAAAGAGTCTCTTGTAAAGACATCTTGCATTGCTAGTAGCACAGACACCGAATCAGTACATATTACAAAGGCGGGATGTTCCACTTCAGTGCATAGTACCAGTGCTGAGTATATTGCATAAGCCTCACACGAGAAAATACTCACGTACGAAGGCAGAGAACGTTTTGGTGTTGTATTCTTGTATACCACTGCATAACCTTTAAATGGAAATCCTGATACTCTTCTATTACTTGTCTGTAAAAGTTTCTGATTGTAGAGCGATTAATATCTTTTTTACTCCTTTGTAATAGCTCATACCGAATTTCAGGTGTTTCTTCTAACCATGATTGTATTGAATTTTCTTTTTCCACGACCGAGAGTAGAAGTCGGTTTCTATAGCATCAAAATTGTGACAAAAGTAAAACATTTACTCCCTAGAGACTAAATAAGACACAAATTTCCCTAGGGAGCTTTCATTATGAGTATTATGACTGACACAACAATTATGTCAAATTCGAGGTTATCAGGTTAGGTTTTGCATCAGTTTTGACACAAACTGACGCAAAACCTAGCTAACCCCGAATTTGACATAATTGTGAGCTCTTGTCATAATGACTTACAGTGCCACCAACTTTAAAATTTACCATAGGCTACTAACGTTAAAAAACTGGTTTTCGTTTTAAATCTTCCTGCAACGTGAAAAAATAGTTTATTTGAAATCGGCAGTGAAGTACGCCGAAATCGTCATTAAAATGCGATAAATCGGCAGTGAAGTAATCCATTGTTTTACGACTTTTTTGTAGGTGGCGCGGCGGCAGATAAACGTCAATCGACCGAACATAACCTACAAAAGTTGGTTAAAATATTGTAATTTCGCGATTTCTCGATTTCAAATAAAACATAGTGTACACCTCGGCACTGAAGTTCTTTTTTATCCCTCATGTGGTTTATTTGCCTTGGCCCTACGGGCCTCGGCAACTAAATCCACATTCGTGATAAAAAGTTATACTTCAGTGCCTTGGTATACAAACTACTAATATGCAACTCGGAGAGAATGCTATTTTGCTTCAGTGCAATTGTACCTCAGCAAAATAACGCATTTCTCTCCCTCATTGCATAATCTACTATTAGTTATTGTTATCATTCTTTCTTATTATAACGTGGGTGGCAAAAACCATTTACCATGTACCGTTCCTAAAATGGATACAGGTTTTGATGTGGTTGAGAGATTATTCACATTCTTCACTTAAAGATGGGAATTATTGATGAAACATTTAAATTGAACATTGAAAACTTAGAATTAAAAAGTGTTTGCAATGTTTTTGACACAAGTTTAATAAAAAAGCCGTGACATTACAAGGCAATGCCATATTAATATGTTTAGTGATTTAGATCCTTTTGTTTATTCACGACATGAGATGAGATACTTACATATGGGTACATAGCATTTGATATTGTAAAAAACTGGCTGTTAATTCTGCGGTAAAATATAAGGCTTAGTCAAATGTCAAAGAAAAGCGTGCAACAGTCCTAAAATACTATTTCCGATTTTTTCATTTTTATAGTAACTTGGGCCACTTCTCACAACGTTCTCTATACCACGTTGCCTATATAGTTTTTTAGATTCACAATTGGCATTCCTTTTTTTGAACATTTTGAGCATACAGCTGCAGAATAGCTATTTTCGATTCTTATTGTTGAGTCTTAACTTTTCCCCTCCGATGTTGTAAGCCGCATTTTTTTGAGGCCTTTGGTGACGTTTAGTAAACAGATTTATTCCGGAAAATAGTTGGTAATCCAGTGCAGATTTTATGTTTATAGTTTCAGGATTTCATAATATTTTGAAATAAAACCGAAATCTGACTCCCTTTTCTTCCGAGTAACCTCGCCCAATATTCGTTAATTTATCTGTGGCAAATCTTCGGATGTCGAAGAAGCCATCCGTTGCTACCTCTCATCTGTTGGGCTACAAAGCACATACGCGGAAAACCATATCACCTGGTAGCAAGAATTAATTTCAGTCTTTCGACTCACGTGATCGACGAGTGAAGGTCAGGGATATTTTTATTCCACCTTTTGAGTACCCTTGCGTTTTCCACTGCAATTGGAACCGCATAGCTTTTCGAATCGCATTTGTTATAGAGGTTACTTACTTGAGAAAGCGATAGAAGATTTCACGATGAATTTGCAGAAGACGAGTTCACTCATTTTGAAAATTGCTTTCAGGACTAAAATATTAATGGTCGTTGATGCAATACTGGCAGGTTTGCGTGTAATATCCGCCATAATTTTTATATTTAAGTGGTAGAAACACAAGTGGCAAGAAATGAAGAAACATGCCCAAATACTTTGTACTGAATGCGAACAAGTTTTAATACTACTGCGTTCTTTTCAAAAATTGTAGATTTCAAAACCACCCTTTATTATTACAGTGTTCCCTTTACAGAAGTCTCCCCACGTGCCGTTGTCAAACATAGGCTTAAACTGAAAATTATAGGTTTTTCCTTATTCTATTTTGTTGTGTAATAAACAACTGCTAACTCCCTATAGTAGACGCTAGGCGGATTGTGTAACACACAGTGACTACCGTTGTCGGTTCCAAGCTAAGATAACGGAGGAGGGTTGCACATAGAGCTAGTAACCCTACCCATGGGCGCCGTTACAAAACTTCTCAGGGAGGGGCAATATTTTTTCGATATTGAGATAAGACAATTAAATTCACAGCGGGTCTAAAAAAAGAAACACTTAATGCGCACCTAAAAAATGCTATTAGATTCTAAAAAACATAAAAACAAAATACTACAGGTTTTGGAAAAAATACCTGTATTACCAACAAGTTTTGTGTATCTAAATTAAAAATAACAAAATCATTACGTTCTTTACTACATCTTTACTTTATGGTTTGGGCATCGAAGCGCACAAAATAGTGAAGCGTTAGTAATAGCAATACACAATAATGCAAACAGAAAATTAATTAACAAATAAAATAATAGATGCAAAAAAATACACGTACCGTATAGATCGGATTGAAGTCCCAAATAAAAAAACAATGTAAACCAGAATACACAATAATCTAACAGTAGTAACTTAACCAGAGAACGAATAAGACTAACTTGAGATAAGTAATGCATTTGAAACGGAAATTTAAATATTGTTTTGTATCGCGCTGAGTGACACATTCATAGACGCCTCTCATCTTAATGTTTCGGTCATCGACTTATTTCTGGTTACTCAAAAAATCAGTTCTGTAAAGTGAGCGTGCTCTTAGGGCTGACAAATGAATAAATCGTTGCTGTTATTACGCACACGATATAATATTAGTACACTGTATGAAAATAATTTCTGTGCGGGGACTTCTGATAACTCGGCGGTCAGCGCGTGGCGCGTAATTGTGAATTATATTATTTTTGGAAAAATCCAGGGAGGGGCAAGTGCCCCTCCTTGCCCCTATGTAACGGCGCCCATGACCCTACCCCGTAAGAAACCATTGTTACAAAACCTTACGAATTAGAAACCGGGAGGATTAAATATTGGCAACTAACAGCCCCCCCCCCTCGCCACTGCAATATAAATTGAGGTTCAAAGTAAAACTAGAAACTCCTGGAGAAAGATCCTTGAGGAGACCAAAGCCCACAAGGGGCTAGGGTGCCAATATAATATTTGGTATTCTTTATAACTAACAGATTAAAAAGAAGAAGAGAGTCGTTATAAAAGTAACTTTTCCTAGGGATAAAAGGGCTAAAAGAGGCTCCCCTAAAGTGAGTAAAATATTCTACTTAAAAACCAACGTATTATTAGACAAAATATGAGAAGATAAATCACACAGTTAGTAAAAGCTGAATATCAAATGCAGGGTTGTAAGTCATTTTATTCTTAATATACTCGTATAATAAAAAATAAGTATTTCCTCAGGGAAGAAACTTGATATATAGGTGTATATGTCGTAGGCTAATTACAAATTCAGTCGTTTTATAAAACGCCTAGTCATTTAGAAAATGACTAGGTACATTGTAAAATGATGAATAAATTCACAATTTTTACAATTCGACTGAAAATCGTACGACACTCATTAATGACCAATAGAAAAATTAGTTCACGAGCCGTTACCAAGACAATAAAAAATTTTCTTGGAAATTTTTTGTAGGTAGACCAACCTAACTGTGAGGGTTTGTGGCGTTACGATTTTCTTACCGAATCTGCATTCGAGCATTAATTCATATCCCGAAATTATTTTCGTGCATTCCAACAACGTCCTAATTTGCCCTCGCGTCCCGCTCGGGCAAATTAATACGACGTTGTTGGTCCGCACTCAAAAAAATTTCCGGAAAGAATTGATGCTCTTATGAGATTATATGTGAAAATTTTAGCCGTTTTATAAAACGAAGAATAGATCTCAATGTTACTGTAAAGTGTATCTGCGAGCGAGTAGTTTTACAATGCGCCTGGAATAAACTGGGCACATTTAGATGTATTATAACAGGACTGCTCTCGAGTCAGAGGAATTGTTAGTTCGACCATTTTAAGCTGTAGTTTGGCCTACGACGAGTTAATAGCATCTTGAACCGCTTTTACTTCAGACATACGTTTCAAGATGTTAGAAAAATCAGAAAGTGATGTGTTTGTTAATACAGAGTTATATAATAAACAACTGCAAAAATTCTACGCTGGTAAATAAGCAGAAAAACATAACCTCAAAAGTCAAATAATATAATATCTTACAGAAGTAATTTAATATTTTTATTCCAGCTCACGAGAAAAGTACGATAAGAAACCATGGACTTCTGCTAGAGTAAAAGAAATCACCGAAATTTTATTAACCAGTAGGCAGGCGAAAGAAAAAGACGACAAAAGGTCCAATGAGTAACATTATTTTTCACGTATTTATGAAACTATGGAAATAAGTAGAGACAAAATCAGTAAGGATGACGAAATAACATTGATAGTGCCGTATGAGAAATTTTACGACAAAAATAGTAGAAACTCGTATAAGTAACAGACATGGAAGACCCGATAAAATGTCAATGTTTCTCAACCATAAATATTCTATTCCTCGACCGGCAGTAGAAATATTTGTTAAATGTTTCACGTGTGCAGAAAAAAAACAGCAACCGAAAAAATGGATAGTGGTGAAGCCTATTCTACCTAATGGATGGAATCACAGGGGGGCAAGTGGATCTCATGGATCTACAGTCAACTCCAGTCGGCGAATACAAATAGCTGATGAACCTGGACTACCCTACCAAGTTTTTTCCACTTGCGACTATTAATATCGAAACACGCTGAAGAAGTCTCATCAGAAGGTTAGGTTTCCGTCAGTTTTGACACAAACTGACACAAAACCTAACCTGCTAACGTCGAATCCTAAAGCGAACCGTTTTCGAATTACGAATAAATTAAAAGTGCAATTGGTATTGTTTCATTAACATCTATTATTTAACATTTACAAGCATTCTAAATCAATTTTAATGTAAATAAGGTTTGAAATGACCACCTACAACATCAATGCACAGTTCAGTCCCAATTGGCAAAATTGATCTTATTAGGTTTTCCGGATGATTCCTTATTTGATTGGCTACTTCCATTATTCTAGCGATTAATTGCTCTCTGGTGTTTATCCTGACATAATACACTTGGGGCCTCATGTATACCAGAGAAAGTAATCCAAAGGGATGAGAGCTGATGATCTCACTGGCCAAGAAACCGGCCCTCCTCGACCTATCCGTCGGTCTGGAAAATTTTCATTTAAAAACGTAGCAACCTATCTGAAAAAATATGGCAGTGCGCCATCTTGCTGGGGACACATTCCCTGCCTCACATCAAGCGGGATATCTTCTAGCAATAGTGGCAATGTTTTCTGTAAGAAGTGTAAGTACTGCTCCTCTGTTAAGCGATAATTGAAATACGAATGGTCCGACTAAGTAGCTGCCTATGATACCGCACTAGACAGTTACCGAGAAACGGTTCTGGAAATGTGCCTCTTTGGTCGCATGAGGATTTTCCTCCATAGGTGACCACACGGAAACATGCTTCGTCAGTAAATAAAAAGTTGTTACAGAGTTCTTGGTTGCATAAAATCCACTGACAAAATCTCTCCCTAGAAAAGTTATCATTAGGTTGCAAAGCTTGGATGCGTTGGACGTGAAAAGGATATACAGACCAAAGCATGGGCGCCGTTACATAGGGGCAACAAGGGGCGCTTGCCCTTCCCTGGATTTTTTCAAAAATAATCCACCATTATGTGCCACGCGCTGACCGCCGAGCTATCAGAACTCACCGCACAGAAATTATTTTCATAGGGTGTAATAATATTATATACCTAGTGTGCGTAATAACAGCAAGGATTTATTCATTTGTCCTCCCTAAGGGCCCGTTTACAGAACCGAGATTCTTTGAATAAGCCGAAATAAGCAGATGACCGAAATATGGAGATGAGCGGCGTCTTATGAATTTGTCACTCAGTGCAATACAAAACAATATTTAAATTTCCGTTTCTTGACGCCTTTATATAAGGGTCGACCTATGTTAGGTTTTCTTGTGTCTGGGCACATTCAAGTAATAGATTCAATGGCTTCTCAAATCCCAGTACAGCTGCACGGAATGTTTGCAAATATTTAAAATAAATGCATTACCTATCTCAAGCTAGTCTTATTCGCTCCCTGGTTGAGTTACTACTTTTAGATTATTGTGTATCCTGGTTTACATTGTTTTTATTTGGGATTTCCTTCCGATCTATACGGTAGGTGTTTTTTTGCATCTATTATTTTATTTGTTAATTAATTTTATGTCTGCGTTATTGTGTATTGCTATTACTAATGCTTCACTATTTTGTGCAGTTCGATGCTCAAGTCATAAGGTAAAGATGTAGTACAGAACGTAATGATTTTATTATTTTTGACTTAAATACACAAAACGTGTTGGTAATACAGGTATTTTTCCAAACCCCATATAGCACTTCGTTTTTATATTTTTTGAAATCTAATAGCATTTTTTATGTGAGCATCAAGTGTTCCTGTTTTAGACCCTCTGTGAATTTAATTGTCTTATCTCAATATCGAAAAAATATTGCCCCTCCCTGAGAAGTGTTCTAACGGCGCCCATGGACCAAAGTCGTGCACGATTCTCTATACTGTTATTTAGAGAGTTTCAAAGAGAGGAGAAATCCGTCGTAAACTAGTGGTGTGACTACCTTCTATTGTTTCTAGTACTTCATTCTCCAACGCATCGGTGCGTTGTCTTACACCCGTATGCATAGTCGTTCGCCAGCGACTCGCCGGAGTTTCGTTATGAATAGTATGTTGGCAGCACTGTACGTCTATGTCAAATTCGAGGATATCAGGTTAGGTTTTGACAGAAACTGACACAAAATCTAACCTGCTAACCTCGAATTTGACATAGACGTACAGTGCCGCCAACATACTATTCATAACGAAACTCCGGCGAGTCGCCGGCGAACGACTATGCATACGGGTGTTAGTATTCTTTCAGTTTTCCTGTTTGGAACACTACCCCATTCTCTAATACTTTGATACGATTAAATACTCGTTTACTTGGTAGCCTACGATTAAGGAATCTTCGGTGATATTCTGCAACTGCCGCCCGCGCATTACCATCACAAAAGCCATACATGAATAAAATGCCTGAGTATTTCTGATTAAAAAATGGAGCCATTACAACTAATTATTGTGAATTTTATAACCACTACCTGACATTTGATAAACGGACACTAAATAAAAACTAAGCAATCTAGATCAGCATAATGTTTGCATCAAAATTAAATACGAGAATGTTAGAAGTAATAACAATTGCACTTTTAATTTATTCGAAACGCGAAAACGGTTCACTTTAGAATATACGTTCATTAGGACTTTTTGAATTAGAATGACCTCAAGAATATGTATAATCGCTATGGTCCTCCAGTTGCGGAACACCCTGTATAATCAAATCCACATATTTTTGTATGTAGATTCAGTAACTGAAATTTTGGTATATCGTTTAAAGAACCCATATACTGACAGGCAGAATATTATATGATCGCCGAGAATTGACGATAAATGGGATTGAACGGGAATAATACGAAAAAAATTTTATATAAAATTGTAATACGAATTTAATAAATAATTTTTCACATATAATCTCATAAGAGCATTAATTCTTTCCGAAAAAATTTTTGAGTGCCCTCCAACAACGTCGTATTAATTTGACCGAGCGGGACGCGAGGGCAAATTAGGACGTTGTTGGAATGCACGAAAAATAATTTCCAAATATGAATTAATGCTCGAATGCAGATTCGGTAAGAAAATCGTAACGACACAAACCCTCACAGTACGTGGGTCTACCTACAAAAAATTTCCAAAAAATTTTTGTTGTTGTCTTGGTTACGGCTTGTGAACTAATTTTTCTATTGGTCATTAATGAATGTCGTACAATTTTCACAGTAATTTAGAGTTGAAGTTTAAATAATCAACTGTACAATATAAGAATCGGGTAAAGAATGAGCAAAGAATGTAGTACAAAGTTGAAGTAAAGAATGAACTGGAAAATACAAGGATGAAGTAAAGAATGAGTAAAGCATGTTAATTGTTCCCACTTTCATGATATACATATACAGTGTGGTCCATTAAGTTTGTAACAAATGGGAAATTTTTTTATTAGTTGTATAATCGAAATTTAAATATTGCCAAAAGTTAGTGCATGTTCGATAACCATATCAGATGCCCTTAGAATGGCTTCAAGTCAAACAATATACAGGGCAGGACAAAAAATATGAAATTTGTTCAAGAACAAAGTTACGTTATTTCAAAAAATATAGCAAAATTTTATTGAGAAAAGTTGTTTAGAATTAAAAGTTATCCTCAAATACAAAGTCACGGCCTCCTATTCGAATTTTGATTCTTTTTTGGAAAATTTTGTATTACCCCCGTATGATACATATTTTTATTATTTTGATTTTATATGTATTTAAAGTAGCCACAACCACATCCTTTTTAAATAACTTTTAGCAACTTGAAGCGTATTTGTAACATTTACTTGGATTTATATTTTTTTAGGTAAGCGTCCATTTCATGTTTGTTGCAACGATATTTAACAGAACTTTAGAATGTCGCAAATATTCGTTTTAACAAGGCAAATGCTTTACTAATAATAATTTACATATGAAAAATTCTTAATAAAATCAGAATAATAAAAATATGTATCATACGGGGATAATACAAAATTTTACAAGAAAAAGAATCAAAATTCGAATAGGAGGCCGTGACTTTGTATTTGAGCATAACTTTTGATTCTAAACAACTTTTCTCAACAAAATTTTGCTATATTTTTTGAAATAAGGTAACTTTATTCTTGAACGAATTACATATTTTTTGTCCTGCCATGTATATTGTTTGACTTGAAGCCATTCTAAGGGCATCTGATATGGTTATCGAACATGGACTAACTTTTTGCGGTATTTAAATTTCGGTTTTACAACTAATAAAAAAATGTCCCATTTGTTGCACACTTAATGGACCACACTGTATACAGGGCTCGCTTGTTTGTTATCACAAAGGCAAAATACGGCGCGTGGCCAGTTCTAAATAAGTGATTTCGAAGAATTTTGCATTAAGCACAACAGCGGTAGCTTTGATGATATTTCGTGAACTATTGAAAGATAACAATTTAAGAAGAAGTAATAACCATTAATATAATAGCGTTTCACAACGAATTCGGAACAAACAAGTTCGAAATACTTCATTGTAGGAATAGTTAGCGTTTCGCAATATGTGTATAAAATATAAAAAGGTAAATTAATTAAATACATGCGTAATATAATATACTAGCTGAAACCCGCGGCATATGCCGCATTTAAAATGTAGGACGAATTTAATAACTTTTGTTGCACTAAAGAAAGTTTTAAAAGCACGCTAGAGAATGGCAATAAGGAAAAGTTCCAAAAAATATATTTTCAAATGGAAAGTTTCTGGAAAGGAAACGCTCGCCTCTGGAATTATGGCCCTGTACCAAATTTCAAAAAGATCTGTCGACTTAGATTAAACTGTTATTTTTTAGATTAAACAAATTGCATTTATTAAAAATGACTGTTTCATCTAAGTCGACAGATCTGAAATTTTGTATAGGGCCACAACTTCCCATTCTGAACAACTTTTCTTAATAAAATTTTTCCGTATCATGAACAAAAAGGGTAGTTTACCTGAAAATAAAATAGTTTTCGCTTCCCTGCCAAGGCTTACTTGTTTTTCAAGAACTGAAAATATTCCTGAAATTTTGTATAGGGCCATAATTTATCATTCTGAACAACTTTTCTTAGTAAAATTTTGCCGTATCATGAACAGGAAGGGTAGTTTACCTGAAAAGAAAATAGTTTTTGCTTCACTGTCAAGGCCAACTTGTGTTTTCAAAAACAGGAAATATTCTTAAAATTCTCTTCAGACCAAGCAGGGCGGAATCCCAAAATATTAAAATAAAATTGTAAAACTTTTTGTCAATTATACCTATAGTGAACTCAATCCGGGGACACACTGTATAGAGTGTTAGAAAACAGTTCCCACAATTGCTGATGACTAGAATTATAATTAAAAAGCACTCCTGCTGTGCTGACATTCGAGTTTCTTGATAATCCGTAAACAAGGAGAAGGAAAGAACATGGTAAAATTATTTGTCAGTTAACAAATTCATCTTTTTCATGCAATAACGTAAAGGCGCCAGTAGTTAGCAGGCCAGCAGTTATTGGCAGTGTCACATCTAATTTGTTAATGTAAAAATGCTAGACAGCTGCGCATTGTGATTGTTATAGTTTCAGAGTAAAATATTATTTTCTTAAGTTGGCAACACCACAGAAACTATAGATGTTATGGGGCCAAAGTAAGTGATAGTTTATTTTGTGTTTAAAATCTCATATACTAATCTACAATCTCGATACTCTTGTGTAGTTGTAATTTTACCCCTGGACATATCGGTAAGCGTCTGAGTAGTTTATGGCATAGTATAATATTATAGTAATCTAATTTCATTCATTCTGAGTCATTGTATTAACATTTAACCTAAAAATGTATAGGTGCCAACCTCCTGTACTACTTCAATCCTTGGATTGGTTGGCAGCTTTCCACTTATGTCGATCACAAGTAATTTGCTTTAAGGCTGTATACTTATCAGCACCTGCATGTTTGATGATGATGACTTGTTTCGTGAACACAAGGCGGGGTTTCCTCCGGGTCTTTATCTAGCTCTATTTCGTTCTATTGTTTGTATTATATAAGTATTCTCTCTATACATGTATGTCTTCTTTGTCTTAATGTGTTTATTAGTTGTCTTTCTTCTCCTATTCTTTCTAGAACTTCTCCGTTTGTCATTTTTTTGACCATTTAATTTTCAGCATCCTTCTTCATACTCGCATCTCGAAGGCTTCTAACAGACTTTCTTCTTATTTTCCTGTTGTCCATGTCTCTAATCCATAAAGTACTGTGCTTCAAATACGAGTCTTCGCTAATTTTTTCCTTGTAGATAAATTTAGGTTAGTGGATGTGAACAATAATAGTAATAAATGCGACTTGAGCTTGTCTAATTCTGTTTTTAATTTCTTCTCTGCTTCTGCCGTCTTCGCTTATGATGCTACCTAGATATTGAAAAGATGCTACTTGTTTGAGAGTCTTTGTGAATTTTTACATTAAATTTTTCTGGTGTCCTCCAGAGCACATCATTACTTCCGTTTTCTTTTTATTAATTTCCATCTTGTATTTCTTTTTAAATATCTCATCTATATATTCTAATGATATTTGTAAATTTCTTTCATCTGAGGTTCTCTTTGACAGTCGTCGATTTTTATTATAGCTTTCTGGTTTTCATACAATTCTGAATCCATATTGATCTTCACTCAAATTGCATTCTATTTTATTTTGAATTATGTTGTTTAATTTTTTTAGGATTTTAGAAACATACGTTAACAAGCTAAGAGTTCTATAGTCTTCGCAACTGGTTTTGTCGTTGTTTATCCACGATCTCTGTCAGCAACCTATTGTCTTTTCTGCTGCGTTCGTAATAGCTGTCTTAATATATTTCCATTTCTAGTTGGTGGCCACTCCTTCAACTACTTCAAGTTTCTTTTCGACAGTGTTTTGGAGTTCTTTTAACTTGGTCTCTTCTTTTAGCTTCTCTGTCGAACATTTTCTTACTTTTACTTTCTGTCTAAATGTTTGTTTATGATTTATGTCATATATTATGCATACCATATTGTTATCTGTACATATGTCTGCCCCGGGATATGTTTGACATTGTTTAATTTGTTTTTGTATTTTTCCTGTAATAATATAATCTATTTGGAATCTTGCGGTATCACCTGGTTGGACCCATGTGTACCTTCTTCGTTTAGGTTGTTGGAAAAGTGAATTTGCAACTATGAGTTCTTTTTCTTTACAGAAGTCGTTGGCCTCTTTTATTTCGGTTTCCTAGCCCGTAATTGCCTATCACTTCTTCTTCTTCTTCTTTTTCTTGATCCCCCACTACGGCATTCCAATCTCCTAAGACTATAAGATTCTCTCTTTTTTTCACATATTGTAGAAGTTCTTCTAACTGTGGGTGCCAACAACTGTTTTAATATTTCAATACATTCAGTTGTTGTCGGGCATGCCAATGACTGATACGTCACTTGATGATTAGGCACTTTCATTTTTTATACGTCTTTTATGGGCTAGTATAGTTAAATTTCTGAACTTGCATTCATCTATTGTAGAAATGTTTGTCAATATGCCTAAGGACAAAAATAAAAGAAAATACGCTTAAGACGACATTCAAAAGGTTTTAAATGCACTTATCGACGGAATGCCGAATGCAAAAGCTTCGGCAATCTATAAAGTTCCAAGAAGTAGGTATGATACAGTTTCGACTGAGGGAAGAATTTACTAGAACTGCAAATGGTCCTTCACCTTATTTAACAAGAGATGAGGAGAAGACGTTAGTAAAGTGGATAACTGAATGCGTTCAAAAAAGTTTCCCTAGTCGTAAAAAATCTCTTAGCCACAGTAAGAGTTTTTTGGTAAAACAGGAAGAGAAAGTCCATTCAAAAATAATCTGCCAGGAAAAGGCTGGTATGCAAAATTTTTGACACGAAATAGTGAGCCTACAGTTAGAATTCCTGAAGCTGTTACCTATAGCATCTAGTAGAAATGTGTTCAAAGAAAATATATGAGGACGGTTCGAGAACATTCAAGTATATTTAATTTCTAAAAATTACTTTAAAATATTAAAGGGTCCAGACAGAATTTTGAACGGCTATGAAACTGGTTTCTAATTTGTTTCTTAAGCAAAGAGCTGTCTTGGCACCCAAGGGATGTAAAAACGTTTATGAGGTCGATTCTGGTCCAGCCAAGACCAGTCTTACCGTAATGTTTACATTTTCGTCATGGGGTGTTGTAACCCCTCCACTAAAATGAATGACCTCAAAGATTCAGTCGTCTGTTCCAAATGATTATGGAATAGGGCTGTCTGATAACGGTTGGATGAAAGCCAAAGTGTTCTACGAATATATATCAAATCTACTTCATCCATATTTGTTTAAAACAAATTCAGAATTTCCAATAATCCTCTTCGTCGATGGGCACAAGACCCACCTCACATACAATCTTAGTTGCTTGTGCACTTCTTTAGGAATTATTCTTGTTGCACTTTACCCTAATGTAACAAGAATATTACAACCTGCTGACGTATCAGCTTTTAGACCAATAGAGTGGTTGGCAAGATGCCTTGTTACAGTGGCAAAGAGAGCGTCCTCCCATATTAAAAAAAATGTGAATAATATAAAAATTCTATTAAAACTGTTACAAGTTTAGATTACAATACATTTGTACTGCCAAACGCATAACATTAACTGGAGCTGCTTATTGTGCCTTAGACTCCTTAGAGCATAGGAACAAGTTCTGCTCAGCTTGGTTATGTTTTGACATTTAGTGTCACTTTAGATAAAAATGTTAAATTTTACATTTCTCATGAAATGCCATAAAATAGTATACTGTATACGGAACACGTTAGAAAAGTGGTTTCGCTGAACTCGTATGGCCGTTTAAGCACTTGCTAACGCTTGTACTCAAATTAGCCATACGTGTCCAGAAACGCATCACTTTTCTAAATTTGTTGCATAATATACTGTTTATATTTATTTAATAAACTCTTGTGTTTGTTGCTAACTAAAACACTTGCCTACCATTGTTAAACAATGTACTACCAATGGTAACAATACTGACAACAATTGTGAACTCCATGCCAACAATAGAATTGTCAGCAAGATAATAAAACCATTTTTTTAAATTTTAACTGATTTCCAAGGTTACAAATCGATGTACTAGCAACTAAAAAACAGTATAAGGAATTCAATTAACAATACATTATTAAGTAACAAACAACTTCCGGGAATGGACCGTGTCATGATTGAGATCGAAGAACTCAACGTTTGTGTCAAAACTGAAGCAAAACTTAACCTGCTAACCTCAAATTTGACATAGACGTACAGTGCCACCAACATAAATAGTGCCAAGCGAATGACAGGCCGGCCTAAATTTATTGTCCGCCATTGTACCCAGCTTTACATTTGGATTCATATAACACTCGCCTTCGGCTCGCGTGGAAACTTCATCCTCGTGTAATATAACCTACATTATATGTTTATTAAATAAAATACTATTTTAAAGAAATAAAAAATCGAAACACAAATGAAAAATATATTGAAGTTTCTATCTCAATGCGTACAGCAATTACAATAGTTATTTACATTACAAGTGCGGTAGGTCGCATTTTACAGCTCGAGGTTGAAATTTTGAAGCACGACGCGAAGCGGACTGCTTCAATAAAACCGAGGGCTGTAAAATGCCTAACGCACCGAGTACTGTGTTAAATTTTATGCCGACATATATTTTTTAACATTTTCTAGAAATTCATGACTTCGCTTTCGAATATCAAGCAAGCTGACATCAGTAAATGTTGTAGTTGACACTTTGAAACGTCAAAATTCAAAGTCGTAAATATCAATTTTCTTTATTTCTCCTAAACGCAACTGAATAATAAAATACGTAACAAGCGTTTCTGCTAACACCCGTTATTACTACAAAGCAACTTTTTGTTTGAGGGTCTCTGAAAGCTAATTTTCTAGTCATTTTACCGCACCGCGGTGCGACAAAGCACTGATTAACTATAAAATCGTAGTTACGGTGGACGTCAACTGTGGATGAATGTGTTGTTTACATGTCACGAGAACAAAAAATCACTTAGTAAATCAGAAATATGTATTTTGTTATTTCTTCTAGTAGTTTTCCAGACCAAATATAATCTGCTCAATTAACTTCCTACTCCTACGCATTTCGTACCTCACCTGTACCTTGCACAAGTTGACGTCATGCGCGAATGACTTTTGACAGACAGGGGTAGGAAAATTATCGATTGTTTCAAATATTATTTACAATTCTGCTATCTTTGTTCCTCTCTTTCTAGCCTAAAAGTTGTGCGTGTAATGTCAGCCGCCAACCCGCAAGCCGCAACCTTGATTATAATACGAAACATTAGGATAACTGTTCCGTTGCTCTTCGCCTATTTTTAGACGCTGCGCATCAAAATAGGCACATAAATAGGCTATTTATGGATATAGGAAACGAGGGTCCTTAATCGGGCTTTTAATTGTTTCGGATCGGTTTGCGTGGCAGAACAGGTAGGCCAATTAAGTGGTAGGTGAAAAGTTCAAGTAATTACAAATTTAATTAAGAGCAGACAAAAACAAGTCTAACAAGGAAGGTAAATCCTTTATTACTTTAAGAAATAAATCACCAAAGTATTTGTCTGAAATGACATGCAAAGCAACATTGTGCTAATACAATTATTAATTAATGAAAACGAAGTCTATTTTTTGCATTAGAAGTCTACGCAGCTACAATAAATAATTTAATCGTTAATCATTTATCTACTTTTCATTGCATCTAGTTTTACTAGGGCGTGTTGCCAAAAATTACATTGCATCATTCTTTCCTTTTAATAAAACTAATTATCCGTTCGCATTTAGTCGCACATATAATGAATAAATATAGTTATCCTTATAAAAAATATCAACAGATTTCTAAAATGTAACCAAATTATTGTTCAAAAGTCCTTTCTGTGAGAATTTTCGCCCTTTCTGGAGCAATTTGCACGGCCCATCTTCCTCCTAATGATTAGCGTTTCATCTAGGTTTTGAACGTCTATCTACTTTTATCATTTTTCATATAAAAATCTTGAAAATAATTATCTTAAGAAAATTCAACAGCAGCCGTAACAGAAAGTTGCAACTATTTCTAAAGTGTTATTAAGAACAGTATTATTGCTCTATAATTATTGCGGTCCTTAGGGCAACCTTTTCTATGTGGTGAGTGTATTTTTTCTGATTCCTTCGGTATCATATTTATTTTTTATGCGTCATTGCATATTTCATAAATCCATGTGATCACTGAATCACCAACAGCATACTTTACCATGTCTGGTATTATTCCGTCAGGATTACCGCTTTGCCTATTCCTATTTTCGTTGCTACTTCTTGAACCTCATTCATTATTATTGCCTCAGAATCTTGACCTTTTCTTTCTTCTCTTTGATTTGTATTTGTTTGTAAAGGGTCTTTCAGTAGGGGTGATAGTTTTTTCAATCTAGATTTCTCGGTTCCTGATACATTTTGTTTTTACTTCTAAGTGTCAAAATATTCAGTATAGTTTGCAGTTTCATCATGCAGCGTTTGACGCTTTCCGACCGTTTAGAAATTATTAAAAAATATTACCAAAGTTTGAGCTCTATTGTGGGTACTCAACGTTTGTTCACTAGAGAATTGCGTCGCCGTCATCGTTACTCTGCGCAGGCTATACGCCGCATTGTGGAAAAGTTGGAGCATGAGTTTACTTTAAAGGATAATAAGCCACTAAGAAGACAACGAAAAGTGCGAAGTGAAGAGAATATCGCAGTTGCAGCTGCCAGTATTGCCGATGAGCCAAATTTGTCGATTTCACGACGATCACAACAATTGGGGCTTTCTCAGACGTCAACTTGGAGAATTTTGCGAAAGGATTTGAACCTACATCCGTACAAAGTCGTATTGACTCAAGAGCTGAAAACAAACGATCCCAGATTGCGTCGGGAGTTTGCTGATTGAGCCGTTGAGCACTTGGAAGATGATCCTGATTTCGGCCAAAAAATCATCTTGTCCAACGAGACGCATTTTTGGATGAATGGCTTTGTTAATAAGCAAAATTGCCGTTATTGGTGCGAGAACAACCCACAAGAGTAACACGAAATGCCGTTGCATGCCGAATGCTCAATGTGTGGTGCGGTTTATGGTATGGTGGCGTCATCGGACCCTATTTCTTCCGAAATAAGGAGGGAAGAGCCGTAACCGTCAATGGCGACCGCTATAGAGCCATCTTACTGGGACCAGAGCTTGAGAACATCAATATTGAAGAGATGTGGTTCCAACAAGACGGTGCTACGTGCCATACAGCTAATGCTACGCTCGATTTGCTTAGGGATAAGTTTGGCGATTGGATCATCTCACGACGAGGATTTGTGAATTGGCCGCCGCGGTCATGTGATTTGACACCGCTAGATTATTTTCTTTGGGGCTACATCAAAGCAAAGGTCTATGCCGACAATCCACAGACTTTGGATCATTTAGAAAGCAACATTCGTCAAGCTATCGTCGGCATAAGGCCGCAAATGTTGGACCAGGTGATCAAAAATTGGAGCGATCGGATGCGTCAGTGTACAAAAAGTCGTGGTGGACATTTGAACGATATCTTGTTCCAAACATAACTGCATTGTCGAAGCTTCAAAATAAAGCAAAAACTAAATTTATATGTCAAATCGTTGTTGTTTTATTTAAAATTAAAATCCTATCGCTCTTATTGAAAGACCCTTTACTTGTTTTCGGAGTGCCACCTACTAACTTAACTTTATTTATTATATTCCTTTCAATATCTTCCATTATTCTAGGTATAGTATTCTCGGTCGAACTTTAGTATAAGGTCCTGTCTATTGCGCGTGTCCGCCAGTCTGATTCTGATTGATTGATTCTGTGCCCCGAGTTAGTTGAATTCACGCAACGTAAAGAAGCAGTGGTTTTAAACAATCCACCAACAATTCGCTGTGTCGTTCTAGCTTGTTTAGATTAGTTGCAGCCTTTGATTGCTTTTTAAATTGATTGTCCCATGAAATTGTTTTGGAACCGCTGATCACATTCATTCGCGAATTATGCGCCGTAATTCGATCTGTAATCATGCGCTCTAGACATGACTTTATACTAAAGTTGTACTGTATTATCTCATGATTTTCAGCTACCTTCATATTTTTTTCACTTCTGATTGGAAAACTTCTTTCACACTTTGATCTTTTAATTTATGTTTTCATTCTTGTGTATGTTTTGCTTTCATTTATATCAGATTTATCTATTTCAATTTTGATGATTACCATACTATGATCCGTACCTAGTTTTGCTTCTGAATTAACCCAGAACTCTTCTGCTTTTGCTTGTACTTCTCTTTTGTATGATATATAATCCATTATGCTCTTTTCCTCTTTTAAAAATCATTGCCTCGTATTAGGTCATTGGATATGCAAAATTGAATCATTTGTATTCCATTTCTGTTTTTGGTTTGATATCCATACTTCCCTATTATCGATGCTTCTGTATCAAATCCTACTCTTCAATTCTCATCGGCTATGATTAATATGGTATAATGATGTTTTTTTTATCTTATCGCCCACATCTTATATTTTATGTAGAAATTCTCCATTACATCTGTTTTAACACCTCCCATCCATGCATATATTTATACTCTTGCTATCACCTTCAAGAGTTATAATTGTATACTGGGTGTCCACTCTTAAGAACATTTACAGAATTTTTGTAACAGTAATTCATTAACATTTAAATAGCTATTAATTAGAATTGAAAAATATTTCTCCTAAAAAGCGTTTGCATAAAAAACGTAAAAATTATGCAAACATAATACTTTTCGGTAAATAATAAAAAATCTAAAGAACCAATTAACATTTTATATTATTTTTACCAATTATACAGTTTTAGAGTCTACACATAAAGTTGAATTAAGTCTGGGTATGTAAAATTTTGAAAATTATTTAAAAAATTGAAAAACTAATTTTTAGCTAAAGTTGAAAAAAATTCGGCGTTCTCTGGCCTTGAGGTTGTTCAGTTAGCTAAGAATACCACATTCTAAAAAAATCTCATTGAAATCTTATTTAATTTCCAAAAAATAGCACTTTTGGGATTTTGATAATTTCGAAAAACGCAATTTTCTAAATAAGTAAAAATCACTCGGTATATTGGTATATATGATAAGAGCTAAATAGGTTTTTAAACAAGCACAAATTATTGACGTAGAAAGTTTTCTTGAAAAATCTAAAATAAAAAATTTTCCCATATTATGCCGACTTTTTGGCGGACACTGTATATAGTCTCGGAAACATTTTTGTGACGCTACATAACTCTGTTCATTGAGTTTTTCGCCATACTATACAACTCAAATATTTAAATTCGTACGTTTCGGAGAATCTGTCCTCATAACCCACGAATAAATAATTAATTAAGTAATTAAAAGTAGTAATTAACAAGGACACTCAGCTTTTTACTGGAACTGAAAAGCGACAAATTTCAAGTAAATTGCTTGACATTGACTGGATTTGATTTTTGAGAATCGATGGTCAATTTTATTCAAATCTACTAAAATCGACGATATGCATTCGTGTTTGCTAAGTAAAATAAACACGGTTTCTTTAATTTTACGTCTACGTCTAGTTGATGCTGATTCTTTAGATACAATCTTTGTGATATGGTACTATATCTTGTGGTTGGTGTTCCAAGCATGTTCAGCAGTTTTAAAACATATCTCGACTGTGACAAAGATTCAGGCCGCTTGTGGTACCATTGAGAATAAAAATTAAGAAACTACAAAGGTCTACATTCAGAAATAGAATAGACTAAGCAATTTCGGGAATATTGAATAAAACGAATACATAACTTAATTAAAAACTATACCGGGTGACAATGAGAACAGGGCCATGCTCATATCTTCTTTATTTATGAATAGATTTAGATAAAATTATATATGAAGATACTAGAGATAATTTCTGATTGATCGATAAATATAGTCAAAACGGTCGACTTCCAGTTTCACCGGAAATGATACCAATGTTGATTTTTTAAATGGATTACCCTGTATATTTTATGTTTTTCGGAATCTATAAGTCAAATTACATAAACTAGTCTCGCCAAATTTTCAACTCATTGGTTCCAGTCTGGGCCGTTTCAAATACTTCAGGCGGGGTGCAATTATCTTCAGATTCCATATTCAACTTCACAAAAACTCACAAACTCAATAAAACTGTTGGGTGATGATTGATGATAGACGCGCCGTGATGCAATTGTCAATAATTTTAGTCAGTTCCAGAAAAATTACGAATTACAATAATAATCAGGTTAGCCATGGCGATGCGTAAAGTAAAATGAAGTGACGCGATTATTTCATTAAGACATTGTTTACGTGGTTGCGATGTTAAAATGGTACTATGGAAAAATGTGTGTATCGCCAACTTTTTGCATTGACAGTGAGCTTTTAATAGTCAGTTTTAGAGGTAACTGTAGAAAAAATTGTTTTTAAAAACTTTTTCATAATGCAATAATTTGAATGCTTGGGTTTTTGTGTCCTTTCATGGACTGGGGATGTATCATGTATATGCCTGTTCCGGCGTCCATCGGTTGCTAGGTCTCCTCACCTCTCTTCTTCTTTTTGGATTATGTCTGCGCGCTGGTTGTGGCATTCTTTTTTCTTTCCTTGTTCATTCTGTCAAGATGTTCGCACCATCCATAGTTGTCTATAACTATTTATTGTTTCATTTAGTGGATAGATGTTTAGCTCTTTGCGTATGTCGTCGTTCCTAATTTGATCTTCTCTAGAACAACACTTGACGGCTCTGAGAAATTGCATTTCTGTTCCTTCCTTCCTCTTACCCAGGATTCACATCCGTATGTTGTGGTTGGTACTGTCATCTATATATATAAAACTGAAAGTCCTGACTCACTCATTCATTCATTCATTCACTAACTCATCAACGCCCAGCCCAAACCCGTGGACTTAGAAAGCTGAAATTTTGCAGAGAGTTTCCCTTTATGATGTATACAAGGAATAAGGAAGGATATTTCGAAATTCAACCCCTAAAGGGCTAAAATGGGGGTTCCAATTTTGTATGGAAAAATAATATTAAATAGACATTTCGACTTGAAACTTCGTAGAAGTACTCCTAAAAACAAATAAGCAAACACGTATTTCGTGATTTTCAGATAATCAACCCGATAGGGGGTGAAATGGGGTAAATAAACCTAAAAATCGATATGGGTGTCGTTATTGAGGTTTTTTGGGACGTTGATTGCGAAAACGGCATTTGAAATTTGGCAGGCAGATTTCTCATAGGGAGTAGGCATCCGCTAAGAAAGGATGTTTGAAAATTCAACCCCTAGAGGGGTAAAAAAGAGGTTGGCATTTTGTAAGATCAAATTTTGGGAAGGAAAGGGATGGGATGAGATGGGAGGGGGGGAAGGGACGGGACGGGACGGGTCGGGACGGAAAAGAAAGGGATGGGACGGGACGGGGCAGGACGGGACTGGACCGGAAGGAAAGGGAAGGGATGAGAGGGGAGAGGAGGGAACGGGGCGGGAAGGAAAGGGACGGGACGGGAAGGAAAAAGATGGAATGGCATGGTGGGAGGGAACGGGGCGGCACGGGACGGGACGGGAAGAGACGGGACGGGACGGAGCCGGAAAAAGGGACGGGGACGGGAAAAGGGGCGGGGATGGGAAGGGGACGGAGAAGCGGATTTTTATAAATTCAACCCCTAAAGGGGTAAAAAAGGGGTTGGAATTTTGTAAGATCAAATTTTGAACTGTCATTCAAAGTTTTTGGAAATTTGTCCCCTGAAGGTGAAAATAGGAGATGACGGGACGGGACGGGAAGGTACGGGACGGGACCGGACGGGACGGGGCGGGACGAGACGGGACTAGACGGGAAGAGATAGGAATGGATGGGAGGGGGAGGAGGGAACGGGGCGGGACGGGACGGGAAGGAAAGGGAGGGGTGGGATGGTAGGGGAGGAAGGGAACGGGACGAGACGGGACGGGAAGCAATGGGAAGGAAAGGGATGGGATGGAATGGGAGGGGGGGAAGGGACGGGACGGGACGGGACGGGACGGGACGGGTCGGGACGGAAAGGAAAGGGATGGGACGGGACGAGGCAGGACGGGACTGGACGGGAAAGAAAGGCAGGGGATGAGAGGGGAGGGGAGGGAACGGGGCGGGAAGGGAAGGGACGGGACGGGAAAGAAAGGGATGGGATGGGGGGAGGGAACGGGCGGCACTTGACGGGACGGGAAGAGACGCGACTGGACGGAGCCGGAAAAAGGGACGGGGACGGAGAAGGGTATTTTTTAAAATTTAACCCCTAAAGGGACAAAAAAGGGGTTGGAATTTTGTAAGATCAAATTTTGAACTACGTCATTCAAAGTTTTTGGAAATTTGTCCCCTGAAAGTGAAAATAAGAGATGACGGGACGGGACAGGACGGGACAGGACGGGAAGGGAAGGGAAGGGACGGGAGGAGATGGATGGGATGGGAAAGGATGAGAAGGGATGGGATGAGAGTGAGGGAGGGAACGCGTCGGGACGGAAAGGAATGGGATGAGATGGGAGGAGAGGGAACGGGGCGGGACCGGTCGAGACGGGATGGATGGGATGGGAAGGAAGGGGAGGGAAGGAATAGGATGGGGTGAGAGTGGGGTAGGGAACGGTTCGGGACGGGACGGGACTGAAAGGGACGGAACGGGACGGGACGGGACGGGACGGGTCGAGACGGGACGGGACGGGTCGAGACGGGACGGGACGGGGCGGGACAGAAAGGAATGGGATGGGATTGGAAGGAAGGGGAGGAAACGGGGTGGGACAGGGTGGAATGGGACGGGACGGGACGGGATGAGAAGGAAAGGGAAGGGATGGGATGGGATGAGAGTGAGGGAGGGAACGGGTCGGGACGGGACGGGACTGGAAGGGACGGGACGGGACGGGGCGGGATGGGACGGGACGGGTCGGGACGGGACGGGACGGGGAGGAATGGGAAAAGATAGGATGGGAGGAGAGGGAAGGGGAGGGAATGGGGCGGGACGGGACGGAACGGGACGGGACGGGACGGAACGGGACGGGACGGGACGGGAAAGGACGGGATGGGACGGGAAAGGACGGGACGGGGCGGGAAAGGACGGGACGGGACGGGACGGGACTGGATGGGATGGGATGGGGACGGGGTCGGGAAAAGAGACGGGGACGGGGACGAGGATGGGATGGTATGGGATGAGATGACAGGAAATAATAAGTCATTATTTAATACGCAAATAACGAACTTCGCGCGTACAAAGTCGCGGGCAACAGCTAGTCTTTATATATATAATTCTTCTGTACGTGTGTATGTGACTGAACTCCTCCTAAACGGCTTGACCGATTTTGATTAAATTTTTTGTGTGTGTTTGAGTGGGCCCTGGATGGTTTAGATTCACAATTGGACTCGGTAGGTGGCGCTGCAATCGGGTTCTAGGAATTTTCTTAAATTTTTTTGACAAATTGTTTCTTTTTAAATTTTTTAAAGATTTTTCGCATATCAAAACATATAACTCCAAAATTTCACCTTTCCCACCACTCCCCAATATTTTTTAAAATGAAAAAATCGAAAATTTGAAAATCGAAAAAAACTTTGCTGAACCTGCTAATAGCAGGTAAACCGACGTTTGGGCAGGACAACGTCTGTCGGGTCCTCCAAATTTCACCCCACCTCCGCCCCCCAATATTTTTTAAAATGAAAATCTTTATATATATAATTCTTCTGTACGTGTGTATGTGACTGAACTCCTCCTAAACGGCTTGACCGATTTTGATGAAATTTTTTGTGTGTGTTTGAGTGGGTCCATGGATGGTTTAAATTTACAATTCGACCCGGTAGGTGGCGCTGCAATCGGGTTCTAGGATTAAAAAAATTTTTTAACGAATTTTTGTTAAATTTTTTAAAGATTACTCGCATATCAGAACATATAACCCCAAAATTTCACCCCCCCCCCCCAGCACCACCCCCAATGTTTTTAAAAATAAAAAAATCGAAAATTCGAATATAAAAAAAACGTTTGCTGAACCCGTTAATAGCAGGCAAACCAACGTTCGGGCAGGACAACGTCTGTCGGCTCCGCTACCCCTTAGAGAGTGAAATGGGGTAAATTGATATGTGTGTCGCTATTGAGATTTTTTGGGAAGTTGACTGCGAAAATGGAATTTATTTTTAACTCCAAGACGATGGACATGACATAAAATTAAAACTCTATAGTGGTGAAACGGGGTTTTAGGGACAAATTATTTTTGGGCAGAACAACGTTTGCCGGGCCAGCTAGTTGTTTTATAAAATTGTAATCTGGTATCTACGCGTGTTTTGTTTTGCAAATTTCTTTGTATTGTGCCTCATATAACTCTAAATTTATTAGTTTTGTGCTGTATATATTTGTTTACAGAGAATGTGAGTCGCAAACTAAGTACTTGAAATGTTTCACTTGTAATCGTCTATTATTATTTTTGTTCGTATGGTTTTTTTCCGACAAAAGCCATCATTTTGTTTTGCTGGTAGATATTTTAAAATTATATTCGTGACATAGGGGATGTAGAGAATAGACTGTATTCTGTAGGTTATCTTCCGTTTTTTGCAATATTACCTGTAGTCCAGTCAAAATAGACATTTGCGTTAGGAAAAATGCCAGACGTGATCGATTTCTGCGTGTTAAAAGGTATACCATTGAATCACATATCAATACATGAAAAAATTGACCTCTCATCTGATCATATTCCCTCTTAGTGCAAATAAGCACTAATTTAATTCAAAAACAAAAACCAGCTTATCTGACAAGTAAAATAACCAATTGGGGGCTATTCAGGAACCTGCTTGATGAACAAATAAACCTCGATATCTCACTTAAATCGGAAGAGGAAATAGATGATGCAATCGAAAACCTTACCATGGCTATTCGGCATGCAGCTTGGGAAGCAACCCCCCAGCCAAATACTATACATAACACGCGTGACTGCTCAAACGAAGTTAGAGAAGCCCTGTTGGAAAAACGGAAATTAAGGAAAATCTGGATGATTACTAAAGCTCCTCAAGACAAAGCCAAATTTAATCAAGCTATTAAAGATCTCAAGAAGCTACTCTCTGATGAGAAGAACAAAGCCATCCACAACTACCTCGAAGGTCTAACACCCACAGAGGCCACTGATTATTCGCTGTGGAAGGCCACAGCAAAAATCAAGAAGAGTCGCGAACATATTCCACCCATAATGACGAGTAATGGCACATGGGCTAGAACCGACAAACAGAAAGCTCAGGTGTTTGCTGAACATCTGGCTGAAGTCTTCCGACCTTTTCCTTCTGAAATAACACAAACGCAAGAAGAGAGCATCATCTCGGTACTAGAACATCCCTATCAAATGTCACTACCAATAAAAGCTATAACGGTAAATGAAATCAAAGGCATGATTAAAAGACACCTTAATCCTAAGAAGGCTCCTGGATATGACCTTATTATGGAAAGGTAATCAAGCAACTACCAGAGAAGGCAATAGTAGTAATAACACCCATATTTAATGCTGTTTTAAGAACTGGGCACTTTCCAAACCAATGGAAGGTTGCTCAAATCATACTCATACCAAAACCTGGGAAACCTGTTGAGCAGGTGACATCCTACAGACCAATCAGCCTGTTTCCCATGTTATCAAAATTATTTGAGAAACTATTCCTTCAAAGATTAAAACCGCAATTAATCGAACTTAACACAATACCGGAGCATCAGTTCGGATTCCGTGACCAACATTCTACCATAGAGCAGATCCATCGAGTGGTAGAGCAAGTAAACATTCGAAGTAAAAAGTATTGTTCAGCTGCCTTCCTGGACATTACTCAGGCATTCGATAAGGTTTGGCACGAGGGATTGCTAAGCAAATTGAAAACCCAGTTACCTGCCCCATTCTACCAGGTACTGAAATCATACCTAACAAATCGGTTCTTCATGGTAAAACATAAAGAAGACGTGACCGATCTCTATTCTATCCAATCTGGTGTCCCCCAGGGAGTGTACTCGGCCCTGTCCTGTACACAATCTACACTGCTGACATTCCAGAGACACCCAATACTTTTACGGCTACGTTTGCCGATGACACGGCCATCTTAGCAACGAGTCAGATCCCTAGATTTGCATCCGAAAACTACAGGAAGCCCTTAATAACATACAGACTTGGCTAAGAATTCGGAGAATTAAGGCCAACGAAAGTAAGTCACAACATGTTACATTCACTCTTCGAAGAGGAACCTGTCCAGGTGTCACCCTCAACGGCCATCAACTACCACAAGTCAAGAGTGCAAAGTATCTTGAATGCACTTGGATAGAACACTCAATTGGAAAGAGCATATCTCCAAGAAGTCAAAACAACTTGGCTTAATATTTTCGACGCTATATTGGCTAATCGGGCGCAATTCTAAACTCTCACTGATCAACAAGTTATGGTGTAAAGTCATAATAAAGCCTGTGTGGACTTATGGATACAGTTATGGGGAACCGCGAGTGCTACGAACATTAAAAACTGCAACAATTTCATCTAAGACTTTACGTACTATAACTGACGCGCCTGGTTTGTCAGTAACGACACCCTACACCGCGATCTACATATTTCTTATGTGTTACAATAGGCCAAGTGCGTGAGTGCGAAATACTCTTGCGCCTTGAACATCACCCTAATACATTAGCTGTTAACTTGTTAGATAATAGTAGAATCACTCATCGCCTAAAACGATATACCCCATTAGACATTACAAATAGACAGTAGTTTAAACATCACACTCCATGTACACTAACATATTAGAGTAAGTAGTAACTAGTAAGTATTCAGTTTATGTCAATTAAATTCCTATGTTACAACTAATATAATGTTAATTTATAGTTAGAACTTTAATGTAAGTTACTAACCTCATGTTTGCTTAGTCAGTTCATACTAAGCCAAATCTTTTAAAATTAGTTTATTGCCTTCGGGCAGATTACTGATGTAATAGGAGTTAATTAAAAAAAAAAGTAGGAAAAATTCGCATAGAGCTGAAAATTGGTATAGGTGTTAAATACACCATCACAAATAGTCCAGTCGTTGAAGGTTTTCCGCTCCGAATTCTTTGAACCTTGACCGATTGATGTGAAATTTGGTGAGTGGTTAGGGGATGACTCAAGGAGCAAAAGTGACATAGCGCCGAGGTGCGCCTTTACCCTGAGAGTGGATGACACCTCTTCTCGGGGGTGAAAATGTGTTCACTCAAAATAACCACGGAAATGGATAGAGGGACAAATTCTAAGTAAAAAATGTTCTATATAGTTTTTTCGATAGATTGATATTTTTCGAGCTATTCGCCATTGAAAATTTAGATTTTTTGTGATAAAAATGTATGTTTTTGGACGGTTTTTCCCGAATAAGTCGAAAACTTAGCGTTCTATCAAATAAGTTGTAATGACCAAAAATAAAGCGCTCATTTTTTTTTTCAAAAATTCGAGTGGCCCACCGTTTTTGCATCGTAACTCGCTTAGTTATAATGCAATCGACTTTTAACAGGGCTCATTTTAAAGGCCTTTTCAATCACTACAAAAAATGTTCTATAAGTTTTTCCCGAAAAATGCATCGGTTTTTCGTTAATTAACGTTGATTACTTCGAACAAAGTTGTTGCAAAAAAAAATCTTCTTCAACGAGCCATAACTTCTTTTATTTTGGACCTAGAGCATTCATAAAAAAACAATCTGTTTGCTGTTTTCTAAGCTTCGTTTTTGGTTATTACAACTGATTTGATAGACGACGAAGTTTTCGACTTATTTGCGAAAAACCGTCCAAAAACATGCATTTTTATCACGAAAAATCTAAGTTTTCAATCGCGAATAGCTGGAAAAATATCGATCTATCGAAAAAACTATATAGAATATTTTTTACTTAGAATTTGTCCTTCTATCCATTTACGTAGTTATTTTGAGTGAACAATTTCCACCCCCGAGAAGAGGTGGCATCCACTCTCAGGGTAAAAGCGCACATCGGCGCTATGTCACTTTTGCTCCTTGAGCCATCCCCTAACCACTCATCAAATTTCACGTCAATCGGTCAAGGTTCAAAGAATTCTGAGGTAATAGCATATTTTTACCTTCAACGACTGGACTAAAATGAAATATCAAATACTGATTCTACTTCTGCTAAAAGTTTTATGCAAGGTCAAAGGTAAAAAAAATCGGTTTTTCGCATTTTTTTCTTAAACAGTGAGTGTTATCGTAAAAATAGGTGAAACAAAAGTTGTAGATCATACAATTCTCTACAATAATTGTTCAAATGCTTTTGTTAAAACCGGTTAGGAATTATTCGATTTTTCAATACTCAATTGGATGCGGAAAAGTTGAATTTTTCCAAACTAGAATGGAAAAATAAGACAAAAAAGAATAAATGCAAACTTTATTTTTTTATATATGTTAACTACAAAATTAGAACAATTTCCAAAAAGCCAATTAGATGAATTATTATCAAATTTTTCACTTAGTCTGTTATTCTGCTCCTGTGTCTTCTGTCCCAATTCCAATCCGGCAGAAAGCCCGTAGTCATCACAACACAGTAGTTTGCCACAACCTTGTGACTGCGGCTCCCTAACTATTTTGGGGGTTATTTTTAATTTATTTTCAATGGAGTTTTCGATGTGCGATTCAGCGACGCTACTAGATTTCCAATTTCCATGACGCTTTAAAAGAGTGATATCAGCCCCTGCGTCTGCAAGTAGTGTTGCTGAAGTCCTGAAGCAATGTCCAGTATACGTTGAAGAATTTCTTAGCTTTAAAAACTCTGCAATTTTATGTGGTATTGCAGCAATGGTGTTGATCCCCACAGTTTGTCTTGTACATCTGCCATTACGGTAGCCAATAAAAAACCTTGTATTTTCAATTCGTGAAGGCAGCAGGGATTATAGTCCAGTCGTTGAAGGTTTTCCGCTCCGAATTCTTTAAACCTTGACCGATTGACGTGAAATGTGGTGAGTGGTTAGGGGATGGCTCAAGGAGCAAAAGTGACATAGCGCTGAGGTGCGCTTTTACCCTGAGAGTGGATGCCACCTCTTCTCGGGGGCGGAAATGTGTTCAATCAAAATAACCCCGGAAATGGATAGAGGGACAAATTCTAAGTAAAAAATGTTCTATATAGTTTTTTCGATAGATCGATATTTTTCGAGCTATTCGCGATTGAAAACTTAGATTTTTCGTGATAAAAATGCATGTTTTTCGACGGTTTTTCGCGAATAAGTCAAAAACTTCGCGTTCTATCAAATAAGTTGTAATAACCAAAAATGAAGCTTATAAAACAGGAAAGAGATTGGTTTTTTTTATGAATGCTCTAGGTCCAAAATAAAAGAAGTTATGGCTCATTGAAGAAGATTTTTTTTACAACTTGGTGCGAAGTAATCAATGTTAATTAACGAAAAACCGATGCATTTTTCGGGAAAAACTTATAGAATATTTTTTGTAGTGATTGAAAAGTCCTTTAAAATGGGCACTGTTAAAAGTCCATTGCATTATAACTAAGCGAGTTACGATGCAAAAACGGTGGGCCACTCGAATTTTTGAAAAAAAAATGAGCGATAAAACCCCAGCCAAAACTAGAATTGATATTGACCATTATCCCTTTACAAATTACTTTATTTTAGTATTACTTATGTAGTCCAAAAGTTTGGGAGGGTTAGAATGCGTATTTTTCGAAAAAATATGATGAAAATGGAAAACGTATTTTTCAAATTTCTTAAAAATACCTTATTTTGAAAATACTTAAAACTAAAGAAAAAAAAACGTAAAAAATAATATAGTACAAAAATGTGGATTTTTTCTTAACGAACATTTTAGTTTTTTGTTTATTTCTGTAGGAAAAAAAATAACGGAGATATAAATGTTAGAAGTTTGCATTATAGTGCTCGCACCACCCCTCCCGAGCCCTTCAACCCTTTACTTTTTGAATATGCAAATTTGAGCATGTCGAAAAACTTTTGAATTACATGAGTAATACTAAAATAAAGTAATTTGTAAAGGGTTAATGGTCAATATCAATTCTGGTGGAATGGCTGGGGCTTTAGCGCTCATTTCTTTTTTCAAAAATTCGAGTGGCGCACCGTTTTTGATACGTAACTGGCTTAGTTATAATGCAATCGTCTTTTAACAGTCCTCATTTTAAAGGCCTTTTCAATCACTACAAAAAATGTTCTATAAGTTTTTTCCGAAAAATGCATCGGTTTTTCGTTAATTAACGTTGATTACTTCGAACAAAGTTGTTGCAAAAAAAATCTTCTTCAATGAGCCATAACTTCTTTTATTTTGGACCCAGAGCATTCATAAAACAACCAATCTCTTTGCTGTTTTCTAAGCTTCATTTTTGGTTATTACAACTTATTTGATAGAACGCGAAGTTTTCGACTTATTCGCGAAAAACCGTAGAAAAACATGCATTTTTATCACGAAAAATCTAAGTTTTCAATCGCGAATAGCTCAAAAAATATCGATCTATCGAAAAAACTATATAGAACATTTTTTACTTAGAATTTGTCCCTCTATCCATTTCCGGGATTATTTTGAGTGAATAATTTCCACTCCCGAGAAGGGGTGGCATCCACTCTCAGGGTAAAAGCGCACATCTGCGCTATGTCACTTTTGCTCCTTGAGCCATCCCCTAACCACTCACCAAATTTCACGTCAATCGGTCAAGGTTCAAAGAATTCTGAGGTAATAGCATATTTTTACCTTCAACGACTGGACTATTAGTACTTTCTAAATATTTTTAATAAATCTATACCGTCAAAATTTCCATGTGTTATAGCAAATTTTTTTCTGACATTTGTTTTTGTGTGTGGAATTTCAATCAGAAAAAATTATTTCATATCTTTCACATATTTTATATCCAGAAATGTTATCTCTTCTCGACGCTACCATCCGCTAATTCCTACAAGCAACACCACCTAAAAATGGATGAAGGTTTTAGTATGTAGCACCAAATTTTGTGGTAAATTTTACCTTCATCAACAATTATTTGTTATCATCCGCTTCCTTCAAAAAATTTTCTACCTCCAACTTTGTAAAGACACTAGACTTCTTTGGAGTAAGGCCGGTTGAGTTCCTTTTAATGAAGGCTATCAATCTAGGATAATTCTTAATTTCTATCTTCTTGTTAACATTAATTGTAACTCGTAACATTGAATATACACTCCATAACTTAGAACCCCTAATAATACCTCTTCATTAACATCTTTAACAGTATTTTCCAAACACCAGTTATCGAATTCTTTAAACGCCTTTTCGTATTTTTCTTTTGACCTCTCTGGTAGCAACGAATTAAGGGCCAATGCTGCAGCCTCTTCGATATCTTCAGACATTTTTAAAGCAATTAATTGCACATTTCCACACACTTCTCAATTCCATAGCAATGACAGATTCATTTCCAAAAGGAACTTGATTATCGTATTTAAAATGGAAAGCAAAAGGAACTTGATTATCGTATTTAAAATGGAAAGCAAAATATTAATAACTAGTAAGTCACCCGAACTACGCTTCGGTTCGCTAATTTAAGAGAGATTCATTAATATAAATTTAAAAAAAAGCATGCATCGGCCGGGAATCGAACCCGTTTTTTTGATATTATTGTTGCTAAAGTGAGATGAAGTAATGTATGATTTCTAACAGCTCTCGAGTAAGCGTGGCCATTGAGCATTTTTTCTAATGAATTAGGTGCATAAATTAAAGAAAGAACCTCTTTTATGCCACTCCCCTGCATAATATAACCAATTGTTCCAAGAAACCACACGAGTACATGAAAACCTCCAAGCCTTATTATGATTTTCAATAATTTAGATCCTTCAAGTGCTGCAGATACGATTTCTCTAGATTTTGCATATAGAGGTTGATCAAAAATTGGTAATCTTATAGATTAGAGAGTTGCTCTAACCGAATTTCCACTTTGCGACCTTTTACCGTCATGTCATGGGAAATGGCGCCATTTTCGGTAAAATGGCACCAAAAACAGGTTTTTCGAAGATCGAGTAGTTTCGGCATACAAACGCCGCGAATTCAACCGCAACACGTGCATATTCCCAAAAACTCATTTCCACACCACCATAAGGTAGAGTAATGGCGCGTTTTTTTCTTGGGGTATCTATTCTAATCTACCTGATGCACTTATTATGGAATTTGGCTCATCCTTCTTCGTTTTGCTGTCCATATGGACCGGGTTGAGAAGGTTCCTCGACGTTGGTAGTGAGCGAAGCTTCGCGTATTTCTTCGACGAAATCCTCTTCAATTTCGTCCTGAACTTTCTCAAAAATGTTCTCCGTCTCGTTCTCGTCGTCGCTATCCTGTACTCTAATCTCTACATTGGAACACGCAACACGCCCCATCACAATTTAAGCACTTTAACCCAGCTCTTCTGCATCCACATGCTCCTTGACATTTTTAATTCCCTCATCTAAAAGACGAAGGAAGTATTGTAATCACGAAAAAATCACCTTCCGAGATTTCTTCAGATCTTCACGTTTCAGGTTTCTTAGATGACGAAAAATAGGTTTTCTCATTTCCGTCTGTCTGGTCTGTCTGTCTGTCTGTTGGCGGTATAACCCAAAAACTCTTTGTTGGAGGAAGACTATATTTTGCATGCATATTATGAGAAAGTTTTGGTGTTCCAAAAATGCCGCACCATATACCTAAGACGCGACAAACCATGTCAAAATAAGCAACTTTGCTAAATACAAAAAATGTCTCAGGGGCCCCGTTGATAAGATATGGGGGTCCAAAGTGGGCAGGTTGAAAATGAAAAGCTGAAATATATTTTATAAATTTTTATATTCAAAATATTGCAAAGCCCAGTATAATCTTGTAGAAATAAATTTATTTTGCAAAAGTTGCAAGAGTTTTTAAATACGTTTTAAATGTTTCAAAAATTATTAAAATATGAAATAAAATGAAGCTGGCAACATATCAGATTGATAATTTGTAAAAAGTATTGACCAAATGTGTTTTGTGCCAAATGATTTAATGTCACTTTAACGTCAAAATTTAAAGATCATTTGTAATGTTTAGTAATAACGAATATTGTGACATGTACCTCATTCTTGGTGAATGCAATGGAAACTTAAGAAATGCTGCTCTAGAATATTCGTTGCATTATCCCAATCGTCGTCATCCCGATAATAGATATTTATGCATTAAGGGCGATATGAATATGTTTTTTCCCTGAGGTTGACATGTGTTACAGACCGAGGGCTCTGGCCCTAGGTCTGTAACCAACCGAAGGTAAAGAACATGAATATCTCCCGTGGTGCATACAATATTTTATTTACTAGCATATTAGTAAGAATAGTATGAAATTTCAAAATATCATGACATTTAAAATTAGAATATGTAAGTGACATCAAGGATTGCCTCATTGTATCGTTGCTAAGATGTTATTTGTAGTTGCATGGTTACCATGAGTTTGTTTCTATGACAAAAATGTACAATATCATGTTGCTAGTAAATAAAAATGTTTTTCAGAGGCTTGACCAACGTATGCGAGAAACTGGTCGTGTTGAATTAAATTACAACCACCATGGGCGACCACGCATGCACACACTACTCAATTAGAAGATGGAAAATCAACCAGGTATGAGCACACATGGAATCGCCCAAGCGCTTGGTATAAATTGCAGTTTAGTGCATTGAATTTTAAAAGGGGACAATTATCACACTTTTCATTATTCAAAAGTTCATGCTCTACAAGAAAACCACTTTTTGCAAAGAACGAATTTTAGGCAGTGGCTGCTACAGCAAATTGAAGCAGATGAAGACTTTAAAAAAATATTATGGACGAAGGAAGCAACTTTTACTCGAGGGGTATTTAACAAGCACAACAATCATTACTGGGCAGTTGAAAACCCCAATTTATTTCACATAAGAGGTTTCCAGCAACGGTTTGCGCTAAATATTTGGGAAGGCATATTAGGTACCCACATCATTGGACCATTCTTTTTACCCACACCACCAGCAAATGAACAAGAGCTACGTAATAAAATAACTGCCGCTGCTGCTACGGTAACACTAGAGATGTTGAACCGGGTACATAGCAATATTAGAAGAAGAGCATATGCTTGTTTAGTTTTTATTTGCCAATTTATTTGATGCGTAGCAATTTTTACTGTAGAATTTAGTTCAGTAAAATACACACGTTTATGGAAAACAATAACCTTCCTTTATTTTAACTTTAAAGAAATAAACAAATATACACACGTACACATTCGTTAATATTACACAAATGCAAATACAAAATACAAATACGTGAGGCGATCGCGTTGATCTGGGACGACTGATCCCCAAAACTAGGCTACTCTAGTTTATATAACCACTGTTTGAATGGAAGGAATCCCGTCCATTCTTCCGGACTCAATAGCACCCTTCGCTCTATTGTGACAGACAAGTTTGGGATGCTACTTCCGATAATAAAATTGCATGGGCTTCTTTCATATTCAAGAATTTACAACTCTATTGTATCCAAGGGTTGGTCATTGCTGTGGACATTTGGGTCACCAGGGTATTTACGTAACCCTTCCTTTTGTTATTGGGTGCTCCTACGCTTGTGACATCCTTCCTGCTATTTTCCGAATTTATACTTTGACGTTTTTGACGAGTTAGTCCGCATTGTTTGACGGAGACACAAATCACCTTTGGGTTCTAACACTTTTTGTTGGCATATGTCGCACTGACGTTTATAGATCATTCTTCACTCACGTTTTAGATAGCACTCACGTTTACAAATTTGGAACTGCGCTTAATGTCAAGTTTCAGTTGATTTAGAATTGCACTTAGTGTCAAGTTTGGGTAGATTTATGACCATCCCTTGCACTACCGGCGTTTTTAAGTTAATTACCTCGGTACGCTACACTTGCCTAGCTGCAAATAAGAAAATTTTGAACATTTGTTATAATAATTAATGTTTTTTATGCGTTTAGTTGTAATTGTTGCTTTCTTGAATTTTGTACTGTTTCCATAGTTTCAAAAAAGATTAAAATACTTTAATTGCTTTCGTTTTAGTTTAACCTTTAACAGTATTGCTACTTTTTTAAAATTTTAACTGCCTATAACTTTGAAACGGGCCATTATATTACATTTGCAGTTAAACATATTAGCTTATTTAGACACGCTCTAACTCCTCTTCGATATATGGTGCGGTATTTTTGGAACACCCTGTATATACATGGTGAGCACCTTAAAAAATAAAATTTAGTTTAATTTTTGCTTTACCTGAGAAATAGATAAAAGTAATCGTTTTCACATAGGTCAGATTTTACATTGACGAAAATGAGACCCAACAGACACAGGATAAACATCACAAATTGAACATAATAGTATGGTGCTTCATAACGCTGCAGAAACTCGTTCAACTCTAATACGCGCGTGGCTTAGATATTCTAGCGGCGAACAAGACACTAGCTCGTAATATTCGCCTCGGAGCGCTAAGTTCGAATCCCAACGAACTACATTTTTTTATTTGCAAATTGATCAAATTCTCGCGAGGGAAGTTCCGTGTAAATCCCTTTACAGATTTTTTGTATTTGCAAGAAATTAGTTTCAATAAAGTTTCCGGAGCAGGAGGCTGGAGTGTTGTGACAGGAATCCGTCGCCCACTTTCGTAAGGGGCTTCATCAGGAGGAAAAAAGCAAAAAGAGCAGGGTAACTCAACGTGTCAACCACGTCAGAGGCGAAACTCGACTAACAAAAAAATTTATAGGCAGGCGCCGTCGCGGATCAGCAAATGCCGTGGCGGTTCAGTGGCGGTAGGCGGGGCTTAGGAATTAGCACTTTCCACATAGAAGGAAGGGGAAAGCCTTCGTCCCGATTGAGATTGTTAGGGTATTTGTAAATCTCAATGGCTTCGCGAATCTTTCTGCTAAAGAAAAATGGGGATTTGCAGATGATAGAAGTTTCATCAAAAAGGATCTTATGGCCAGTATCACGCTGATGTTCGGTGATGGCTGATGATGAAACGAGCCCCGACTTGTGACAGCGCTGGTGCTCAGAGATGCGAGTTTTTACTGAACGTCCTGTTTCACTAATGTATACAGCATTGCAAGAGCAAGGGACTCTATAATCATCTTTAGATGACATAGTGTTTAATTTATCTTTAAGTGAAGGAAGGACCTGTGAGATTTTGCTCGGGGGTTTGAATACTGTTTTAATGTTCTGTTTTCGAAGAAACTTTCCAACGCGGTCGGTGACTTGATGGATATAGGGAAGAAAGACTATTGCTGCAGGAGGATCGGTTTTTGGAGGTTTGGGTGGCTTTGGATGAACATGACGATTGATGGCAGACTATATTATTCTAGCACGGTAACCGTGGTTCCTAAGAGCTTTCCGAATGTGGTTTAGTTCAGCGTGGACATTATCGGGTTGGGATATGGAAACAGCCCGGTATACAAGCGAATTGATGACGGAAAGTTTTTGTGTAGGATGATGGTGGGAATCGACATGCAGATAGCGATCAGTTTGAGTGGGTTTGCGATATACAGAATGACCAAGTCTGCCACTGGGTTGGCGAGAGACCTGTACATTTAAGAAAGGAAGGGAGCCGTTACTTCGTATCTCCATGGTAAAGTTAATGTTTGGATGTTGACTATTGAGATGATTTAAGAAGACCGGTAACGTGTCTTTACCATGTGGCCAAATAATAAAGGTATCGTCGACGTATCGGAACCAAACCTTGGGTGTTCGCTAGGAAGGGGTCCAACTTTACAGGGAAGGGCCTTTTATACCTGCGTTCAAACAATAGACTGTTCGTGCCGTTAGGGGTCTGTATACAGGGTGTCCGGGAAAATGTGGGAAATCTCCAAGATATTAAAAAAACACGTGAAAAGAATACTACAAGTGCATATAAACCTTTTTCGTATAGGCCTCCTCTTCGGAGATATGGGCTCCCAAAGAGCTCCAATGGGATCAAGTTTTTTACACATAATTATTGAACCACCAGGTATACTACAATTTTTTTAATATTATGTATACCAGGCAAGACCCTTCAAATTACTATCCAAGAAAAGTGTTGTGAATTACTCACAGCTGCAGGGACAGACTAGCTGTGACACTCATGATCCCATTTTTTTACGCCCTGTATGATAAGAACTTTGGACTTTTTCACATACCTTTAACTATTGACTAAAAATTAAGTACTCTTCATTCATGTCGCTAATCTTAACCGTTTTCGAAAAAACGTCATTTTATTTACACTGTTGGTCCCTTAACTTCTGTCGGGTTGAATATGAAAAAGAGGTATTTTCCCCTGTCACCAACATAGTTTCAATAAAAAGTTAAACTTTAACTGCTTAGTTAGTTCTTCGGGGGTGTAAGGGGTCCACCAACACCTACATACTTTAATGTCAACCCCACCTGCACAAGAGGTAGAATAAAACTACCCGGTAAACCCTGCTGGATAACTAAGGGGGCTTTGGGGACCCAGCGTCGGGGGGTATAACCCGACACCAGTTGTCCCGAGGTAACGGGACCCATCTTCGTCGGGCTAATCGCTCATAAGATGGAAGAATTGATTCAGAGAAACATAGATGGCCTCGGACTAGGACGGATTAATCCAAGACGGACGGCGAGAAAAAGAAATTTGAGATTTGATACATGGAATGTAAGGACACTAACGGGAAAGGAAGTTGAAATAACAGAAGAAATAAGAAAATACAACCTACAAATCCTGGGGTTAAGCGAAATCAAAAAGAAGGGAATCGGAATGCAAACACTACAAAACGGGTGCGTTCTAAGATATTCAGAAGTAACAATGGGAAGAGCAAAGAAGGGGGTTGGAATAATAACATCAAGCGTGATAGAAAGGGCAGTAACACACTGGGAAGTGGGAAGGAACCTTTTACAACGAAGTAAGAAGTAAGAAGTAGACGAAGCAAGGAGTAGAAGTAAACATATAATGGTTATAGGGTATTGGAATGTACGGATAAGAAATAAACCGGAAGAATCTTTCGAAATCAAGCATAGGAACAAATCCTAAACAACAACGGCGAGCGAATGATTGAGTTCTGCATAGATAACCAACTCTGATAGGGAACACTTTCTTCAAATACAAGCGAATACATAAATATACAGTTGAAGGAGAAGCAAGACAGGTGAAAAGCATCATAGACTATATAACATACGACATCAACGCAGAATTAACAACAGATCATAGACTACTGGTAGTTGACACAAGATTCAGAGCTCCAAAAATAGAACCACAAAAAGAGTATGAATAACTTATACTAAGAAAATTAGAGAATTAATACGTAGAAGCAAGATATAAGGAGCTCCTCCAACAGAGATTAACTGCCCAAGAACGACATGAAAAAGAATCAAACACCATATGGGATGTAAACGAAAGATGGGGAAAACCAAAAACGACCCTACAAGAAGTACCTAAAGAAACCTGTGGAATACAAGTAATTAAACAGGAACAAAAGAGAACCAAATGGTGGGACAAAACCGTAAAATAAAAGATAAAAATGAAGAAAGAAGCATGGAAGAGATACCTGAGAACCAAGACACAGGATAACAAAGAAAGATACAAACAAATGAGAAATGAGGCAAAGGATGCAGTTAAAGAAGCCAAAGCAAGAACATGGGAGGAGTTTGGGGAAACAATAGAATAATTGTTCAGAGAAAATCAGAGGAAGTTCTGGACAATAGAAAAAAATTAAGAAAGAGCACAGGACAGCAAGTTAGATGCATAAGAAATGAAGAGAATAAGATAGAAACAGAGATCGGAAAAATTCTTGAAGCTTGGAAGAAATTTTATGAAGGAAAATTCGACAACGACGAAAGAGTAGAAAGTGGAATAACGCAAGAAAATGCAAATTCTCAGCAACAGGAAGAAGAAGAAACTCAGATAACGCAAGAAGAAGTGCCGTAAAATCTTTAAGAAATGGAAACTCCCCAGGAAGAGATGAAATACCAGCTGAATTACTGAAACATGGAGGGGACAGCGTAACAAAATGGCTCATCAGGATATTTCGCCACGCGTGGGAAACCGAAGAAATACCAAAAGATTGGGAGAAAAATCTAATAATCCTAATACATAAAAAGGGCAAACTGTAGAACCAGGAAACTATAGACCAATATGCCTAACACCAGTAGTACTGAAAGTATACTCGAAAATACTGGAAAGAAGACTAAGGGAAGAAGGCGAAGGACATTTAGAGGAAAACCAAGCAGCCTACAGACAGAGAAGACAAACACAAGATCACATTTTCACCCTGCGAATGATAATGGAAAAGCATATAGAAAAAGGGAAATGTCTATGCCTAGCCTTTGCAGATTTAAAGTCAGCGTTCGATATAGTCCCGAGACACCATATATGGCATACACTAAATGAAATGAAAGTAAAGAAAAATTAAGGAAAGCAATGGAGAGGTAAGGTACAAAATTTCAGAACGTGTTGTTCAAGTAAATTCGAGTCGAAAATGTCGACATGAACATGGTCCGCAAATGCTTCCTTATCGAGATATGACATTTTTAAAATTTTAGTAGTAGGTACTAGAGGAAAATCTCTTGTATTAACAAAAACCAATTATTACAATAAATGTTCAAAATGACCATCTTCACACCGCAAGCATAGCCTCGCCCGTTTATAAATGTGATTGACGGCTTTCCGGATAACACGGCGGTTGTTTCTAATGTCAGCAGCAACTTCAATAATTTTATGAAGCAGTTCATTCCTAGTACGTGATTTCTCCACATACACCAAAGTCTTCATGTGTCTCCACAAGTAGTAATCTAGGGGATTTCAATCGTGTGAGCGGGATGGCCAAGAAACTGGGCCACCCTGTCCGATCCAACGTCCAGGAAAATGGTATTTAAATATTCAACCACATTTCTAGCATAATGCTGTGGAGCAAAATTTAAAAAATGTCATATTTCGATAAGGAAGCATTTGCGGACCGTGTTCATATAAACATTTTCGACTCGAATTTACCTAAGGAACACGTTCTGAAATTTTGTACCATTCCTCGAGGGACACCCTGTATAAGAACGTAGAAGGTGCTGTTAGATTAAATGGGAATTGCTCGGAATCTTTTAAAATAAAGAAAGGAATAAAACAAGGGGACAGCCCGAGCCCACTCTTGTTTGTTTTGGTAATGGACGATATAATAAAGAAATGCAAGAATGCTTAAAGTGGGTAACTGGAACATGCAGCCAGTACAGCTACAAAACCTGCTCTATGCCGATTATATAATACTATTCGCCAGCAATAAAAGAGACTTACAACAACTACTAATGAATGGAAAGAACAACTAGAAACAAAAGGACAGGAAATAAATGGAAACAAAAGCAAAGTCATGAACATAACCAAAAGACTAGGAGATCAAGAAGAGGACTTGAGAATAACACTAAACGGAGTAACACTGGAACAAGTTGAAAAACTAGGAATACTTAGGAACAGTTATTTCCAGAGACGGAAAGGTAGATAGAGAAATATTAAACAGAGTAAGCAAAACAAGCAAAGTGTACTATCAAATCAATCATACGGTAGTAGGGAAAAGAGAAATAAGTAAAAAGGCGAAATTATATCTTTACAAAACAGTCTATATCCCAACACTTACATATGGAGCTGAAAGCTGGACCATGATTGACAAACACAAATCAAAAATATCAGCAACGGAAATGCGATACCTGAGAAAGATACAAGGAAAGACAAGACGAGATAGAATTAGAAATCAGATAACAAGTGAACAAGTAGGGCAAGAACCTTTGATACACTTGATACACAAAATAGAAAATACTCAACTGAAGTAGCTGGGACATGTTCAACGAATGTCAAACAACAGACTACCGAAACGAACATATGAAGCGAGAACAGAAGACAGGAGGCGGAGTGAAAGACCAAGGAAAACCTGGGACGACAACCTGACCGATATAGTGTCAAGACGGAATAAAACAGTAAGAGAAGTGAAAGGCATGACAAGAGATAGGAACACCTACAGAAAATGGATAGAGGCTCAAACCCCCACGCTTTAATGGCGCATAGGGGATACGATAAAGAAGAAGAAGAACTTCTTCAAAAAGGAGAAACGTCACATTACATAGGTCAAGAATGTCTTGGTTTGAATAATGTGCTATTTAGAGCATCCCTTACGTTAAACGTTAGGTATATGTTAAAATCTTTCTGAAGTCTACTGCCTGTAATCTAATAGTATATTATTATACTAGTATAATAAGAGGGCCTATTGTAGGACGAGTGAATTTGGGGCACGACGAGCGTAGCGAAGAGCGCTCCAATGGAACGAGTGGTACAATGCCTCTTATTAAACGAGTATAATATACTATTTTATCTACTTTGCATAAAAAATCATCAAAAACTTTTAATTTTAACATTTTATAAATGTGACAATTTGTCAATTATTTGAAACAAGTAGGCTGTGTCAATGTTTTTCATATGAAAATAACAATGCAAAAACAGTGTTATAATGGACTCCATTGTAGCACTGTTTTCGGTGTTATCTTATATTATAAGAGCCGATGCCGTCCAACCGTAAGCAGGCGCGAGCAGCATGAACGGCCTGCATACTAGCAAGTAGCGCGCGCGCACAAATGGCGAGACCGCATTTGTATTGTTAACGCTGGCAAGGCCGGACGTTGGCTGGCCACCAGCTTAAGCAAGCATTTTTATTGTTAACCGTTTCTTTACGCTGGCTGGGCCAGACGTAGGCTGGCCATGCATTCTAGTAATAACCATATTGCGACATCAAGTATATAAATGATTTTTTTTATTTTTCTCTAATATAAGACATATGTGTTAAACACTGTTTTGTTATTTCTAACAGGGGCGGACTGGCTGGGAGGCAGGGAGGCAAAGTCCCCCCGGGCCCTCATACCCCACGAATGCGGGCCTCTTAAAAATCTAGGTACATACACACTAGGGATGTTCCGAATATACAAAAATTCGTATTCGCGAATACGAATACCGAATACAAATACTCTTATGAATATTCGCGAATACGAATACGAATACGAATACATGACCTTGAGTGAATAATATCAACATCAACATCGTTTTTGTACGCGCTGCACATTTTAGAAATAGTATGGAAAATAGTTTTGTTTTTTATTTCATGTTATAGAATGGTTAATATTTAAAAAAATGTTTTATTTAATGTATGAATACCTGTTTTACATTTTTATTAAAATTCTTATCTATATTTCTATAATTTTATGTCAAATACTCGTATAATATTCGTGTTAATTTTGGCGAATACGATTACGAATACAAATATTGAAAATATAGCGAATACTCGCGAATACGAATACGAATACGAGTATTCGGAACATCTCTAATACATACTAGGGATGTTCCGAATACTCGTATTCGTATTCGTATTTGCGAGTATTCGCTCTATTTTCAACATTTGTATTCGTAATCGTATTCGCCAAAATTAACACGAATATTATACGAGTATTTGACATTAAAATTATAGAAATATAGATAAGAATTTTAATAAAAATATAAAACAGGTATTCATACATTAAATAAAACATTTTTTTTAGATATTAACCAGTCTATAACATTAAATAAAAAACAAAACTATTTTCCATACTATTTCTAAAATTTGCAGCGCGTACAAAAACGATGTTGATGTTGATATTATTCACTCAAGGTCATGTATTCGTATTCGTATTCGTATTCGCGAATATTCATAAGAGTATTTGTATTCGGTATTCGCATTGGCGAATACGAATTTTTGTATATTCGGAACATCCCTAATACATACTTTAGAAAAAATATTGTGAAAAAAATATCCATGTATTGTGTCAAGTATTTGTAGTGGTAAAATTAATAGGAGGATTACTAAAAATTTATTTGGCTTACCAAGTCGACTATCGACATTTTTCGGTTAATCTTAAAATGGATGGATATTTCGTGATACAATACCTCATATTCCCACGTTAAAATAAAAAAATATATAAAAATTGAACAATCTGGGTTGTGGGCTCAGGAAAAAGCCCTCAAGCGGGGTTTTGCAGGTGTGAAAATTGTCTACATCCTGTAGTATTGTTTGCATTAGAGAAAATAATGGAAAGTAAATTTGATTTAAAAAAAAACTTTTTCTGAAGCTGAGGCACATGTAGTTTTGATTTTTTTAAGAATTTGGTACTACTCGTAGACTACTATATGCTGAGACTGTAGCATTTACAAATGTATTTTTAAAGTACGAATACGTATTATTGCTTAGCCGCACACAGGTTGCTTGTGAAAGGGCACTAAATTAATTTAAAATAAGCACATCGCGATTATGGGTAAGTCTTTTTCAAAACTTATTAAAAGCCTTTATGGTTATGAGTGTTGATAAAATTTTTATATTTTGAAAAAAAAATAAAAAATCATCCCTACTTTTCGCCAATATTCTAACCTACTAACTTTGTATTGAAATGGCAAATACATTTTTACTTGTTTGGTCTAAAAGATGAAGGAAGTACTGCAATTGTGAAAAAAATTCAGGGTCTCTATATGACGAAAAACATGATTTCTCAATTCCATATGTCTGTCTGTCAGTACGTCTGTTTCTCCGTCTGTCTGTCCGCTTGTTGGCGGTATTGTTCAAAAACCATTTTTTGGAAGAAAACGATATTTTTCATACGAGTTATATGTATACCGAACTCGAGACCCAATATATTTTCGGTCAAATATATACAGGGTAAGCACCTTAAAAAATAAAATGTTGTCTATTTTTGATTTAACGCAGGAATAGATAAAAGTAATAATTTGCACATAACTTAAATTTTTACCCTTAATGAAAATGGAACCCAAAAGATTGCGTAAATATCGTAAAATGGATAGATATACAGAGATCGATGCATCCCTTATATTTTACTTTTATTTATTTATTTATACCAATAAAACGGGGCATGCCCAATTACATTATTGGCGGTTCAGGCCCCTTATCGTATATACTAGTATAATATAAAAAATAAAAAGTACAAACTAATAACCAAAAGTTGTAATTTAGAAACTAATAATACCTAATTACAAATTAAAAACTAAACATTCCTACTACTGGTTCGGGTTTCATAGAGATGGCTGCAATCAAACTTTATTATAATAATAATTACATATTAACTTTTTTTTAAGAATTTAGGCTTTATGTTAAATATATTGTTTTCTGACTGGTGAAAATATGCATTGGTGGTTATAATTATTCTTATCATAGGCGAGTTAAGTATGTAATTCGTTCGACATGTAGGTAGATGGAATATATTTTTTGGTCTAGTTCTATGTGCCGGTATATACAGGCTGACAATAGATAACAAATCACAATCAATTCTGTTGTTTAACAATTTATTTAGAAAACAAACGTCAGCCACTTCTCTTCTGTATTTTAAGTATAGATCCAGAAGTAAGCAAATGTAAATCGCACGAGGGAAGTTCCTTGTAAACCCCTTTACAGATTTGTACTAACTACTTTCTGCATTTTTCATTAATATTAGGTAAGTATCCAGGCTTTTACAAACGGGCAGGGGCCTTTTAAGGCTGAAGTCCCCCGGGCCTTTCCCTTGCCAGTCCGCCCCTGATTTCTAACATAACAAAAAAGGGTAATGTGTAGCCTAAGGTACTATATTTATACGAGCAAGCTTGTCCGCCATTTTGAGTTACTGAAAGTGGCGGCAAATTCAAATTTTAGTTACTCTTCAATTAGCATACGGTAAGTCGGAAAAACAACGTTCATGTCATTTAATTTTATCCGTCTTAAAAATGACTGGTTTTTAAACAAATCAAAAGAAAGCAGAAAAAATCGGAACGAAAACACTGTTAACTAACACGCACGTGGTGACGAGTGACAGAACTCAACAGAACTGACAGATACAGTTGACAGCACAGAACAATACCTACACACTGCATATAGATTTAAATAACCACACTTGGATAAAGACTAATTATAATTAGCATCGTAATGGAATGCACCAAGATTTAAATTAGCGCGCAGTGTTCGTCTGAATCGAGCAGTGCGTACTCGAACGGTTTCCAGTCTTGCTTGGTTGACAGACGACAGAACGCACGCTTACCGGTCAGCACAGCCAACGGCTTGGCGCTAAAGTCCCTGTGACACAAAATCTAGTGCGATAAGCTTGCCTGGTCTATACAGTACCCTAGTGTAGACTTTACCTAAGACGATATGAAATACTATCTTGATTTTGCTTAATTGTTTCTAAAACCGAATATTCTGTAATCGTTGATTACTATAAATCAACAGATTTTAATGTATTTAAGAGGCTAAAAGAGGTATCGCAGTACTTAAATTTCACGCTTTTATAGACCTTGTCATTGAGTTTAGAAAAACAATCAGTAGTAGAAGAACCAGCCATTATTTCCTACCACAGTTTTAAGTAAGTAAATATTATAGTTATCTAAAACAGGGATAAACATAAATTTTAAATTCGAATTTGTGGTAGGTACTACTAATCTTTAATACTTCTGATTTTCTAAACTGTCATGATATCAAGTGATCTAAAAGTAAGAAAGATGCATTCGGAAGAAATTCAAAATTTCTAAGATGTTATGAATTTGGCAATAGATATCAAACAGTCTATATAGAAAATATTTAATCAATTGAAAATACAATAATTCTACATAAAGTATACGTGTAGCAAAACTTTAATTTTTAAAGACATATTACAGTGTCTTCAGGTTTGATTTGTGTGACAACTTGCGATTTAACATAAAATGTCATTAACTTACCTTATCACTCCATTTCCATTTGCTTCACTTTCCCACAGTTAGAAACCACTATTAGTTCTTTCGAGTCACGAATTGTAAAATATGCTACTATATAAAACAATTTGCACTTATCACAATAAAATATATAGCTTCGCAAATTACGATTACAAATAATTTGACATTTCAAATCAACTGCTACTATGAATATTTTTTGTTGTAGAACCTAGACAATGGCCTAGTCCTAGTAGGTTGCTATGAGAAATAGAGATGGTTATATACCGCGTCTTTCCTTTCCTTCTACAGGGGATTAACAGTTCTGGTTAGCTAAATTTTAAACAAGAAAAACGAGCTTAGATTTTTTCACCGTTATTATTATATAAACTTATAAATTAAAATAATTTGAAAAAAGCTGGACATTTGGTACATGTGTATTTGCATTTTCTTCTACTACATTTTCTAATAACGAAGACATTAGTTGGCGCATGATTCCTCAATCATACTTTAGAAACAATAAGTAATAAGCGAACCGTATGCTTTGTTAACCAAATAAGTAACATTTACTGCGGTTAATGTATTTAATAAATGCAAAATATGCGGTTCACAATGGTAGCTAGAAAAAATCCATAATTAATCCCATTTTCAAAATAACATTTTTGTATCCCATTCCTTTATTAAGCATTGCTGTAATTAATTAGTTTCCAAATCCTAACAAAATAAATCATCTAGGAACTCTAGTGCATACCACTTCACACCCAAATTTGACATAAAATTTTAACACAACGTGGTCGTTAAGTAGGTCTTTTTCACCTAAAGCATTAGCGCATAGCATTGTTATAATAGTTTTTCCTTTGCCATTCTTCACCAATAAACTTGCTGCCTTTTGTAGCTAAGGTCTTATCCAGAATTACACGAAAGAATAAACCTATCTAGTCCACTGCACTATTTTTCAAATCGTTCTAAAAACGAAATCGTTACGAAAACAAAAGCTACTAAGCCACTCGTTGCTTCCAGCGAAATTTTTAGTCTTTAATTTCCTGACATAATGACGAACTTTTTCTTGCATTAAAGAGCCACTAATTGGTAATCTAAGAGACTATGTACTCTCAAATCACGTCATTTTTCCGCTACTGGTCATGAAGTCAGTGATGCAGCCTTAGTAACAAAACGTGTAAGTCGGTGATTATATTTGCTTGCTGCTTTCCCGTGACAACGGAACTTAATATTATTCTTCAGTTCCTAGGATAATATAATTAGTAAGGCAAGATGCCGACTTAGACGTTTTGCTTATAATTGCAAGTGTTTATGTGACATGTGACAATCACAGGTAACACGACTCACGAAAATTAATCTTGGTGACAGGTGACAAACCAAACGATTTTTTCAAAAATCTAGGAAAATTTCGATAAGCAGCGGGAAAAATATAATAAGATAACTCGGAATGTATCGCCTATTAACATTTTCGGCAGGTAACAAGCCGCGCCTTTGCCTTGGCTTGTACTTGCCTACCTCAAATGTTAATAGGCCCTTACATTCCTTTTTACTTAAATAGCTATTACGTTTCTATCTTGAAATCAGAATTTGCATTTTTAAACCACTTTTCTTTAGTTCATCCACCCCAGTTTTAAAATTCCTTGAAGAAGTATTTTGTTGCAATTGTACTTGGTTGTTAACCGCTCGGATAATCCTCTTTCGCTGTCTTTAAATGTACTATACGAGCTTGTAAATTCAAAATGATTTTTTTATAACCCCCTTTAGCCATAATTCTCCGAACTATTGCAAAAACTAGCTAACAACAGATTCTAAACCATTTGTATTTAACAGCAGACTAGGAATTATGTTGTTATATAGAACCTATTTACTTGGAAACCAACTCGTAATAACACAAGTGATAAATAGCTAACAAAGGGCACCGACGCATAGATGTAGAAAATAAGAGGATTTCTGCAAAGCTGCAGTGGTCGTTTTAAATAAGCTTGAATTTTCGGCCTTGGTCACGTCTTCTTACAGGAGTAGCAATGTATTACTACTACATTACACATTTAATGTTCTTAGAAAGTAACGAATGGTCGGTTGGAAACGTTTTGCTACATTTCAATATTAACTCTCAATGCCAGTGACAATGGAAACCATTAAGATCTATACAAAAAATACGGATTAGTTTATCTCATTTTATTTTATCCTATTTTGTTACTATGATAATAACTCCTTAGCAACGAGTTGCGTTAAGTTGCAATTAACAGCACTAGTGTGAAAAATAACATACCCATACTTTATTAGCATTTAATCACATGTTGCCAGTACCGACGTGTAGTGTTAGTGACAGTGTCAGTCAATGTCAAATTCAATGTTTGTTATTTGATACAGACTGACGCAAAACTTAACCTGCTAATCTCGAATTTAAAATAACCTGACAGTGCTACCAACAATACAGTATTGAGTGATACTACCACAGCCATAGCAGATATATGTCTCGCTGTTGTGTCATTAATAACCATTTTTCCTATTTTTTGAAAAAGATTAGTATTTTAGGATAAAATAAACCGTGTTACGATATACGTAACGTTATATACTTTCTACATTACTCGAGAATTTTAAAGAACTCGCTCCTAACGTCGCTCGTTCATTCAAACTATTCTCTCGTAATGTAAAAAGCTTGATAACGTTACTTGAATCATAAATTACTATTACAAGGCAAGATGCTCGGCAGAAGAAGAGCTGAGAAAATGGAGAATATCGTGCTTATAGCATCTATGTTTTTTTCAGCAGCTGATTTGTTCATAATAATCGCCTGCATCCGAAATAGAAAGAGAATTTACCATGTCTACGATAAAAAGTACTGCAATAAACTTAAAATAAAAACGTTTGGCATACAATTAACGTCGATCTCTTCTAAACACCGGAGGTAGAGTAACAAGTCTACACACAAAACATACTAGTATACATACACGCGAATTGCAGAACTCTGTGACGTAAGTGTGCGTAAACTTGATTCAGAAATTAATAAATTACTGAAAACTTTTTTTAACTATTGACGACGAAATCTATCTGCTCGTTTAATGATTTTTATGCGATAAGAATTAAATAATATATATTTAACAAATATATTGTTTAATTATTAATAAATGTTCAATGTTTAATGTAATAAATCTTAATATGTATATTATTATATTTTATGTAAATTAGGTTTTTTGCTTTTGAGAATGTTATTTGTGTCTAGGTAAATCGATTGTTTTTAATAATGCACCAATAGCCTTGTGGTACATAATTAAATATAAATTATACAGACGTGAGGATACTTGAAGACCCCCAAACAGCATATTTACTTAAAATGCATCTTAAAAATTATTCAATTTTAAGAATCCAAAATGTATTATAATTCAGGGCTATTTATTTATTACTAATTTGCGTACTGAGATTAAGGACAAGTGGGATTTTTATGCTCTAAATTATGATATTATTTATATTAGTGCATATTTATTTCAAAATGCATACAATAAATCAGAATATTAAACCAGTACGTACAATTTCCAATAAATACAGTTCTTAATTTAACAATGTAAAACAGCACATATGCGTTTTAATTTTTTATCTAAATCCACTTGCGGTAAATTTAAAGAGTATTTGAAAATTCATTAGTTTTTAATCGATACAAGAAATTATATTTGTTACATCTGTATTAAACTACATTTTTAAGAAAACACGTTTATTCTACTATTTAATACAACTAACATCAACTGCAAGAATACAACAAAGTGGTTTCTAATAGAACCTGAACGTAATTTCAAACGTAATGTATATATCGCCTAATAGGTGTAACGTTCACTATCGAAAAGTCTCTTGGTGTTTGTAGCACTATGGTTTTCATATAGAACTAATTATTAACAATGGTTCCTTAAAATATCGAAACCAACCAATTTACCTTATTTATTAGCTCAGCTGTTTTTATGTGTTCCGACCCTTGCATTCCCTCAACTTCTTTAGCTGACACCCGTCACGCTTAATAATTTACAAATTTGTGTAGCACAGCTGCCTTTTAGTGTATGCGTTTGTTTCACTCGAACCCAAAGAACTGTTTTATTGTTTTCTAACAGTTCTGAAAATTTTCAATTCAGCAGTAAACATGCAATTTCAGCTGAAAGATGTGCGTTTGATTTTATTTGCTAGAACCTATTAGACAACGTCAAATAGTTAAAATTATTAGTTTAATATACAGTTTTTGATAAAAAATTTCTTTGGGTATTTCGCCACAAATACCCAAAACCCACAAAAAAGTTTCAGGAATTAAAACAATCGCAAATTGCACAAATTGTACCTTATAATTTTGGAAATTGCAGTTTTCAAGACAAAAAATATACTTCCATTCTTTAGATGAATGGGAGACCATCGCCTAGCAAAAATGGTTAAAAACGGTAAATTTCAAAGGGATACGAGGTTTAAGTAGACCGCAGTACTGATGGATGCAAAGTTGGTTTTCACGATTAACAGAATGGTTATATGGCATTAACAGTGAAACAACTTAAAAAAAAATTTAAAAATAACAAAACCTGATTTTCATCGTAGATAGGTGTAATTGGATATTTGAACGTAGTTTTCAATTCTAATCAACTTTTCTTAACAATAATTTTCGATATTGTCACAAATAAAGGTACTTTACTCTTGAGCAGAATTCATATTTTTTGACATTCCTCGTATACGGCTTACAAAAATTGATATCTGATGATTGCATTTTAAGTTTTGAACCATGCAGAACTTTTTATAAAGAATAACTTTTTTTCGTAAATTTAATAATAAAAAAGTTTTCCATATGGTGCGAACTTGAGCAGACACACTGTATACTGCAATGAACATTTTTAAAGCTTCTAAAATTATGATAGCAATTAATAACATTTCAAATATTATTTTACAAAATATTCCAGAAATGTGCTAGTTTAATTTTTGCAAATTGTATCAATAGCATTGACTTTGAGTTAATAATTTGTAAAACTGATATTAAAAAAAAGTATTAGCCTTGATTGAAATATAAAATGTAATCAGATCAGGCGTAGTAATAATGAATAACAATTGAAGATGAAGCTAAGCAAAAAAAAAAGAAGAGGGAAGCAAAGCCAAGTTGGAAGGTGTTATTTTGGCTTCTCCACAAATAATCCATTTAAAAGTGAATAAATACCCATTTCTCCCAATTCAGTATTTTATAATAACATGTGAGCAAACGAAAATTAAATCCAGGTTGGCTTTGAAAATTGAAACATATGTCGATTATTAATTCACATTATGTTGGTGATTTAGAATGAATTACACATATATAACTCAAACCATTGCATAACTGTCACAGACTGTCATGTTAAAATTTTATTTGAAAATTAACATCAAAACCAAAACTTATACAATGTCAGATTTGCTACATCAATCATTTCGATTGTAAACACTTTTTGTTCTAGGCTAAACATGTGTAATTTAAAATTTTATAATGTAAACAACTTGATACTTCTACTATTATAATAACTGTCATATTTAAATTTAAAACATCAAGAGTAATAGAGCACATTAATTTTTTTCAAAACCAAGCTTGATTTCGTCTTCATTTGCTCACATTATAATTAGTCCAGTGTCTTTTGGGTAGGGTGTAGAAGGGTTGCTTTGATTCGTTGCACTCCTACAGGAGTTTTAAAAAGTGTTGAATAGTACGTCGAGTGGTAGCTGGTGTTCCGGTGGCAATTTTTGGAGCTGTTGGGAGGCAGCGACATTCGTGCTGAGCAGTGCGAAGCCCTAGGACTGGGGCAAAGGTGAAATTGTAAACAGTTTTGAAGTCGTGCAAACTGCAGACGGCGTTCAAAGATATATCTGGCTTGTTACAGCAGGCCAACGGAGAGAAAGAGGAGCCCCTGTTTATCGTGGGACTTGCTGTGGGACGCCTGGTGTTCTATTTTGCCTCAAGGAAGCCAAGTAAGTTTAGAAAATTATCCTAAAAATAGAATATGGTGACATTTCCGAAAGAAGCGCATCGTGATTGTTTTGTTGTGGCGTTTGTTAAATCACTTAGGCAACGCACTCTTACGTAATCACTGATGTAAGTAATTATTAGTACGAAGCCAACTTGCTTTGATAAATTGTGAGGTTGGGGCGCCATGCTTGTAAAGTTGTTCCCGACAGTTGAAATATCTAATTTTGTAGCAGTCTCAGTGGATAAACAAGCGGTGGCTAAAGTGATTACTTTCAAAAGTAATAAAATCCACGATAATTATCTTAATAGCAAAGGTAGAAATAAACATGTTTTAATTAAATGAACCCTAGTTTTAAAAATATATTTAAATTGAGCTTAAACTGATCATTATTTTACAATGCCAGGAAACTATAGAAAAATTGCGTAATTACAGGCCATGTTTATCCTTTCTTGCCATCTGACGAAATACAATGTTCAAATAATGTTATTATCGGTAAAACTATAATTCCTGACATTTCATGCACACTCTCTTCAATCTCAAATAATGTAATAGCATCTGTAGAAACGCCGAACACCACCGGCGTGGATATACATTTTTAAAATGTTATTACGCAATAGTTGCATTTAAAACCATAGCAAAATTTAGCAGAGAAAGATTGCAATAAATGTGTATTTCCTCTTGACTTGTTAAACGGCCATTACTGTCGTCTGAACTGACTCGGTAAATGAGTCTTTACAGGTCAGGTGCCTGTAAAGTGTTACTGTCGTCTGAACTGACCGGTAAAAGAGTCTTTACAGGCCAGGTGCTTGTAAAATGCTGCCATTACGACTTTACAAGCACCTTGTTTTCTAATAATCACATCCTTCATTAATCACTAATATTAATTTTTAAGATGTTCCCCAAGAGGAAATAAAACGTTGTACGCGGCTCGCTTGCGATTAGCCTTTATTGGGGCTCACCGGATTACAGGGCTCGCTCCCTATGTCGCTCTCCCTGCAAATTATCCGGCTTGCCCATAAAGGCTAATTTACTAAGCTTGCCACGTAAATAACTATTATGGGCAAAACCCTTTGTATTTATGCTGAAAATAATAGCTTTTTTGGCCGGTTTGCTCATTAAAACCCTTTCCATTAATCGAAGTAGCTACGTTAGCCATAGTAGCGGCAGTTGTTAAGTTTTGATAGTCAGATTATATTAGTATGAGATTTGTTCAATAGGAACCTGTATCTTGTCGTCGTCGTCTTTAGCAGAGTTAATAATTTTAGTAGTAGCTTTTCAGTAAATAATGCAGCTTTTCCAAACTAGCTTTTATTAACAACAACCTTTCAAAATTCAATATATTTTGTTTACATGCTACTGTCCCTAATATTTACCCTGGTTACTAACGCTTGTTAGATATAGAAATATAACATTTTCTGTCTTTAACAAAAATCCATCATTATTTTATAATAATTACGATTAAAATTATAATTACAAAAGGTCGCCATTAAAGCACTATACAACCGTGCGGTAATTGCACTTCTGCGTCTAATTGAAACCGGCAACTTTTTAAAAAGTTCTTCAATGGTCCAAAAATATGAAAATCGCAAGGTGAAAGAGCTTCTACTTCCACCAAGAATTTATTAATTTCCCGACCATACATATATTACCATACTTTTCTCAGTTGATTCATGCTGAAACTGTCATATTAATTCTGTCTTCCATTTTTTAAGTTTGTGCATCATTTGTAACTGTTGGATAAGTAACCCATATGTTTATATAAACATCTTGCATTTGAATACCAATCTGCAATGGTTGAACAGGGGCCTGGACACAACGCCCACTGGTCACAACGTCCACCACCTAGTATGGCCGCCATGTTGGACACAACGTCCACTTTCAAATTTGGTCACAACGTCCACCTTGGACACAACGTCCACCGCCATAACGCCCACTCTGGACACAACGTCCACCTTCGCATTTGGTCACAACGTCCACCTTGGACACAACGTCCACCGCCATAACGCCCACTCTGGTCACAACGTCCACCGACGCCTCTTGAGAATAACAGTTTACAGCGTCGGTCGTAACGTCCACTCTGGACACAACGTCCACCGCCATATCGCCCACTCTGGTCACAACGTCCACTTTCAAATTTGGTCACAACGTCCACCTTGGACACAACGCCCACCGCCATAACGCCCACTCTGGTCACAACGTCCACCTTCGCATTTGGTCACAACGTCCACCTTGGACACAACGTCCACCGCCATAACGCCCACTCTGGTCACAACGTCCACTTTCATATTTGGTCACAACGTCCACCTTGGACACAACGTCCACCGCCATAACGCCCACTCTGGTCACAACGTCCACTTTCAAATTTGGTCACAACGTCCACCTTGGACACAACGTCCACCGCCATAACGCCCACTCTGGTCACAACGTCCACCTTCGCATTTGGTCATAACGTCCACCTTGGACACAACGCCCACTTTTGTTTTACTGGTTATTTATTAATACATTTTTAACTGTCTTCGTTAATGCTTTTTGAGTGGACTAATGTTTTCTAGAATTAAAAAAAAAATGGTTTTAGGCTATTTTATGTATTTTTTTAATCAATGTATAGTTTCAACTATTTCCTTCCCATGCTTGACGATTTTGTCTCTCTTTTCTGCTGGTTTTTGTCTAGTGTATGTATTTCCAGCTCATTTCTCATATAAATCGGTATATGAAGCATATGGGTCATATTATAATACTAAATATACCTAAAGATTCATTGGTTTGCGTTACACCTCATTCGAAAAAAACTTTTCCTTATTGTACCAGCAGGTAAGTATTTACAAGTCCCTAAAAACTAAAAATACAAGAGAAGGTTGACGTCACTGATAAAACGTGGTTTTACGGGTTATCATTAGTAATATAACAAGGGTGAGACATACCGATAATTTTATACACGCCAAGGGGCGAGCGCTGGTTGTAATGAAAACTGTCCCGATGGCAGTTTTCTAAGAGCAATCAGCACGATGACTCTTGGGATGAGCAAAATTATTTGTACGTCGCCCGCGTTTATATTTTAGAGTAGCTGGCCCGGCAAACGTTGTTCTGCCCAAAAATAATTTGTCTCTGAAACCTCGTTTCACCACTATAGGGTTTTAAATGTATGTCATGTCTACCGTTTTGGACATAAAAATAAATGCTAGTTCCGCAATTAACGTCCCTAAAAACCTTAATAACGACACCCATATCGATGTTTAGGCTTAGTTACCCCATTTCACCCCCTAAGGAATCGTTTTTTGGAAAATCACGAAGTACGTGTTTGCTTATTTGTTTTTAGGAGTACTCCTAAGAAGTGCCAAGTCGAAATGTCTATTTAATATTATTTTTCCATACAAAATTGGAACCCCCATTTTACCCGTTTAGGGGTTGAATTTCGAAATATCTTTCCTTGTTCCTTGTATAGGTACATCATAAAGGGAACCTCTGCAAAATTTGTGTTTTTTGCTTTTTTAGCCTTTTTATGCATATTTCGGATTTTTTTGCTAATTTGTACTTACTTTTAAGTTGTCAGTTTGCATTTATTTTCGGCCTAATTCATTTCGTAATCGAATATTTCAATCTGGTTCGTTTGCGAGCACATTTTTTGCTTGTATGCAGTTAGACGGGCTTAAAAATGCAGTCAGTGCAGTGGTTTTCTGGGAATTCCTAAAAAACTCGGGTATTCCCTTGAATTATTTTGGTTAACTAACACGCACGCAGAAAACTCGGTTACTCCTCGTTTTGTATGATTTTAATTCAAAATACAAACAAGAGCAAAACGGCAGATCATACGCCTATCATCCTTTGTGTCAGAGGCTATAATGAATTAAAATATAAAAACAATAAATTAATTTGTAAAGCTTGTATTAAGACGGTAAGGGTTTACAAACTCCTTTAAAATTATTTAAGTACTAACATTTTAGATTCAGTGCGACAAAAAATAGGCCATTCCACATGTAAAAACCACTTTGCATCAAAAACAATTAAAGAAGTATAAAAATTAGCCAAAACAACAAACAAATGTGACTTCGTTTGCATCTACTTCAGGGCACAAGCACAGTTTAATTTCGATCTTTGTAAAACCTAACATACCACTGAAAAATGACAAAATAGTTCCTTCAAAATGTTCCTGGATAAATGTTGTCACATGCACGTTCCCGATCAAAGCACCTTGCGAAAAAAGTGTTTGTTAATAATTTCAAAGATGCTGTTTGTGAAGTACCTGGGCGAATTGGTCAAGGTTTTTTTTCCAAAAAAGAAGGCCATAAAATTTCCACAATTTTGGCAGGCGAAATTGCAGAAGACTTTGAGATTGATCCGACTATTGTAGTAAATTTAAAATATGCTTCAATAACTAGTGTTGACGTAGAAAGAAGTTTTTTTTACATATAAGAACATTTTAAGTGAAAGGCGACTAAATTTAACAATGGAGCATTTAGAACAATATTTAATAACTAATAGTTTTCTGAAAGACTAATTTTTTAGTGCCCAAGTTTTCTATTTTATTTTTTGTGTTACATTTAAAGTTTTTCTATGAATTGTGTTTGCATTTGATATTTTTAGTGCCACATTACATGCTTGTTCTTCAGATTTTTTTTTTCATTTTTTTATGTAAGAGTTAATGCTTTTTTGCTTAAGTTAAAGCTTTTTTAAACGTTTATGAGGCTTTTTTAAGCGCTTAACTCGTACTACTCACTCGTTTGTAACTTATACACACGTATATTTTGAAACTACTTTTAATCCTCTTACACAACCGCAATAAAATTACAGTATTACAAACCCTTACTTGAAAGGCCATCGCACTTTTAGACGCACCGCGGGTAGATCATCGGAGAGTAAAATTTGCACGCCACACATTTATAAGTAATTATCATATATATAGTAATTAGCACAATGCCGTAGATAACTGATCTTTTAACCATTTTCAATTATACATTTACATTTCACTGAAAGGACGATTCAGAGTAAAACATTCTTGTTTTTCGACGTATGTTTGTTTCTTTGTGAATCATCCGATCATTTTTAGTTTTAAAAATTTTTAATTTAAAAGATGTTATATTTGAACAAAATTTAGATATCATTGCAATTAATAAAACTTGGTTATCATCAATTGTACCTAACCACTTGATCTCAAATCTCGCGTTTTCATGAATTTTAATTAATATATCCATACACGCATACATTTTTTTTGCTGTATTCGGGAGCCAAGTGGGGATGCGTGAATGACCAATGAAACTAATCAGGTAAGTATTTTTCTTACAGAAATCCAGAATTTCGTTTCCCACGGATTTGGTGCAAAAATCGGCAAACATTTTATTACAATTTTAACGCTGCTGTACCCCCAACTTAAGTCCGACCAACGTTATAAATAAAGGAAGTGCATTGAACTTGGTTATGAATAATTTTAGTAACAGCATAAATAGCGTGAGAACTAATTCACAAATATAGAATTGACGAAAACTTGAGAACTAATTAGTATGAAGGTACAAATATTTAATTAAACTAAAAACTAGAGTTCAAAATTCTAATTCAATGCAGTGTTTTCGAAAAGTAAATCAATTCAATGTAAATAATTCCAATTCAATTCAGCTAATTCTAAAGTCAATTCAACGCAATTTAATAAATTCAACGCAATTCGGTTAATTCAGATAATTTAATTCAATTCCACCAATTCGTATCAATTCGATTTAAATGCAAAGAAGGTGTACATACTATTCACAAGTTTTTAAACCCTCGGTTCCATAAAATCGTGTTTATGGGGCATTTACAAGACATTTAGAATATGACTGGATGTTCTCAAATTTGTACTGTATTTAATGGAAGCCTTGCTTCATTCCTGGAAAGGTCAGATAAAAAGTACCCACGACAAACTTCAATCCATGAATGAAAATTGTTCACAATTATACATTTTAAATGTCCTCAGTTCTTCTATTTTGCACTCAATTTCAATGGTGTCTTAAAAAATACCAATCCCAGCTTAAGTAGATAACATTTTAGATTTTACGTACTTGTCCTCTAAGTGTTTGAAGAGTGCACTTCATTTTCGTTATGATCGTACTTATTAACTTTTTGTGTTTTCAAAAATGATCCATAGTTACCGATAATAAATAAACTTCAAACGGATTTAGGATTAAATCTCACACGTGCAAAAAGAAGCTTTAAATACGAGTTCTATACATAATTCTTTCGGCTACCATATATTTATGCTAAAAGGGATTAGAAAACGTCAACGTAATTTCAAATTGAAAATTCATTAAAAATCATGTTAGGTATACTTTCGTTGTTTTAAATTAAAATCTCACCAAATTTAATAAATAGTTTGACAGAAGCGTGCAATAAAGTGACAAATGCAGGCAATAATATTTTTTATCTACTCCTACTGCACAATGGCCATGAATTATGATTCATAATTCACGGTTTGCAGCCAATCATAAAATTCTATTTTCATTATTCAATAGTTTGCAAATTGGAACCAATCAGAAAATTCTATTTTCATTATTCAATAGGTTGTAGCCAATCACAAAATTCATTCTTATTATTAAATGACTTTTGAAGTTAACAGCTGTCACAAATGTCATAATTCTGAAATATGAACACAAGGCTCCTATTGCATAGGAGTAGATAAAATATCGTATTATATTCGCGATTATGGCCATTATTCACTCAGATGACTTGCGCCACGCGCCTTCGGCTTGTGGCGCAAATGTCATCTTCGTGAATAATGGCTGTCATAATCGCTCATATAATAATATACTATATTGCATAGTATGCAATAACAACATGCTTTTGGCATATGGAAAGTGTCAAATAATAGCTCCTTTAGGAAATGGTAGTCGAAAAAAGTAATTTATTTCGTCTAATACAATAATAATATTTCAGCTCAAAAGGCCTTAAAGGCCCGTGGCTATAATTTTCCTCCATTTAATCCTGTTGGTTGCCAATCTCTCCCATCTGTCTGCTATCCCCATATTTGTTAAGTCTTGTTTTACTGCTTCCAGCCATTTCTTTGTCGGTCTTCCTCTCTTGTTTCTTCCTTCTGGTTCTATTTCAAGTATTTTCTTTGGTGTTCTGTTCTGACTCATCCTTGTTATGTGACCTAACCATCTCAATCTTCCTTGTTTAATGGTTTTAATTATGTTCGCATCTTTATAAATATCATACACTTCTTTATTTGTTCTTCTTCGCCATTCATCTCCTTCTTTTACACCTCCATAAATTTTCCGCAAGATTTTCCGTTCCCATCTTAATAGTTTGTCTTCCGTTGCTTGTGTAAGAGTCCATATTTCACTACCGTAAGTCACTGATGTTTTTATGATTGTTTTATATACTTTTACTTTCACTGATTTTGACACTAATTTATTATTCATCACTACATTTAACACTGTGTGCATACGTGTGTCCACCGTCATTCTCTTCTCAATTTCTTCCATTTCTTTTCCTTTGGTGTTTATTTCTGTTCCCAGGTATGTGGTAGACATAACTCTCTCAAACTCGTACTGTCTTTGTTCGTTGTTCACTATACGTAGTGGGTCATTGTTTGTATGGTTAGAGTTTAGAATCATATATTTGGTCTTGTCTTCATTGATAACTAGTCCGAATAATTTTGCTTGTTCCTCTAGTTTTTTAAAGATGTTTTTTAGATCCTCTCTCGTTCTTGTCAAGATGGTAAGATCGTCCGCATATGCTAATATTTGACTGTGGCTGTTAAGTATATTTTTATTGCTTGATATTCTGCTGTTTCTAATAATATGTTCTAATGCGATATTAAAGAGAGTTGGGGACAATGGATCTCCTTGTCGCAGGCCTTTTTGTATTTTAAATGTATCTGATGTTATCCCATTAAATCTAACCTTGCTATCTGTTTTTGTTAGAGTCATTTTTATAAGTTTAACCAAGTATTCTGGAACCTGCATTTCTTTTAATGACCTGATGAGCTGTATTCGGTTCACTGAGTCATATGCTTGTTTAAAGTCCACAAATAAAGCATGAATTTGAATTCCTTTTACTCCTACTTTTTCTTGGACAATCTTTATTGTGAATAGGTTGTCAGTCACGGATCGTTGCTCTCTAAACCCAGATTGATATTCTCCTATCTCTTTATCTATTATATTTTTTAATCTGTTGTTCAATAGAGTAGCCAAGATTTTGTACGCTACCTTCAGTAGGGAGATTGGTCTATAGTTTTCGCAAAGTTGTTTTTCGCCTTTCTTGTGAATTGGGACTATCAAGGCTTCTCCCCACTCTGTCGGCATTTTATATGTATTCCATATCTGTGTTATAAGGTCCAGCATTTTGTTATTCAGCCATTTTCCCCCATACTTCAATAGTTCTGACTGAATTTCATCAGTTCCTGGGCTTTTATTATTTCTTAACTTATTTATAATTGCTGTAATCTCTTCCAAAGTGGGCTTGTTGTTTTCCAACTCTGCTGAATTGTCAGCTACCTCATCTTCTAGGTTATCACCTCCCGCCTCTCTTTGGTCTTGTTCTACCTCTGTAATTTCCATATAATGTTCTCTCCATCTTTGTGCTATTTGTTTTTCTCCAGATATAAGGTCGCCTTGCTTGCTTTTCAAAAATATCTGCTTGCCTTGGTACTTCCTTTTACTGGTATAGATTTTCTTGTAAAAATTTTTTATGTCTCTCCTGTTATAATCATCTTCTATTCCTTTTATAAGCTCCAAGTAATATCTTCTTTTTTTCTTTCTGTATAATTTTTTGAGGTCTTTTCTCTTCGTTTTAACGTCATCGCTTTGCATTTGATTTTGGCTCATTGCTTTTTGTTTGGTTATTTGTAACTCTTGCAGAGCCTTCACGCATTCTTCATCAAACCAAGGGCTTTTCTTCTGACTTGTGTTTTGTAAATTTTCCTTTGCTGCTTGTTTCAGGACAGTTTTAATTTCTACCCAGGATTTTTCTACATCTTCTGATACTCTTAGTTTGGATATTTCTGTGTTGATTTTGTCTTCGTACATGTTTCTAACTTCCTCATTTTCATGTAACTGTAATTGTAATTTTTCTATACTTTTTTTGTTTATTCTGGGTTTGTGATTGACCTTAGCTTTTATAACTGCTTTCACCAGGTAATGGTTTGATGCTATTTCTGCTCCCCTACGGCATTTGATATCATAAACTATACTTTGATGCTTTTCTTCAATTAATAAATGATCAATTCGTCTAATACAATATGTATCTAAAATAGCGAGAAACCACACATGTAGATATTCCTTGTAAAATTCTGAGTAGAAATGTTAATACTAAAATGTTGGACTTATCTTCATGAGCTCTCATGAATGCTAGATAAAAACAATTTTTATTTAAGTACAGTAACTTTTCTGTTCGAAATACGTCAAAATACCACCAAGGAAAGTTGTTCAAAATGTAAAATTGCCGAACCATGCAAATTTTCAGAAATATCAACTTACTTTCAAGAATCGTATCATTAGGTTTAAGTCTGCAATGTTTTGCTATCCTGATACTGAATATATTAAAGAATATAATCATAAAATTTTGGACTCCCATATCTTCAAAAAATATTATACAATTTGTTTAATTATTTATTCCTACTCAGGAAGCGCTCCTTAATAGCGTTACATTTTCACAACACCCTGTATAATGTAAAAATAATATTCCCCAGCATATAGCCTTCTATTACGCCACACGTAATTAATTTAGATTTTGATGTAATCTTCTTAATATGCCCGTCTCCATCTTGATATCGCACAATTACTTTTTGAGAGGTCATATGTAAATCGGAAGTACTCCAAAGCAATTCCACAAATATCATACATTTCTATCGTACCAATTAAAATTGTGTGACTCACACAATCAAAGGTTTTGGGTTAATCCCATATTGTTAATGGCTGTAGTACTTAGTTATATAGGTAGGTAGGTAGTGTAAAATAAATGATTAAAAATGGTTTTGTTTGTATTTAAAACAATTACTTTAGTTTCATATCAATAAACCTTATTAACTAGACTATTTCTACTTTTATAATAGGTACATTTATTGTTTTAATATTTACTTTATATCCCGGGAGCCACAACGTTACTCGTAAGGCTGCTAATTCACACAGATTCGGTATTCGAATCTTATAAATTTCTGATACCGACAGCCCATCGTCGAAATGTATTTAGATTGGAAGACGCAATTTCTTAGTTCAGATTCGCAGGTTCGAATATTATGTTGAGATTCGAATCTTGAGCTCAGATTCAAATCTTACGTTCACATTAGGTGTTACGTATTACAGAGGTTCAAATTCGAATTTCATATTCAGATTCGAAAATTAGAATCTTAGGGATTTGAATCTTTTTAGATTCGGGATGCCAATCTTAAGAATTTCAGAATATTGACAGCCCTACGAGGAATTCTTTAAACTCGCCTTATGAGATGTAAAATTTATAATAAAAAATATTATTATTTCTAAACTTCCCAATGTAGAAATGTTTTAAGAGTATATTTTACTATGTCGATTAGTAATCCTTCTAGAAAAATATGTCTCACTTTTAAAACTTAAAAATTATATCTACCAAACTGTATTGGATAGAGCGTTAACGTTATCCATAATTCAGATAGAAGCAGAAGCAATGCGGTCTTTGAATTATGACGAGATATTAAACAATTTCACTGAATTAAATTCTAGAAAAAAAACTATATTTCCTTTATTAGTTAGGTATTGTTTATTACTTGTAATTTATTTTCATTTTGTTACTTTTTACTTCGATCGTCTGAAACACGAAGGAAGTATTGTAATCACGAAAAAATCACCTTCCGAGATTTCTTCAGATCTTCAGGTTTCAGGGTCTCTAGATGACGAAAAACAGGTTTTCTCAATTCCGTTTGTCTGTCGGCGGTATAACTCAAAAACTATTTGTCGGAGGAAGATGATATTTTGCATACACATATATATATATATGTATATATACCTGGAATGAAACCGGGAAAATATCAGACAAACATATACAAGGTGAACACCATAAAAAATTATACTTTGTTTATTTTTGCGTTAATTTTGAAATAGAAGAAAGTAATAATTTTCACATGGGTAAGGTTTTACACTTGTCGAAAATAGGACCCAACAGATACAAGATAATGTCACAATTGGGTCAAAACATTTCAACAATAAGACCGTTCCTTTAAATAGAGGCGCGCGTCGCACTAATTTCAATTAGGCTCAATGGCGCAGTTCGACTTTTCGATGCAGTCGATTGCTACGCAGGTGCAGTTACGATCGCTATGCAGATGCGGCGGGTTCAAACCCCAGCGGGATACATTTTTAAAAATTTGTAAATTGATCTAATTCGCGCGAGGGAAGTTCGGCATAAACCCATTTAGATTTTTTAGTACTGTTCCTATTAAAATGACTTTTTTAAACAATTACGTAGTACATTATACAAAAAAAAGTAAAGCGTGATTTTGTTGGAAGTGTAAGTTTAAAGCCCATGGGCGAAGCCCCCGGGCTACAAATACACAGAGGGAAAAATGGCGTTCACTCCTGCCTTGTATATATTATTTTTTCCACGACCTATAGTAGAAACAATTATTTTCATAAAGCGTTACAGTCAATTGGAATTATACTGCAATATTTAGTAGGATTTTGAATTGTATTATAACAACATACATCTTATATATATTCTTTATAATGAATATATGCTTTAAAATGAAAATTTTGCCACAATTTTTATAACCAATCTAGAAACTGATTTTTACTCCCAATCGTGGAAAAATATATGTATTTTCTTCAGCTGGCTTTTATCTCTATGCTTCGGGAATTCACGTGTAATATATGTTTGGTGAAAGTGAAATGGGCGGCGCTGTCATTTAAAATCATGCCACCACTAAACCCCATGTTTGACTCTCTCGTCTAGGGTCCGCAAATATCTAAAATCGGCCCTGAAGGTCCTCTATCTGACCCAGTTAACTAACAGAGCTGCCTAATTTGTCAATGTCATTTAGAGACCCTAGGTAACATAAAGAAACTACAGTACTATAAGCATTAAAATATTCTAAAGTATGTGGTAAAACACTAAAAGCAAATAGGGGATTTGTACTTAGTAGAACAAAAATCCAGCAGAAAATAGGACCAAAATCGTCAAGAATGGGAAGGAAATAGTTGAAACTATAAATTGGTCCAAAAAATACATAAAATAGCCTAAAACCATTTTTTTTTTAATTCTAAAGAACATTAGTCCACTCAAAAAGCATTAACGAAAGCAGTTAAAAATTTATTAATAAATAACCAGTAAAACAAAAGTGGGCGTTGTGTCCAAGGTGGACGTTATGACCAAATGCGAAGGTGGACGTTGTGACCAGAGTGGGCGTTTAGGCGGTGGACGTTGTGTCCAAGGTGGACGTTGTGACCAAATTTGAAAGTGGACGTTGTGACCAGAGTGGGCGATATGGCGGTGGACGTTGTGTCCAAGGTGGACGTTGTGACCAAATGCGAAGGTGGACGTTGTGACCAGAGTGGGCGTTATGGCGGTGGACGTTGTGTCCAAGGTGGACGTTGTGACCAAATGCGAAGGTGGACGTTGTGACCAGAGTGGGCGTTATGGCGGTGGACGTTGTGTCCAAGGTGGACGTTGTGACCAAATTTGAAAGTGGACGTTGTGACCAGAGTGGGCGATATGGCGGTGGACGTTGTGTCCAGAGTGGACGTTACGACCGACGCCGCAAACTGTTATTCTCAAGAGGCGTCGGTGGACGTTGTGATCAGAGTGGGCGTTATGGCGGTGGACGTTGTGTCCAAGGTGGACGTTGTGACCAAATGCGAAAGTGGACGTTGTGACCAGAGTGGGCGTTATGGCGGTGGACGTTGTGTCCAAGGTGGACGTTGTGACCAAATTTGAAAGTGGACGTTGTGTCCAACATGGCGGCCATACTAGGTGGTGGACGTTGTGACCAGTGGGCGTTGTGTCCAAGACCCGTTGAACACCTTCAGCGCACAAGCATTGAATGATCGCACCCTGATCTTGCCGAGATAGGTTTCAAACTAGGAACGACAATTTTATACCAAAAATAGTAAAAACGAAACACCATTCAACATCTACTTTATCAGTGTGATTTCTATAAACAGTAGGTACTAAAATTTAAAAAATTCAGAAGTACTATTCCATTTGTTTCCAAAGCTAATTTGATCGGAGATGGGTTTCCGTTGAACTACATATTTGACTACAGTGTAGTAGTTTAAGTTGTAATTTTGCGAGAGGTGTTTTGAATAAATCTACAACACGAGTAGCAATGTTTTGCAACAAGTGTTTTCAGAATCATCTGCTTTTAAATTCGTTAATAAATATTATTGGTTGATTTAGCGGTATGCTTGTAGTAATTTTACTGCATTTGTATTGTAGATGTTAGTATAAATCAATATTTTCTGTCCTTCCCAATGGGCTTGTCTATAACAATCGAACAACACTTAAAAGATGTGTCTGTACGTGAACGTAACACGTTTTATTTCATAAATTTTCAAAAGTAATTACATAAGTGGTGATAATTTTAACTAGATTCACGAATTTTTGTAGCTATTAAGAAATCTCACGAGTGGACGAAGTCCACGACTGGGTTTTCTTAATAGCAATAAAGACACTTCTCAAAGACATAAACAGTTCTCCTTTATTTCAAATCTTGAATGGAGTAAATTATTTAATTATCTAGTTGTACCCATAACTTAAAAATAAAATTATACTAACTTTCCGAAGTGGGTAATATTGAAAAAGTATTTAAAAAAATTTTTTTTTGTTTGTTCGACTACTTATCTCTATATACAGGGTGCTGCATTGGCGGACACAATATACGAAATCCAATGCTAATTACGAAGCATTCAAATGTTGGCTGCTCTAATTATTTTACAACAAAATTCTATTTGGCTGTTTTAAAGAACACGACGTGATAGTACAGTTGGCGCAAGTTGAGCATTTTTGTTGGGTTAGTTCGAAAGTACTGCTTAAAAAAGGTCTATAGCTAAATTTTGAAATCTTTAATCAAAATATCAGTATGGCGTTGATCACAGACTGTCAACATTTAACAGGTGACTAATTGAAAAAACTAATAGTTATTTATGTATCGAGGGTATAAAACAGGCGTTTTTGGACCGCGGAGGGTATGTTAAAAGGGCAAAGGCGGTAATTAGGCCTGAGGTGCATACAAAACTTTATGTGAGATCGAAATTTAAAAAGAGAAGATCCAGATTAGATAAAACGTTGTGAACTAAAAACAGGGCAGTTCTCACAATTATGTTAGCTCATTACACATTTATAACTAGGTATTCTATTCATTAATAAGTGTTTAGACCTAATAAATAAAATGCCATCAGCTGGCGAGAGTAGTTATTTATGTACCAAGGGCGCAAATGGGGGTTTAAAGCCGGCGGCGTGAAAGTTAGAGCCCAAGACGTAGCCGCGGGCTCTAACATGACAAGGGCAATAAACGCTGGTTATGTACAAGGTGCATACAACATTTTATGTGCAGATCAGGATATTTACAGTTAAAACCAAATTTATAATTTTTATACATTTTCCAAATTTACGATGTCACTGCTTGTCAGACTGACAAACGAGACACTAAGTGGTCCGTAAAGTATTTTAAGGACCTTGGGCTGTAAAGTGCCATATTACGCTCTCAAAAATAGGGTATAAAGTGGCCAATTCCGCCCGGTCGTACATAAAATTCTTGCTTTACGCCTGAAAATGAGGTCTAAAAGGCGCAGATTATTGATTGATCCTACATAATAGTTATTTACTATACAAGTGGGATAAGAGCATCATTAATATACGTGTGCGTAAGTTACAAACGAGTTATGTAAGCACACAAGCATATTAATGATGCATTATCACACATGTATTGTAAAAAAAAATATCTACAACTGCCCAAAATTGAGAAGTGTATTAAGAAAAATGTCAGATCTGTCATTTTCGAAAATGTTTTAGTAGGCAAATGTCATTATGTCATTCATTTGACACTATTTCCGTTGGGTAATGAACTTGATTACGTAACGGAAATAGCGTCAAACGAGTGACGTTATAAGTCCTTATCCAAGCAGGTGTAGATAATAGTTATTTACTATACAAGTGAGATAAAAGCATCATTAATATAAGCGTATGTAAGGACACAAGTATATTAATGAAGCATTCAAACACATGTATTGTGCACAATTTTATCTACAACTGCCCGAAATTGAGAAAACAGCATTAAGAAAAATGTTAGATCTGTCATTTTCAAAATAATTTTGTAGATAATAGTTATTTACTATACAAGTGGGATAACAGCATCATTAATATACGTGTATGTAAGCACACAAGTATATTAATGATGCATTATCACACATGTATTGTACAAAATTTTATCTACGACTGCCTAAAATTGAGAAAAGTGCATTAAGAGAAATGTCAGATCTGTCATTTTCAAAAATATTTTAGTAGGCAAATGTCATTATGTCATTCATTTGACACTATTTCAGTTACGTAATGTAGTCATTACACAACTCAGTTGCGTAATGAAACCATTACATAACTGAGAGGTGTAATGGGCTTCATTACCTAACTGAAATAGTGTCAAATGAGTGACGTGTAATGCGTTACTTATCCCACTGGAGTAGATAAATGTTATTATGCCATGCATTTGATAGTAATTCAGTTAGGTAATGAAGTCATTACACCACTTGGTTAGGTAATAAAGCCATTACATAACTGAGTGGTGTAATAAGCTTCATTACTGTTTAATCTTGTCTTTAACAGATTAACCAGATATAAATTTATAATTATTCATTTAAATTGTACGAAACATTCTAAAAGTTAAAAGCCACCAAAAACGCAATATTGCATTATGCAAGCGCGGCGACCTACTCACAGTCAAGTTTAAACACCTCGCAGTCGCCGCTCAGCATTTTTACACGGCTTCGCGTACACAATTACGCAAGGCCGTGACAAGGTTTAAATGCCTACAATCGCAGCTCAGCATAAAAGACGCTCGAGTTCATGGAGTCCATATCATATCACGGAAGCAAAACCGCTGAGTATTGTTTTGCAATACTAGTAAATTAACCTACTGAATATAATACATTGCACCTGTTATTAGAAATGAACTTTGTATATTACTATGATCTAAGCAAATTTGTTTGTATATATAGAACAATTATTTTTGTAATAAACCAGTCTGCATTTACTTGTTAGATTCACTTACTGCGTCGCTGTGGGTCCAAGCCTATAAATAATTAAGGGATGTGAGGCTGCATCTCACACAGTGACGAATTATCATCCCGTTAAGTGGCATGACTAAGCTGTCTTAAAGCGGAAACTGCTGTCTCAGTTCTGCGCTTAACATAAGGGATGGAACCAGCAAAATAACGTAACGGACGCCTGATTTCTACAGCCTCCAGGCGAATCTGTTCATGGTCCTTCGAGCCGGATCTGTCTACAACTAAGAAGAGGTACATCCCGAGAAGAAAACAACATCTACCAACCCACCCGGTTCCCCGAAAATGGCAAACAATATGGAGGAATTCAATCAGCTAGCTGTCGCCCAAGAAGAACTCGGCCAGAAGATCACGCAGGTATTTTCCAACAGCAAAAAGGACCCTGCCAGCCGAAAAACAGAAGCTTACATCGCCAGCCGAAACAAGACGCTGGACGAAACTTGGAACGCCGTGACCAAAAATCACGCCAAAATGGTGCAGCTAAGTATTCCTACACATAATTATTTTACCACAGGGTATTACGAACAAATTAAAGCCATCTACTGCGAAGCAAAAAGTTATTTGCAGAGCTGTTTAAAGGCAACTGAAAATCCCGACCCCTCTGAAACTAGGAGGCGAGAGGAAACAGTTGTAAATCCCGAGCAAAAGGTTCGTATCCGAAAACTGCAGATTCGGATGCAGAATTTTAAGCAATCTTTGGACGACGCCGAACTGGAACAAGCACTCGGAAGGCCCGCCATCACAAAGAGGGAATTAAAGGAAGAATGGGACCGGGTGATCGAGATGGACGAAGAAGTCATGTCTAACGAGATGAATTCAAACCAGACGCACTTCAGTCCTGAATTTACTACGTTGAAAGACAGGTACCGAAATTTAATTAATTTGTTACAAGCACCAACAAGGAACGAGCAAGCATCAGCCATCTCGCTTCCTCAAGTTAAAATCCCCATATACGAGGGAAATTATGAGGAATGGGCCACTTTTAAGGACCTATTCACCAAATTAGTAGATGACAACCAAAACATGGATGATGTCATCAAAATGCAGTATTTAAAAACGCATGTCAAGGGAGAGCCCAGCCGACTAATCCAGCATCTCGCAGTGACTCAAGCCAACTACAACACCGCTTGGAATTTGCTGCAACAAAGGTATCAAAATAATCGCCTTATTCTAACCAAATTGCTAGACACCATCTTCGATCAGCCGGTCCTCTCCAAGGAATCAGCCCAAGGGTTGAAAAGATTGCATGACTCCACTAAGGAATGTGTGGAAGCAATCAAAAATTTGGGCATTTCCACCGACAGCTGGGGTCCGTGGATTAACCGAGTTATTACTCGAAAATGGGATCCTGAAACTAACAAATTATATGAGCAATCGCTTCAGTGCCCAAATGAAGTTCAGGATCACCAAACTCTAATGGCCTTCTTACAAATGCGGTTCCAATCCTTGGAATCCATTGATGGAGCTCGAAAACCAACTCAGGACAAGCCACAGAAAAATTACGCTGCCGGATATCTCAACTGCAAGATGTGCAATGGGGACCATTACATCGATAACTGTGGTCAATTCCAGAGGCTCTCCACCCACGAAAAGCAAGAAGTGGTAAGAACCTACCGATTGTGCTTTCGATGTTTGCGACACGATTCTAATATACAATGTCGTTCGTATTATAACTGCAAAATCTGCCGCTTTCCACACCATACTCTGCTTCACAAGGCACAGCCGCCATCAAAGCCGATACCTGCTCCGAAGATGAAGACGTTTTCTCACGCAGCAGCCATGCAGACCTCCAACGCTCCAGAGAAGAAGCCAAAACCCACAATCATTGCCGCCAACCTAGGCGCAAAGAAGAGCCAAGTGCTACTGGCCACAGCAACGGTTCAAGTTAAGGCAGCATCCGGGATGACTCATCTCTTGAGAGTCTTGATAGATCCAGGGTCTCAAGGTTCCTTCATCACCGAAGCCGCAGCCGAATTATTAGCGCTACCCAGGACCAAGGTTCGAGCAGAAATCTCCGGAATTGGGAACAGCGAAACAAAAGTCGCAAAATGGAAAATCACAGGTTTGATTACGCCAAGATTTCCAAGTAAATTTTCCTTACCTGTTACTTTACTGGTACTTCCCAAACTTACAAAAACCATGCCTTCATCACCCATTCCGAACATAAAAATGGATGCCTGGAAACATGTCTTCATCGCCGATCCAACCTTCAACCGACCTGGCCCCATAGATATACTTCTAGGCGCTGAAGAATATTCCCAAATAATTCTCGAAGGAATCAAGAAATCCAAAGATGGCATCCTAGGACAGAATACCGAATTGGGATGGATCTTATCAGGAACCATGGGAAGACGACCTCCCACCAGCCTTAAGGTCAACACCATGGTTGCCAAAATTGAAGAGGATGAGCAGTTGCAGAAATTCTGGAACATTGAAGAGGCTTCTCCTCAAAGGAAACTTTCCCCAGATGATCAGGTATGTGAAAATAAATTCACAGACACAGTCCAGCGAGACGTAGATGGAAGATACGTAGTAAGGATTCCATTCAAACAAACTCCAGTACACATGGGAAGGTCCAAACCCTCAGCATTGGCACGATTCATACATCTGGAGAAAAAATTAGGACAAGATCAAGATCTAGCAGTCCAATACAAGAAATTCATGCAAGAATACTTGGATTTAGGACATATGGAAAAGGTGGCAAAGGAAGATGAGAATAACGGCAAGTATTACATTCCCCACCATGGCGTCATCCGAGAAGCAAGTTCATCAACCAGGCTTCGTGTCGTTTTCGATGCCTCTAGCAAGGCCTCTCACGGAAAATCCTTAAATGAGATGATGTACGCTGGACCTAAACTTCAGCAAGAACTGGTCGACATTCTACTTCGATGGAGGACACACAGGATTGTTTTTTCTGCAGACATTGAAAAAATGTACCGACAAATCAGAATGAACAACCAAGACCAGGAGTACCAAAGAGTCCTATGGAGATTCGACAAATCACAGCCAATCAGGGAATATAAGCTGTGCACCGTCACTTATGGAACCGCATCAGCTCCCTATCTTGCCATTCGAACCTTGCATCAACTCGCACAGGACGAAAAGGTCTCATTTCCATTAGCTTCAGAAGCAGTGAAGAAAGATTTCTACGTGGACGACGTGCTTTCTGGGGCCGACACTGTGGAAGAAGCGATCCAACAACAAGGTCAGCTCATTTCCTTACTAAAGCGTGGAGGCTTTACTCTACATAAATGGTGCAGTAATGAGTCAGCCATCATTCAAGAACTCCCAGAAGAGTTAAAGGAACAAACATACCTCGAAATAAGTGAAGACGGCGTAAAAAAGTCCTTGGGCATTCACTGGTCTCCATATGAAGATGTTTTCTGTTTTAAGGTAGACGTTAAGCAACAGGAATCCACCAAACGCACCATACTATCCGAAGTTGCCAAAATTTTCGACCCATTGGGATGGTTAGCACCCGTCATCATCACTGCCAAGCTACTCATCCAAGAACTATGGCTCGAAAATATCAAATGGGATGACCCAGTGTCTGAAAATATCCAAGGCAAATGGGAGACGCTCAGGTCTCAACTCAAGGCAGTGGAAGAAATTACCTTACCAAGGTGGTTGTTTATCAAAAGGGAATCTCTAGTAGAGCTGCATGGATTCTGTGACGCCTCCGAAAGAGCTTTCGGGGCCGCGATTTATACCAGAGTCACCACATCATCCGGCCAAGTCAAAGTATCCTTATTAATAGCCAAATCCAAGGTGGCACCAGCCCGAGCCAAGACGACATTACCAAGACTGGAACTCTGCGCAGCAGTACTCCTTTCCAATCTACTTCAAAGGGTAATTGCAGCATTAGACCTTCCTAAGGTGTCTATCTTCGCCTGGACCGACTCCATGGTTACATTAGGATGGATAAAAGGAGACCCGGTACGATGGAAGACGTTCGTCGCGAATCGAGTAGCCGAAATCAACAATCTAATTCCGGCTCAACATTGGAACCACGGCAAATCCGAAGAGAATCCTGCAGACGTCATCTCCCGAGGCACTAGTCCAGAAAAACTAAAGAATCATCTCTTATGGTGGGACGGACCGAGCTGGCTAGTTAACAAGAGTTCATGGCCGTGTCAACCAGACACCGCAACCACCGAGGAAGAAGCAAGAAGTTACACTGTGCATCAAACTACCATTCATCAAGACGAGAACGAAGTCGTTCATCGTTTTTCTTCTCTAACAAGAATGGTACGAGTCATGTCACATTGCCGAAGATTCATCAACAAGTGTAAGCGACTTCCCACTCAATCAGGATGCCTATCAGTGAAGGAAATGGACGACACCATCCTCCTACTCGTTAAGGTCATCCAAGGAAGTGATCCTATTTTGAGGGCAACAGGATCTCAACTCCGGCAGAACAAATATGTGAGTTCCAGTAACAAGCTTGCCAACCTCAATCCCTTCATCGATCAGCATGGAATAATCCGTGTTGGAGGAAGATTAGAAAATTCCACCTTGTCCTTCAATGAAAAACACCCAATCATACTCCCGTACTCCAGTCATATTTCCAAACTAATAATCCAAGAGGCGCATCTACGCATCACGCTGCACGGTGGCACCCAACTCACTCTCTCATATATCCGAAGAAAATATTGGATCATCAACGCGAAGAAAGCAGTCAGCTCCAGCATCCAGAAGTGTTTCCGATGTCTACGATACAAAGCAGAGGCAGCACAGCAACTGATGGGAAATCTTCCATCAACCAGAGTGAATTCAACTCCTCCATTCTTCCATTCCGGAGTGGACTACGCCGGCCCAATACAGATCCGAACATCCAAGGGAAGAGGGCATTCTTCGCACAAAGGGTACATTGCTGTTTTTGTCTGTCTATCAACCAAGGCAATCCACCTAGAGGCCGTCAGCGACATGACAACCAACAGCTTCCTAGCAGTCTTCAGGAGGTTTACTGCCCGAAGAGGACGCTGTGCACACCTATACAGCGACAACGGAACAAACTTCGTTGGCGCAAGAAAAGTGTTGGACAAGGAAACCCGCCAAACAATTGAAGGCCCAGTTGTCCAAGAAACCTTAGCAACCGGTGGTACCCAATGGCACTTCATCCCTCCAATAGCCCCTCACTTCGGAGGGATATGGGAAGCAGGGGTAAAATCAATGAAGCATCATCTGAAGAGAACTATTGGCCACGCTACTCTCACCTTTGAAGAGTTAACAACTCTTCTCTGCCAAATTGAGGCCTGCCTAAACTCACGTCCTCTATGTCCACAAGGCAACGATATTGAGGACACAACTGCTCTGACGCCAGGCCATTTCCTAATAGGGAGGGAAATCATATCGCCACCAGACCCAATCAACACTCCAATATCTTCAAATCTATCGAATCGTTGGAGGATAATCCAAAAGTTCAAGCAAGATTTTTGGAAATCATGGAGCTCGGACTACCTTCATGGATTACAGCAACGAAACAAATGGAAGAAACCATTGGAGAACACTAAAGTTGGAGATTTAGTGTTAATCAAAGAAGATAGTATCAATCCTAGTAAGTGGCCTTTAGCAAGAGTCACTGCAACTCATCCAGCAGCCGATGGATCAGTACGAGTAGTGACGCTCCAGAAATCAGGAGGACATCAGCTAAAACGATCCATAGGCAGCATCATTCCATTACCAGCAACTACCGAGGAATCGCAGGAACCAGAGGCAGAAGATAAAATTTCAACTAACATTATCCAGACACGATCATCCCCAGCACCAAGGAAATCTGTCGCGTCCAAATGGAAACTGCTGTTACTCATCTTTACCCTTCTTACCACCAATACATTAAGTAAAGCAGAATTTAATATCCAAAAACCAGACAGCGGGTACTATGTAGAACACATTGGACACGGGAAGATTGAGAGAGGAACATTCCGGATCGAAATCCAGTTCGAGAGGGGGAAGATCGAAGAAGACTTCGAAACAGTCACAGACATGGTAGACAAATTCGACAATCTCTGCGACTCTGCAAAAGAACTGTCCGAAGACACATTATGCAAGACACTGGTGCATCATCTTCTGGAACAGAAAAAGCAAATGGAATGGATTAGAGATGGTATGGAAGAAATAATAACAAGACGAGAAAAAAGAGGAGTCCTTGGCACAGTATTAACATCAATTTTTGGAGTCAACGATGAAGTCTATCAAGATATAGACAGGCTAGACAAGAATCAACAGGAACTAATAAAAATGGACAGTCAACAATCCAAATTCTTGCTATCAGCACTTTCCAGGTTTAATGAAACCGAAGAACGAATCGACAAGAAGCTGGAACATTTCCAAGAAAAATTAAACCAAGGAATCCGGGCCATTAACAACATGGACAAATGGTATAAAGCAACCGACTCCAACCGACTAAATATTCACATCATCAGTGTGTACCAAGTCGCCACAAATGTAATTAGTGAACTGTGCAACTACCATATTCACATCTTAAACGTTCACTTTCAGCAAGGTAATCTGTACGAGCTAATAACACCTGCTCAAATTAAACAGATCCTCGCTAATGCAACCAGTAAACTTTCACCAAATTTGGAGATATTACCAACGCCAATTCTAAAGGTTGACATTGGGCATGACGACATCTACATCAACGTCCAAGGGTATTTCATCATAGTGGAAAAAACGGAATACTCCTTAATTAAAGTGACATCAATTCCTCTCCAAATCAGCAATGGATCCTACTGGATGATCGATGTGCCGAAAGGAATCTTCGCTGTGGATTACAACCTACAAATGTACTTCCACGAAACAGATGAAGAATTCAAAGAAGAGCTACAAATTTCTCCCACTACCTATGTTTGCAGTCCAACGGTAGTTAAAGGAATTGAAAACAACCCAAACTGCATCATTGACGATATATATCACCGAGTAGAAACCAGTCAATGTCTCCTACGAAGACATCGCATCCAGTCCATTATTTGGAAACAATTGTACATGGAAAACACCTGGCTATTTGTAGTCAGTAAGCCAACCCGCATAGCAATCACTTGTAGTGGAAACAGGGAAGAAGTCACCGTCAACACTACAGGTGTCATTCAAATTTCATCGGATTGCATCATCCAAACTGCGAGGAATACATTAACCCCAAGGCACAACAGAAAATACAAGATCCTGGCTGGATACTCCAAGGCTATCAGTATCAATATTACCAACCCAATCACAACAAACTCATTTTCAGAAATCGCAGAGGAACCTGTACTAACTCAGTCAGACCACTTCGAAGACCTATAAGCATCGCAGTTAGATTTCCAGGAGCATATAAAAAACTTCACCTGGAAAGCCATCCGACATCATTCTCACCTGTCTATTGGGGTCACAGGCAGCCTTTTGGGAACCGCTGCCCTACTAGGAGCTATCTACTACATTCGGCAACGAATAACACGAAGGAAGCCACCACCCGCACAACCCCAGGCAGAAGAATATCCTCTCAAAACGCTCAATCTCGAAGAAACAATATAATTTATCGGTTTGCTTTTTTGTGGCTTAAAATTGGCAATATGTTTAATCTTGTCTTTAACAGATTAACCAGATATAAATTTATAATTATTCATTTAAATTGTACGAAACATTCTAAAAGTTAAAAGCCACCAAAAACGCAATATTGCATTATGCAAGCGCGGCGACCTACTCACAGTCAAGTTTAAACACCTCGCAGTCGCCGCTCAGCATTTTTACACGGCTTCGCGTACACAATTACGCAAGGCCGTGACAAGGTTTAAATGCCTACAATCGCAGCTCAGCATAAAAGACGCTCGAGTTCATGGAGTCCATATCATATCACGGAAGCAAAACCGCTGAGTATTGTTTTGCAATACTAGTAAATTAACCTACTGAATATAATACATTGCACCTGTTATTAGAAATGAACTTTGTATATTACTATGATCTAAGCAAATTTGTTTGTATATATAGAACAATTATTTTTGTAATAAACCAGTCTGCATTTACTTGTTAGATTCACTTACTGCGTCGCTGTGGGTCCAAGCCTATAAATAATTAAGGGATGTGAGGCTGCATCTCACACAGTGACGAATTATCATCCCGTTAAGTGGCATGACTAAGCTGTCTTAAAGCGGAAACTGCTGTCTCAGTTCTGCGCTTAACATAAGGGATGGAACCAGCAAAATAACGTAACGGACGCCTGATTTCTACAGCCTCCAGGCGAATCTGTTCATTACCTAACTGAAATAGTGTCAAATGAGTGACGTGTAATGCGTTACTTATCCCACTGGAGTAGATAAATGTTATTATGCCATGCATTTTATACTAATTCAGTTAGGTAATGAAGCCATTACACCACTCGGTTAGGTAATAAAGCCATTACATAACTGAGTGGTGTAATGAGCTTCATTACCTAACGGAAATAGTGTCAAATGAGTGACGTAATGAATTACCTATCCCACTGGAGTAGATAATAGTTATTTACTATACAAGTGGGATAACAGCATCATTAATATACGTGTGTGTAAGTTACAAACGAGTGCGTAGCACGAGTTATGTAAGCACACAAGTATATTAATGATGCATTATCACACATGTATTGTACAAAATTTTATCTACGACTACCTAAAATTGAGAAAAGTGCATTAAGAGAAATGTCAGATCTGTCATTTTCAAAAATATTTTAGTAGGCAAATGTCATTACGTCATTCATTTGACACTATTTCAGTTATGTAATGAAGTCATTACACAACTCAGTTGCGTAATGAAACCATTACATAACTGAGTGGTGTAATGAGCTTCATTACCTAACTGAAATAGTGTCAAATGAGTGACGTAATGGGTTACTTATCCCACTGAAGTAGATAAAATATATTTATCATTTTTGAAAATGACTGATGTGACATTTTTCTTAATGCACTTTTCTCAATTTTGGGCGGTTGTAGATAAAATTTTGTACAATGCATGTGTGATAATGCATCATTTATATAGTTGTGTGCTTACATAGACGTATATTAATGATGCTCTTATCCCATTTGTATAGTAAATATTACTTTAATTTAATTAATAGTTCTTGAGTTAAAGCAAAAAGAGGCAGAATTTATTTTTTTTAAGATGTTCACCCTGTGTATATTTAACCGAAATTTTCTCGGTTTCGAGCCAGGTAGATATATAATCCGGATGCAAAATGTCGTCTTCCTCCAAGAAATACTTTGAAGCTATACCACCAACAGGCAGACTGACAGACAGACAGGCAGAATTGAAAAAACATGTTTTTCATCATCTAGGGACCATGAAACGTGAAGATCTGAAGAAATCTCAGAGGGGGCGTTTTCACGATTACAATACTTCCTTGGTCTTTTAGTCGAGGGATGTAAAAATGTAAGGGATTTTTTAAAATAATAAACACTGCGACGACGTTTCTTGTTTGTGTGTTTCGACAACTTTTTCTACAGTGGTGACTTTTTTCCGAGTGACTTTTTTCTGGTGACTTTTTTCGAGTGATTTTTTTCCCGAAGGACTTTTTTTCCGGTGACTTTCTTTCCGGCGACTTTTTTTCAGAGTGATTTTTTTCGGGGGGCTTTAATTCCGTGACTTTTTTTTCTTGTGACTTTTTTCCGCAACCCCAAAATTTTCTATGAGACTAGCTTTAGGTATGTTGGAAAGGTTAAACGTTAAATTCTTCTGAGACGAAATTGATGTTTCTGCATGACTAGATTGAGCCAGAACAGAATATCCTTTTTCTTACGATCTTCTTCGATACATTTCATAAGTTATGAAGAAAATCGTACGACACTCATCAATGACCAATAGAAAAATTAGTTCACGAGCCGTATCCAAGACAACAAAAAAATTTCTTGGAAATTTTTTGTAGGTAGATCAACCTAACTTTGAGGGCTTGTATCGTTACGATTTTCTTACCGAATCTGCATTCGAGCATTAATTCATATCCGGAAATTATTTTTCGTGCATTCAACAACGTCCTAATTTGCCCTCGCGTCCCGCTCGGGCAAATTAATACGACGTTGTTGGAACGCACTCAAAAAAATTTCCGGAAAGAATTAATGCTCTTATGAGATTATATGTGACAATTATTTATATACACTGCCTGATTAATGAAAACATTTTTGGTTTTAACAATACATGGACTTAATGCAGCACGTTTAAATATGGCGATCCATAAGATTTTTAAGTTAGAAATTTTATTTGCTCTAAATGGAAGTTACACTGCTTACTCAGTGAGAATTTAAAATTCAGCGAAGGGATTTATTTAAGTGTGCCCTTGTAAATTTCCGATGGCAGCTCTATCGTATTAGCACATCTGGAAGCCAGCTACGCTGTCGTAGTGTCGTCAAAAGAAACCTTCGTTGTATGGGTAATACATAACTACAGATACAGTTCACAGTAGGGTTAGCTACTATCTTTTTACTAACTATTCAATCTACTAATACACCATTGTAATTACCAAATCGCCTTAGGAAAAACGTTGCATTAATAATTTTAATGAAGACAGTTCTGATTTTGTCAATCCTATCAACAGAGGCTATATTCGGACTAAGGTTCTCATATCTGTATAAAATGTAACCATTAGGTACATTAAAATTGTAACTGGGATTTCTGTAATATCAAGAGTTATTTGAACACAAACATGCATGTAGTCTGTATTATATCACTAAGTATTTATTTATTTTTGGCATCAAGTTCTTCAGTTTAATACAGTATCAAATTGATTTCCATTAGCGACATAGAAAATGCAATCAGTTTTTGGTATAGATAATAGATTGTCAAGTTGACAATTGGCATCGCATCAGTACAAATGCAATAATTCATTTCAATCGACAGAAAGATGTAGATACGTTTTTGGTACTGCTTGATGTAGATGATTCCAAACTTGGAGGTCTTAGTGATAATCTGATAATGAAGACGATCTAACGTGGAATAATTATTATGAGGTAAATATAAAAACTGAAAATGAAGGTAGTGGGGTGAAAAAGAAGACTATAACAAAATTATTCTATACTACAAAGAGCAATTCACGTAGGAAAAAAAATCAGAGAAAATTAATGAACTGTTTGTTAATAAAAAATGCTTACCTTAGTCCCTTGAAATATCCTCCGTACGTTATAAATCACCCTGTATATTTTAAATCATTATATTCTCTTCTTTTTGTTTCGGTTATCATTAAGATGTTGATTTCTTTCTTTTCTAATTCCATCTAATTATATTTCTTTTGTTGCCAGACCTCCTCGTATATTTCAGGTTGCTGTGTTCATTTGTTCAGATATCCTAAATATAAAATAAAATAATTCGAAGTACGCCTAATAATCTATATTACAACAAAATACAATTCGTCCTACGGACTCGTTGTATTTTTAGCTTTGGCATTATAACTCATAATATTCATCAAAAAACTATCGATAATAATCGTACTAGATATAATATTACCAATGAAAATACAATTTCTTTCAATGCGAACATGATTTCATCCACCTACTGACTATTTTCTTAATATGCAATTTTGATGTAGTTTTGCGACTTATTGCTGCAATGCAAAGATTAGTTAAGCGAATGTATTTGCTACTGGCAGATTTACTGTTGATAATAAAATGAAGAGAGATGAAGGAGAAGAAAATAGTACATCTAAAAACAAAACTTTAAAACTCCCATTTGTGTTGAAGATAAATATGATGGTTATGATTAGGGGCAGGCAGTGGATGCAACAGCTAGGATTGCTTGAGTCAGTTGGCAGTACTGAAGTGTATTGTCAGTCTATGTCAAATTCGAGATTTGCAGGTTAAGTTTTGCGTCAGTGTGTGTCAAATGACAAACAAAACCTAACCTACTAACCTGGAATTTGACATAGATTGACAATGCACTTCAATACTGCCAACTGATTCATGCTATCCAGGACGTGCTGCAATTGAGTTTTAAAAAAATCGCCATATTAAAATTATTACTACACAAAAAGATCTAGACCAAATTGTTAATTACTAAAAGCACCTATTGGCAGTCAGTACGAGATTTAGCTCGGTAGTATTTCTTTGTATTTGTTTCACTACTTTTATCGTTGTAATCCGTCGTTTATTATTTCGTAAATTTGCATTTTCAACCATAACCATAATTACAAAAAAGTAGTATATATCCAATAATACAAGTACTTAAAAGCATAGTTATTACTTCTATATTTTAAAATTAGATTATAACTACCTATGTACTTATAAAAGCTGTATCTAAAATGACGGAAAAACTTCAGGTAGCGAAATTCTTCCTAAAATTCTGAGTAGAAAATCTTAATACTAAAATGTTAGATTGGTATTTATGGGTCTTTATAAGCAGTATATAAAAATATGTTCTTTTCAGGTAAAGTAGATTTTTTGAATTAAATACCACCCAGAAAAGTTGTTCAGAATGTAGAATTATGGTTCCATGCAAAATTTAAGAAATGTCGACTTACTTTTATGAAACTGTGTGTACTAGATGAAGTACCTGAAAAAATATGTTTTTTATGTACCGCTCGTAAAGGCTCGCGAAGACCAAGTCAGCATTTTAGTATCACAATTTTCGACTCAGAATTTAATAACCATCATCGCCATGTGTAGTTCTTTCGCCAATTTATAGACGCCTTCATATTGTTTACCTATGAATTACGTACTTTACCTAAATAAAGTAACATGTGAACAAACGAAGATGAAATCAAGCTTTGTTTTGAAAATTGAAACATGTCGATTATTAATTCACATTATGTTGATGTTCTAGTATGAAATACACATACATAACTTAAACCATTGCATAACATAAAAAAATCTGTAAAAGGTTTTACCCAGAACCTCCCTCGTCAACATTGTGGCACTACATAATTTTAAAAATGTATCCCGCTGGGGTTTGAACCCGCCGCATCTGCAGCTCTGCAGAATGCTCGATCCTAACCGAATCTCCGCAGAGGATATAAGTACGGCAAAATTCCATCTGCGCTACAGCATCTTGAAGAGCACGGTGTAATGATTGAAACATTTTTACTCTTTTGTGACATTATCCTTTATCGGCAATCTTAATTTCGGCAAATGTAAAGCCTGACCTATGTGAAAGTTATTACTTCCTTTTATTTCAAAATTAACACAAAAATAAACAAAATTTTATTTTTAAGCTCACCCTGTATATATTTGTATAAAACTGTACGGTTTCATGCGAGGTAGATATATAATATGTATGCAAAATATCGTCTTCCTCCGACAAATAGTTTTTGAACTATACTGCTAACAGACAGACAAACAGACAGACTGGCGAAATTGAGAAAACTCTTTTTCATCATCTTGAAACGTGAAGATCTGAAAAAATCTCGGAAGGTGATTTTTTCGTGATTACAATACTTCCTTCGTCTTTCAGACGAGGGAAGTAAAAACAACACTTAAACAATGTTACATCTGCTACATCAATAATTACATATCAAATTATAAGGACTGCTGAACGTGTTCATTGATTAAACTTGTGTAATTTAAAATTTGATAATTAAAACAACTTGACACTTCCAATATCATAATATCAGAAGTAATAGAGCACATGACTTAATTTTCTCAAAGCCATGCTTAATTTCGTTTTAATTTACTCACATGTTATTATGCATATTCATCTGGCTCACCTGAATGTTCATTCTCTGCTGTCGAATTTCGATTATAGTTTAAAACACATGTTCTCATCACTGGAGGTACAATGCTCAACTTACCCCGGATTCGGGTTACATACAAAGTTGGAGCGCGCCTTTTGTGCTTGCGCAGGAACCATTGTGTGAGGTGTGTATCATGATGATGTGTTAAAGTAAATACAATCCAAAAATGACTTAGAGGAGTTGTGGGTATTTCGTAATATTTCCATTAGCGTAGGAGATATACAGGGGCAATCATACCGTACGGTGAAGACTGAAAAAGTAGCTACAGGAGACCAAACTACAGTTCTTTCTGTATAAACTTCCAACCAAAACCTAATAACAAGAAAGTTACAGCAAGTTAAAGTTAAATCAATTAATGCTTAAAAATTGGTGTCATTCTAAGAACACGTTAAATCGCCGCAACTTGCGTGTTCTTGGTGTTTTTATTAATGTTTTAACTAAACATTTACCACTACGTATATAGTTTGTCACGAATGCTCATTATTTGGTTTAACTTTAATTTGCTCTAACTTTCGTGTTATTGGGTTTTGGTCAAAAGTTTATAAGGAAAAAAGATGTTGTCTCCCTCTAGCTACTTTTGCAGTCTCCTTTATACGTTATGCATTACCCATTATACAGGGTGATTCAAAAATGGCGCATTTCCTCTGGAGAGGTTGTTGGGGCTACTAGCAGAGTACGGGAAGAATCACAAAAAAATTTTTACAATCATTCCTTTGACATATTAACAGCTGAAGGTGCATTTTGAAATAAGCTATTTACCAATATTTAAAAAAAATCAACGTTTGAATCGAATATTATTATTGTTATTAAATATCCCAATTCCAAAGAACTGACAGTTTCATCAAACTTACCTAAAAAATTTTAGGTAAGTTTGATGAAACTGTCAGTTTTTTTAATTGGGCTGATTAATAACAATAATAATCTTCGATTCAAACGTTGAATTTTTAATAAATATTGGTATAACCGCTAGTAGTCCCCAACAACCCCTCCAGAGGAAATGCGCCCTGTATAATAAACCTCCGCAGCTCATTTTAGTAGAATTTATTGTTAGAGATGAAATATTTGATGGTTTTGGGGTGCATTATTTTTAAGTTTTAATTACTACGATTGCCACTTCTGGAATGTTTTGAGCCCTGGAATGTAATATAATCTTGACGAATGTATTAGGCATTGGTACGCGGTCCGTTGTTTCGGGGGCGCCACTTGCAACCAATGCACCGTATCGATGGGGATCTGTTAGAAACTAAATTTAAAAATAGGCAAAACGTTTGGGGTTGTGACAGAGGCGCGACGTATCAGTGAGAGTGGGTGGTTTTGCGTAGTTATATCTTGGCGTAAGCGATTATATGCGAACCAATAATTAATTATCAGGTGATAAGTTGCATAATGCGAGGCGAGGCGGCGAGCGCGGCTAGGCGTAATTCTAGATAGTGAACTAGATTAGCTAGTGTAGAATGTACGTACTATCGTAGACAGTTGAATGATGTTTGGTAGCTTTTTGGCAATTACAGCGACCGGTATACGTCAGAGGTTCTTTCTTTGCTGGTTGACTACGTGATAGTCAAAGAGTTGAATCCTGCGGGAGCACGAAGTCGTGCACAGTGATTCGCGGAAGCATGACGTTCCGCAACCAGAAGCATGAGATTCAGAATTATAAGCCCCATTAGAGCCTAGCAAGATTTACGGTAATTACTGTACTGTGAAAGACCAGTATTCTACGGATTATTACCGACTCTGTACGGGTTGTAACAATAGTTAATCAAATGGATTACTATTGGGCAGTACTAGCGAAGGATACCGACAGCTAACCTAATCAGTGAAGGCAGCGATGAGGGGCCAAAGAGTTGATGCTGCCTGATGCAAGGCCAAGCACTGTAACGTCTCTGCCAGCAATACGGAGGGGCCAGAGGGCGGCCACCCCCGGTGAGTACAATTATTATTATCGATGAGATTTACAGGTCAGTAAGTTTATGTTCTTTTACATTTAACTGCCTGCCTCCGTCACTGGGCCAAGCAAGGCTCCGCCTTATGGACATCGGTGAGTTGCATCCACCACTTTGACACATTTCAAAAGTATCGGAAATTGAATTTTAATATAACACACAAGAACGCGTCTAACATTATCAATAATTAAGAGAGTAGCATTTCCCTTGTTTTACCTATGGCGGACGATATGTTTTGTTTAGAGTTTACTATTGATTTGTTAAACTGTGAGAGTACTGCGGCTGTTCAATTTATTAGTACGGTGGATGATTTGGATTTAAAGCAAATAGGTACAAAAACGTATAACAATAAATAGGTTTTCACATATGTATTAATTTACTTTTAACTACGAGTACAAAGACTTAGTAAACACACCCGGTTGCGTTAATATATCTGAAGTTTATGATCGTATATTTATTTATTGTTCCATCAGTTCCAGTTATCCTGAAACCAGACCATCCATAATAGTCCAGTCAAATGGTAGTATAGGGGAAAGTTTTGGTGGAGTTTTGATATTTGGTTCCTATATGTTTTTTGGGTCGTTGAACACGAATATCAGGTTTGCCAACAAGAATTTTGACCGGAAACACGTTTTTTAAACAAAAACTGTTTAAAAAACGATTTTTTTAGTTTTTCTAAAATTAGATGGCCAGTAAAAAATAACAATTCAAAACCTGTCAAGAAAAAAAAGGGATTTTCAGTAAGACAGTCAGAAGAGGAAAATGGCAGTCCAATAACAACTATGGAGAACGGGAGCTAGTTTAAAAAAATCATCTTTTTTTTAAATAAAACAAATTCACATTTCTAAATCATCTGCGTCTTCCTGTAAAAGTGCAACCCAAAATGTCATGGAAATGAAGGCAGTAAACTCCGAATCAGAAAATCCATCAAAATGCACGGATTTAGACCCGAAACTTTTAGATAATTAAATTCTGAATCGGAAGCAGAAGACAGCTAGCTATACATGAAAAGTATCTATCAGTAGTGTAGTGGTGCCTTCAATGGCTTTGGAACATCACGAATGTACTGGAAGACAGGCAGACTGCGATATCTAAAAATGTTTTTGCCGATTGGCATTTTTAGTTCATTTACCGCATGCGTTTCTATGTACAGTAAGTTGCATTTATGAAAACTGTAGGGTAAGTAATTACTTACCGTTCACAAATGCCAATCAATTTGGCACAAGTGATTTATCAAAGAACAAACGTAATTTTTGACAATTTATCATTAAAATATGTTATAGTAAATAATAATTTGTACTACTAGTTTTGAAAGTCATACAAGAGTATGGAGATTTCATGAATTTGCAGTTTGTGATTAACGAGGGCGAAGTCCGAGTTAATCAAGCAAATGAATGAAAAAAGGGGACTTTCAAAACGTGTTGTGCACGTAGTTTTTTTGCATAGTGACCTCTTGTAACTCGAAATTTAGTCGCAAAGGACTTCGGAATTTACAACTGTCAAATTGACATTTCAATAAAATAGTTAAAAAACTGTATTTTTTTCATGATTTTGCGTTAAAAAAAGTGGTACCTTCAATACGATTTTTCGTTAAAAAAAGACGACTTTCATGATCACTATGCAAAAAATAATTATCTATTTAAGTTATTCCAATGGCGCAAAAATGCTATAAGCATCGCGAACGGTAAGGTTTGCCAGCTTCAGACAATATTGGAGGAAAACCGGTCTTGCCATTCTTATACTTAATATACTATATAAGTATAAGGCTCTCCGTCCACTGGCTCGACGCGACTGCGATTCCATTACAACTCAACTACGATATACCTACGCCGGGCTCCATAGCTCAGTGGTAAGCATTCTGGCTACTGATCTAAGGGTCGAGAGTTCGATCCCCGATCCCGGTGAGGTTTTTAAAAATAAAAAAATGCGGATGAAAACTTCTACAAAATTCCATAATTCGGAAGTGATGTAAAGCCGTGGGTCCCATGTTACTACGATGTGTAGCATGTAAAAGATCCCTTGCTAGGGTTGGAACTCCTTAGTCTCGGCAGAAGTAGGACTAAGGTACCTGGGATTCTGCATGCCTAGACCTTGTCCACGGGGTTGGCAAAAAGGGCGTATGAAGGCCTACTTGCTTGACATGCGTCTCCCCACAATACTACTACCTTTGTATATTAATTACAAGTAGTCCAACGTCGCGCTATTTCCAGTAGTGTTGGACCACGACGGGCAGATGGCGATGGACCTTTAAAAGTCCATGGTTTGTTTCGTTGCTAAGGGGGTGAAGCGGGAAAGGAATAGGACTAGCGATATGACGAACATACCCGACAACCCGACACTGCGCGATATTCGGTCAGTGCTCTTGTCAATATTTTGACAGCTGATATCAGTTTTTGCCGTTCGACTCGTCTGTTTTGGTCTTTTGGTCACGTATGTTTTGGATACGTTCGGTGCAGTTTGCTAGTGCTGTGATTATCTTTTCGAGTGATTTTAACACTCTCAAAGACAAAATTCAATTTTCTCGTCATATACATATGATAAATAACTACTATGTATATCAATATTTGAACATTAATAAGTTCCACATGTTTAAACTGAATATTCTCAAATCACAAAATAAATTTTTAAATATTTTTATGATATTTACGGTTTAACTTAAAATTGCATTTTGACTCCTAAGGGCTGAGGATGGAGGTAACTCAAATAGAAATTAGGTAACATGACAATTTAGTAGCACCAGTTGAAAACGAATGTGTTATTATGTCATAACTGATATTTAGTATCTGGCACATTTTTCACTTATTTCAACCGAATATTTACAAACCATGCCGTCGTAAGTAGTTTCGTGATATCTAGTATTTGATAACTTTAGATCTCATTTTAACTTCTTAGGGTAAAAGTGGATGGGGTTGCTTGAAAAAGTAGTGATATGTTACATTTTTTTTTAACAAATATTTTAAAAGATTAATAAAATATGTAAGTACTTTTTGGAAAAAACTTGTTTTAGTCTTTTCTGTGGTGAAGTTGATATACAATGACAAAAATATTTGTTTATATCCATTAATTAACTGGTGAAAAGCCTTTTCAAAAACACTAACTTATTATTTGCTGCTAATCTATTAAGATTACAGTTGTTTAGTTAACATTTGTGTAATCTCAAGTTGAAAATATATATTATGTAAAGAAATATATATATATATATATTGATGCCTGTTAAGTTGTCACCTCCGGCATACAGAAAAGGCGACCTGACCTCCACGTCTTCCTTTTGGTCTAATGATAGAAATTTGGTGTATTTATGGTGAGGGGGACTTCAACAATCCGGATTTCAAAAGAGGGGAAACAATTTCTTTTTTTTGCAGGATTATATATACAGTATAGGAAAGATGCGTGTCGACCTCCAATATATATATATAAGAAGAAACGTATATATCATTGTTACCTCCAACACTGTTGCCAAATCTACACATGATTCATTTGTTTTCAAAACAATTAATGGCACGGGACGTGCGGTAGAATATGACTTACCGTGTCAATCTTAATATGTAAAAATACACTGTTGAATGTGTTTTGAAGCTTAAATTACGAATTACGACGGTACCAGATGCCGTCAGTTGTGGCAGTTCTTGATTTCTGAGCCGATTTTAATAAAAGGAACGCTATTCGGTATCTAGTTGTTAGTAATGCATTATTTACATTTCATTACGTGTTTCGTTATGTGGATCGTTCTTGAGTAAAATAAGAAATTATGGAAAAGCACTGAAATTCTAAAATCGAAGTCTATGAGTCATTGTCTTTATTTTTAATATATTAAATATCTTGATTGTTTGGAGGGTGGGGTGGATTTGAAAAAACGTATTAGTATCTTAATTGTTTTGAGGGGAGGGTTAGATTTGTAAAGAAAATTTAATTTCTAACAAACCAACTCACTTCTGACCTTGTTTCATAAAATAGAATTTTTCCGAAAATCAGAAATCGATGAAGTTAAAGTGTTTCGGACGTACATTTAAATTGAAAGAATTTTTTGTTTACTATTTTCACAAAAAATAAATAGTTCCGGTAATAAATTGATTTTTTTTAAATATTTAATTGAGAAACGAATATAAAAAGAAGTTCGTTAACTTTTTTATTAAAAAAAAAACTGATAAAAGCGTTAAATAGTTTATTTGAACTTTAAAAAATCCCAACAAAAATAATAGAAAACAGAACACTTAGAAACTCGTCATTGTCTTTATATTAACTATGTTCAAACTTAATTAGTTGAATTAATATTATATGTTTAAAATGTTTACACTTTCCATAAGATAGAAATAAGAAAAAACGTTATATATTTAGTCATTTTTCGAAATTTTAATTAAATGCTGAAGTTTTGCTTTTATAACTGGAACACTTTGATTTATTTTTCTCCTTTTTATAAATTCCTTTATTTCTTCTCCTGCGGGATAAGTTTTCCTTTTGATGAAGGAACCAAATTTCTTTTGTATTAACGCTATTTCATCATTAGACCATCCTAAAATTAATTCGCGGTATTTATATATTTTCGAATTTTTTTTCAACTTGCCGCTTTTTTTTATAGGTCGTTTTTTGGAAGTACTAATAATATCTTCATCCTCATCAGTCTTATCAATATCTGTAAATATAGAGCTTAAATAAAGCCTAATTTTTATTAAAGATCGTCAGGAAAAAACAGGCAGCTCAAATATTTAAAAAAACATTTTATTTCTTGACTACAAATAAAATACAAAAAAAAACTTTTCACATATATTTTCAGCGGCGGCCAATAAAATAATTTTTTGTAACGTTTTAATCAATTGCCCATAAATTTGATAACATAGAACCCTATCCTTCAGTTGTACTAACTCGACATTCAAGCGTTATAACCATTTTTATGTAAATTCATTATACGGCACTTTTCAAGAATTAAAGAAATATTTTTTTCCGTAGTTTGCATCCACAAGTAGATGTCTATTCTTGTTATAAGTTTGGTTGTTGTTGAAAACTAATCTATCTCCCAGAAAAGTTTCGTAATTACGCAAAGGCAGTTTTTGGTGATAATGAGTTCCAGCTTAAATAGTTTATTCAAATAATTTACTAAAAATTAAGTTTAGCAGAATTTCTAGAATAAACAATTAGTGAAACGATTTTTTTTATATGTGAAAGGTTGGTGTCGAATTTGAGTTGAGTTCATTTGCACATTTTATAGTTTGGGGCAATGGGGGCAGCTACAGTCCAGGATTAAGGGAGGGCTTCTGGGGGAGATGACCCCGGACCCGCATATTTAAAGGGCTCCCTCTCCATTTTCTTTACTAAATTGTGTATTTAGAAAAACATTAAATAATATTCTTGTGTTTGACTAGAGCCCCTTAAGGATATAGCCCCGAGCCACCAAAAACTCTTAATTCGGCGCTGGGGAACTCTGAAGTGCCGAATTTAACAACGATTAAATATGGGAACTCACTTTAGAAAAACAAATGATTGAAAAGGAACTGTAATATAGTCTGTTCACTAAACATAAAAACACAAAGTGGCCTTTGATTTCTACAATTTCATGAATATACTTCAAAAATGCATCTTTTGTCTAGGAATGTACTTACAGAAAGTTACTGAAACAAATAGGTTAAGAGTGTGACATTTCATTAGCATTTGTCATAACTGCTTTTATGGATGTTAAACAAATACTGTGTTGGATACTATTGATGTAACATTTATTAATAGGTATTTTTATTACGTTTTAAAAAGTTCAGGCAAGAATTTCCAGAATAATATGTACTTTGTCACTGAAATAATGAGATTTATTGTCATTTATAAATTCAAAGTCACTTTTATGCAGTTGTGGAAACCTTTGAAGAGCAAAATTCAGAATCCCTAGCACAAAAATGTTACGTTTATGCCAACTTAAGAAAAAATTAAATGTTTTTGTGTTTACTGAATGGCCTATAAGTAATATTATTACGTAACACCACCGTTGTTGTGTGAAATTTTTATATATTACTACAAAATGGGTTTGAATATTTTTCTTGTCCCTACAATTCCAAAAATAGTATCGTTCTCGCTCTTAAAAAATAATTAAAAGCTAATAAATACGATTGCCTCTGCTTGCCAGTTGAAGAATTAAGCCTGCCCTGGAAAGCATTTTTGAGAAATCCCACACACAGATTATACAAATTATATTTTAATGTTTTATTATTTCACGGTCAACGGTCCCGAACCAACTTCTACATTCGGAAGTTTTATAAAAACTGTTTCAATAAACGACATCGAGCTAAGGGAATGTCCACGACATCATGCACGAATACAATAGAACCGTTAAGTATTAAAAACAAACATCTCAAGTCGCAAATTTCTTGATAAAATCGGAACCGAAAATCTGCAATATTCGCACATTTTTAATGGTAGCTACGTCTATGTATGTAAAGATCACGTAAATTGCCGTTTTTGAGCGTACATCACAGCTTATAGACGCACAGTGCCAAATATTTGGCATTAGCCTGTTTTAGTTCTTTTAATTATTATTTTTAAACAACATAAAAGAAGTCCATGATTTCGTTATTGCACTTCGTTTTTGAATTATACGGAACGATTTAAAATTGTAGGAAATAGGTGAATGGAAATAAAACACAGAGTTGCACTTACGCTTCTCGGAAGACTCGTCTGCATTTATCAAACGCTTCTGAACGACTAATAATAAATGAAAATAATTGATCCAAATATTGTGTCAGCAGTTCACATCTTACTAACATTTGATTTACCCCAAAAAGTGTAAATTTATGCAGCGCGTATAGAGGTAGGATGTTTGAGACCTTCGCGGCGCGGCGTTGCCAATTTTTGGAGAACACAGAGTACACTATACGAAATAAAAAGCAGTATAAGTCGGTGGAGGAGACAACGTATTGGCAATTGTACAAAGAGAAACGACAGTGGCGCCACCGGTCTACAGCTGAACTACAATACAAAATTGTGAGTATAGATGTGAAGTTGGCACCTCCGGATGAAAATTTGAATTTAGCGTTCTGATACTATCTATGAGCTGTACAGAGAAACAATACAGCAAAACGCTGTCACCTCCAAAAACGGAAGCCACAACGTTGTATATGAGGTGACAGCATACATTCACTACCCATTTTGGAGGTGACAAGTGGCCTTGCATAAATATATATATATATATATTTATATATAAACCACTACAAAGATAACATATTTAAGTCTAAAACGAGATCATATGTGTTGTTTCTGTAATGTTTGTGACTATTAAGTTATATTGTTATTTTCTAAATATAAGTTTTGTTCGGTTCTCTGTAGTTTTTCTTAAGAACTTGGTACCTATAATCAAAATAAACTTAAATATTTGTTCGACACAAAGACTGGTCATCTATCTAGTCATTTTTCATGTTTACAGATCGAACATTTTTTGCAGTTTTATATTGACTGTTTTGATAACTCCTAGGCATTTCGGAGTTGAAAATAAACGTCTACACACCCAGAAAGATACATTATTTCAGGTAAGTTACTATGTAATTTTTATTTCCCTAAAAAAATTAAAAAGGTTTAATAAATGTCATGATAGAAATAGGGCCTTTCTTATTAAATCTTCCAATTATGTGTTTCTTCTTACTGTGAACGAAAAATTCTATTCTATTCTATTTCTGACAAAATCACACTATGTGTAAAACATGACGGATCACAAATTAAAATGCAGTTGTTCATGAGTAATTACATAAGAGTGAATTATTATTAATTGACCTACTGATGTACCCCTAATCTTGGATCGATGATTATTATAAAATAGGTATATAAAATACCTAATCAAAACTGAGAATTTGTGAGGTTGTTGCGATAATTATTATTTAATTTTTACTTCCTTTTAGGATAAAGGAAGTATTGGATTCACCCCAAAAATTCGAAATTGAGTTTTCAACAGATCTTCACGTTTTAGAGTCCCCTGAACCCAAAAAACATATTTTTTTTCATTGGTCTGTCTGTCTGCTGTGTGTGTCTGTCTGTGTGTGTGTCTGTCTGTGAACAGAATATCTCAAAAACGAAAAGGGGTATGGCGTTGAAACTTCATATATAAGTTTTATGTACTATGTAGATGAGACAGCAAGCTTTTGAAGAAAATCGCATAACTGCAAGTAGGTGTTTACTCTTGTGATTTTTCAGTTTTTTTCGATTTTTTCAAAAACGGCTGTAACGATTTTTTTTAAACTTTACATTTTTCTTACATTTTTAATGTGTATTGATGTGAGATAGGTGATTTTCCGGTTGAATACTTCTAAAGTGGGTTTCTTTTGTTTTTTTTTCTATTTTTTTTATTAACTCCTATTTTAAATAAAACACCCGGTATATTATTACATTTTTGAATTCACCTTAAAATTCTAGAGAAAATTTGTCTCTTCAACTAACACTCGATTTTGTACCATTTTGTAGAATTTGTAATTTTTGAAAATTTTTAACAAACGGTTAAAAATTACAAGCCAGTTTTATAATTCAATTTGATAATTGCAAATGTTATTGCAATTAGAGTAAAGCCGCCACTGTGGTGGTCCAAGAATGTTATCTTTGAAGACATTTAAAAAAATATATTGCGCTATTTGAAAGTTAGTTAAGGCACTTGAAGTAGTTGAAAGTCGGAAAATATAAACATGATTTATAAAAGCGACAATACGTGCAATCTTTTGACGGCAGTGACTGGATGATCACCCCGCACGCACTTGCGTTGGCATTGGCTTGTTTCAATAACTCCATGGCATCACTGATTTTTGTAAAAATGCTAGTTTTATTTTTTTTTAAATGCTAGTTTTAGTTTTTGCATTCCTTGGGTTATGGAAAATGAAAAATGGTTAGCAACAGTCTATGAATAGATGCAGTATTTTTTTCTCTACAAAAAATGTATTTACACTTTAGCTCTAAAATAATTAGGGGAGCCAATAATTGGACATTAAGAATTTAACACGAGATGAAAAAAAATTGACCGGAAGTCGACCTCGGAAAAGAAATCCGATTTCCGGTTTCTATATATTTTTGGAATCTACTCTTCAAGCTGAGTCGAATGATATATATCTCGTCCTCCTAAAATATATCTCCATTTTCTTGCTTCTCAGTTAATAACAAGTTAAAAAATGAAATTTTTGACTAATTATAAGATCACTGTAAAAGGAAGTTGTGTGAGTGTATCACACCAGATTTTTTTCTATTTTTTTTTATTAACTCCTATAGAGAACACCCGGTATATTATTACATTTTTGAATTCTGCTGTATATTTGTCTTTTGAACTAACGCTCTATTTTGTACCGTTTTTGTAGAATTTGTAATTTTTGACAAATGCTTAAAAATTAAAAATGAAATTTTTGAGTAATTATAAGATCACTGTAAAAGGAGGTTGTGTGAGTGTATCACACCCGATTTTTTATAAAATGGTCTGTTTAGTGAAAAACGTATATTTTCTATTCATATCTTTGGTTCATCTCAAAATAAACCAAATTTAAAAATGCCGATCTTTTAATGTGCTGTAATACAATACCCATGCGTCAATAATCGTCACTTATAAAGTGTCAACGTGAACCTGCTGAGTAGCCGTAAATATTACACCGCGCCCCGTAGGTCGTACTCCAGACTATTGGGTTCGTGGTTGTGACCACAAAACAATAACTAATGTTGTGACTCACCGTTCTGTTGAAGCGGAAGGGCTAAATATTTCGCAACGTTCCCGTTCAAATTAGCCGAGTCTCGTACCTTTTTTTAGTAAATAATTTTTACGGTAGGCGGCAGCATGTCTCTGTACCATTGGTTGACCTACTTGTCATTAATATACAAAGCTACTACTACTACTACGACGACATACCTACGATGCGATCGCGACGGCAACTTGTGTTATGCACATCAGAGCAATTTGTTCTCAGTCTGGTGCAAAATGTTTTCGAATGATGATGATAATGACGTGGTTGTAGCTTACTGATACATACGAAATAAGGACAGGAAACCGAAATGGAAGTCCACGTTCACCCCTATATCAAAAATAATAAAAAGTGCAATACTTTTATTTTATCGCAGCAAGAGAGCTCTCCCAACATGAGCACAATTATGTTACCGAATGTCAAAAGAGAACTCTAAAGACGGTTTTCCACCAAGCCGACAAAACTAGGTCTAAACAGAAACTCTGTTTATTTCAACAAAACTGTGAGTCGAGTTTCGAAAAACAGAAACATTTCGAAAACTTTGAGTCGGCGGCGACTGTTTTCGTCGACAACTGAAAGTCCCGTCCCTTGGCGGAAAGATCAAAAGGTCTCTGTGTTGCGTCTTGGTTTTTGCAAACAGAGTTCGCTTGGTTCGCTTTCGTTTTGTACATTCAACGTGTGCGTTCCATCTACTCCAGTGTATCAAGTATTTAGATTATAAATACCTAACTAGGCAAACACTTTTACTTTAAACAGGAACTGATCTAAAAGTTTTGCGTTGTAGAATATGAGTGGAAAAAAACAATGGACTGTTGAAGAATGTAGCAATTTGATTGAAGTTTATCGTGAGCATCCCAACTTATGGAACTCTTCACATATAGAATATAAAAACAGAATTAAAAAATATGATTCTTTAAAAGAAATAGCTGCAATGTTTGGAACGAAGTGTGAAGAAGTCGAAAGAAAAATAAAAAACATATATAGCCAGTACCTACGAGAAAGACGAAATTATAAGAAATTAAAGAAGTCTGGAGCTGGGCACACATTTAAGGCTAAATGGTTTGGGTATGCCGCCATGTGTTTTTTACATGATAAAAACAAACCTATTAAAGGTAGCCAACGTGGGTTGGACTTTGAGGTAAGTTCCAGCACTACTATTTTATATGTTGTATACTATACAGTACCGAGCGCAAGTCAAGGCTGAAATAAAATTTTTATGCTTGAGAAAAGAGAAGCTTATTAAAAAATAAGGCTTTTATTTATAAAAACAAATCAATTTACATGGTTTGAAGCTATATACTATACCGTATACTATAACTATTAAGTACTATTAATATAATACTAGCAACCAGTGAGACAAATGTCTCATTTAATAAAACAAAAAAGACCGTTTTTCAAATAGAACGCGTACTAAATAAAAACCAATATTTTTAAAAATATTTTATTTTCTCGAAAACCGGAAGTGTCACGTGACTGAAATTCGGTTCCTGACCTGACATGACCATTCCAAACATATAACTTTAATAACTTTTTTCTCTATCTCTTACGGTTTGGCTGCTGAAACAGCGTCCCGGACAGACAAAACAGCGTCCCGGACAGACAAGTCTATTAGATAAAGGATTAAGCATATTTCGATTGCCAGGGAACTTGACCCATTTCTGATATGAAATATTCACTATACTCATCCTTCACTTCTTTGGCATCCTGTGGTGGTTTTCTTGCTACATTTTTAAGGGGCAGCATTGACTGAAGTGATTCTGAATCGTTTCTCCATTGTCCTGCGATCACTGTTCCAGTATCTAAATCTTCCACATCAAATGAACCTGGTGGGGTGTATATATTTTTTGACTTTACATTTCTACGTAAATAATTATGCAGAAAAACGCATGCCAGTACAACCTTTTCCGCCTTTTGAGGTTCCAGTAGCATAGGCTTACGAAAGACTCGGAAAACAAATGACAATATCCCAAATACGTTTTCGACAATTCTTCTCGCTCTGCTTAGGCGATAATTAAAAATCCGTTGTCTTGATCCACGATCTTGATGCCCTGCGAACGGTTTCAGTATAAAAGACGCTAATGGGAAAGCATCGTCCGCCACTAAAACGTACGGCACTTTTTTTTCGCGTCCAGGTAGTTGTGATTTTTTAGGCAAATTAAGCATTGATTTATCCAATGCCTTTGCAAATCCAGTGCTTTTAAAAACTCCTCCATCTGATATCCGGCCTTGACAACCGACATAGACATAAGTAAAAGTGTAGTTAGCATCAACTATGGCAAATAAAACAATACTAAATGTTCCCTTATAGTTGAAGAATTCACTTCCACTAAACTTTGGAGATTGTATTACAATATGTTTCCCATCCATACTACCCAAGCACATTGGGAAATTCCAAATGTTATTAAAATACTTTTCAATATTTTCCCACCCTTCACAACTTGTAGGAACCTAAAAAGACAATATCCTTTATCTAATAGACTTGTCTGTCCGGGACGCTGTTTCAGCAGCCAAACCGTAAGAGATAGAGAAAAAAGTTATTAAAGTTAGATGTTTGGAATGGTCATGTCAGGTCAGGAACCGAATTTCAGTCACGTGACACTTCCGGTTTTCGAGAAATCACGTGATTTCTCGAAAACCGGAAGTGTCAGTACGCTGTTTCAGCAGCCAAACGGAGCTGCGACCCTCTGCGTCTTAAAACCTCGATCGGTTAGGCAACCACTTTGACAGCTTCCAGAATGTTCCGATGCGGCGTACCACTTTGACAACACCTTCCAGGTCTGGGTACAGTTTTTATTTAATACGCGTTCTATTTGAAAAACGGTCTTTTTTGTTTTTTTAAATGAGACATTTGTTTCACTGGGTTGCTAGTTATTATTAATATGCCTCAATCTGTTGAACATAATATTAACATTAAACGTATTATTTTAGGATAGCGATTCATCAGACAGTGATGTGGATGTGAGCGAGAGTCAAACAAGTCAAACGGAAAATGAAACTGCGGAAATCCAGCAAGAAAGTCAGGAACCTATGGAGGAGCCCTTAGAGCAGTATACAGAGTCGCCTCAGTCCACGCAGTCACAAAAAGCTGAACAGATTAATAATCCATCACAAATAAATATCTCCAATACAGAAAAAGAACCTGGCAAACAACATTTATTTTCTACTCCAACAGTTAAAAAAAGATCCAAACCCACAGGTTCTGCTAATACTAACAATGTTACCGAAGAGGCTTTCAGCATGATGAAAGCCGTATTCCAGAGGACACAGAAGGAACAGCAAGGACGTGACGAATACTTAATGTTTGGTGAGCTGGTTGGCCATAAAATACGAAATTTGAAAACTGATTTTTCAAGAGCTACCGTACAACACATGATAAACACGATATTGTATGATGCCCAAATTGGAAAATACGATTTTCCTCAACATTCATCTGTTGTGCCTATCCCACCATTAACTTATGGCTATAACGCCTATAACACATCATCGCCTTATTCTCATAGCGCGCCGTCACCTTGTAGTAACAGCGCACCATCACCTCATTGTCCTACTACTGAAATGAGTACTGCTGATCAAGCGACAACAACCGCTGATATCTTGAAGTGGGCTATTAACACATGTGAAATAGATGAAGAAAATCGCTAAATGACATATAGTATACAGGATATACAGGGTGTTTTTTAAAATTGTGAATTGCAGTTAGCTGTGAAATTTGTTTGCATGTAAATTTTTATGTGCCACTAGCTTGTTATTGGTATTGCATTATCCACAGTTATCATTCATTAATTGTCAAATTAAAGAGGTTATGTTATTTTCTCGTCTACTACAGGGCGTCAAACGAGAACTTTTGAGTCTAGGATCCGCGGCAGGGCCGTAGCCGGAGTGATGTTCCAGAAGGGCCAGTTTTAGCACTTGCCCTTCCTGGACATTTCTTGGCCCTTCTGGAACATCACTCTGGCTACGGCCCTGCCGCGGATCCTAGACTCAAAAGTTCTCGTTTGACGCCCTGTAGTAGACGAGAAAATAACATAACCTCTTTAATTTGACAATTAATGAATGACAACTGTGGATAATGAATACCAATAACAAGCTAGTGGCACATAAAAATTTACATGCAAACAAATTTCACGGCTAACTGCAATTCACAATTTTAAAAAACACCCGGTATTAAGATTGAGAAAATGAATTACTTTTCAGTTTATGTTCAGTTTTTGCAAAAATAAAGTTTGATTTTTTTATTGAAAATGTTTATGTACTTACCTTAACACAATCCTGTAGAATCTCACAAAGAGCATCACATACTTCTGGCACAATTCGTGATATTGAAGAATTGGATACTTTAAATAAGTACATTAAACTTTGAAAACTATCACGGGTAGCTAGAAATCTTAAAGTTATGGCCAAACGATCCTGTACCGAAATAGCATCTCTATAATTCGTATTTTGTTTGCCAATTTTTGGACCCAGCAGATTTATAAGGTTTTCGAATTCCGTACTAGACATTCTGACGAAATTATGAACCGAAGATCGCAATTCTTCGTGCATTGCCCTGTCGTAATTTTTTAAATCGGACATTATTTCCTCCGTTCCATAATCTCGTCGACGTTTTAAGAACGACCTCATCCAGTACCTTCGCTTCCTCCTTTTTTTCTTTTAATATTCGATTATTATTAAAAAACCACAACTGAGCATGAACAAGTCGTCGAATGTGGACGACATGATTCTACTGTCTGTCTAGTGGAAATGGTTCAAAATAAAAACACAACCGCAACTTATTTTCAGTCGGTTTGGTGGAATTAGAGTTTTGGTTTTGTTTCCAAAACTTAAAACTTGTTTCTGTTTCTGTTTTTGGAAACAAAACTCGGTCACAAGTGAGTCGGTTTGGTGGAAATCCACCTTAATGTATTAGTGGAAGGGTTTAAGTAATCGATTGAAAGGCGCGGCTTCAATATAAGGGTATTTTTGTACTAATTTGACATTCGGTGCATTTTTACCTCGCAACTTCAACGCAACGAATCTCTTCGCGATTGGCACTGATATAGTCGCGAGCAATTATTTTGTGCAAGTTGCTTCGCGATCGCATCGCAATCGCAGCAGTGTGCGTGAAGTGCATAAACCCATAGAACAATCGCCACGCGATTATCGCTTATGAGTTTCTTATCAGTTGCATCGTAATCGCATCGTCTCAGTGAGCGGACGGCCTAAGGTGTAGCGTTTTCCAGGCAACTGATATGACATACGATTGCGGCTGGCCACTAGGACCATAGCAAACGCAAGAGGACTTTACATGTGGCCGTAATTGTATTTAAAAAAATTTAAAAATCGAATATGCTTGGTGTCAAAAGCTAACGTATTGTTTTTTGTTTAATTGTCATAACTACAAACACAGTGTAATTTGTATTGATATGATTCAATCACAACATTCTAAAATGAATATTTATGAAGTAAACGAAAAAGTTCAAGTTGTTAAATGGTTTTATAGTGGAAAATGGAAATACATATCGCGAGGTTAAAGATTTATTTGAAGCTACGTACCAAAACAGGCCTGCTTCTTCACTAACAATTCTGAAGCGATTTTAAATTTTGAAATTCATGAATGTGGTACAAAAAGAAACTATCGAGCTTGAAGGAAGAGAATTACAGGACATCACGATTTTAGCTTTCGTCAATGATAATCCAACAGTGTCGACTAGAAAAGTTGCGGAAGAGGTAGATGTGAGTGATAGAACTGTAAGAAGAGTTTTGAAAAAAAAACGGATACCGATATTACAAAGTACAAACAACACATGAACTCTTTGACAAAGACAATATTATTTCCACTGCATGGTAGACATGGTCCATCCATAGTTCGCTACTGGTCTCGAGAAAATCTGCATAAACATTTTGAGCTTCGAACCCAGTATCCCCAGAAATTAATTGTTTGGGGTAGTATGTTAGGAGAACACACGATTGGTACATTCTTTATCAACGGCACCCTGACAAGCGCTAAATATCTCGATCTGTTACAACACCAAATCGTTCCAGCAATCCGGCAGGTAGCAGCACCAAAATTTGACAACGTGTGGTTTCAGCAAGATGGCTGTCCAGCGCATAACTCCGTGTTAGTGCAGGAATACTTAACTACTCTAACACGGGGGCGAGGTGCCATCTTGTGGCCAGCTAGGTCTCCTGATTTGTCTCCAAATGATACTTTCTTATGGGCATACATAAAATCCAAAATTTATGGCTTTAAAGAAAACAGAGCTACTAATCTCGACGAATTACGTGTGTTGAAGATTCATTTCAAGCTGTTACCCCTAATATGTTAGCAAATGTTAGAAATAGTTTTTACAATCGTTTAGGGTACTGTTTAGCTTAGCATCTGCTATAAATAATTTTTTTGTTTTACAATTTTGTTAAAATGTACTGCTGTAAAATAAATAATGCTAATTATTTTATGTTGAAAAGCTTTCTTTCTTCTTTACTAATTAGAACAGTCGGAAAAAGTTATAACTCGCTACAATTTTGCAGATGATACAAACTTTGTTTTGGGTTATGACAACGCTCAAGAAGTCATCGATGAAACCAACAACTTATTTTGAAGAGCCAAAATGTGATTTGAAAATAATAAGTTAATTATGAATAAAGAAAAAACTAAAACTGTAATTTTTAGAACAAACCGATCTACAAAAAAATAGAAATTGATGATGAAGAGATAGAAGTAGCGAGTTATGCAAAGTTTTTGGGTATAATGGTCGATGAGTTCTTGAGATGGTCTCTTCATATAAATCATTTATCAAAAAAATTAAATAAAACCCGTTTTTCCATAAGAACCATTAGTAAATATATGAATGAGAAAACTTTGAAATTCTTATATTAAGCGAATGTTGAATCAAATGTTAGATATGGAATAATATTTTGGGGATGTACTTCAGCAACAGAAAAAAAATGTGTAATTCAAGAACGAATAATTAGGATAATACGAGGGATAATATATAAAATGGGTTTTAGAGACTCGTGTAGGGGGGTGTTCAAATCTAAAGGTATACTAACATTTTTTACAAAAAAATACATATTTCGTCTACGATTCAACAAAAAAAATACTTTTCAGTCGTGTTTCCAGGCCGAAAAATGTTTACGTGGTTGCTAGAAAGAAGAACTAACAGTACGCAATTTTATTCGTTGCTAAGACGAAATAAAAAACAGTAAAAATAGTATATTTTACAAAAGTTCAAAGTACCGGTTTTCCGTGAATTGGAAATTTTGATTTTATGAACGAAAAAAAAAAGTACATATTACATCGATAGGTAGGTAATGCTATATGTTATTCAGTAATTTAGTAAGTATCTAAATAAATAACTCGATAATATTATGAAATGGTATACCAATGACCATTGACAACATATTTTCTCCTGAATGTTCACTGGTGGAACGGTTTACCAGCATCTTTTGAAAAACTGAAAATAAATTTTTAATAAAAACATTGTTTTTCGGATTGCTGGCATCTCAAAGAAAGCATACCAATTAAAATTTTGAATTTTTTTCTGTAAACTAATTTTGCCAGTTAAAGAATTAAAACAACAGAAAACACTACACTAGATTCGTTGCTACAGACTATTTTTTGCCAATGTAAGAAAGGGTGTGCTAAGGCCTGCAGCTGCAGAAAGGCTGGTTTACATTGCTCTATTACTTGTAATAATTTCTGTGGCCAATCATGCCAAGATGTTTCTTAAGATTAATACAAACGACGATGGCATAGAGAAAGAAGCGGTTCCAATAATTGATCAGATGATCGCCCAACAAAATGAAGACATTACATTTTACCTTTGTTATAGAAAGTGATGAAGGTGACACTACAGATAGAACCAAAACATCGAAAGTCTAACGTTTCTATACAAAAAATGTATTTGCATGTACGCCTTAATACAGATTATTATTATTACTTTGTATTTTGACTTTAAATTGAACTAATTTATTTCTTTTCGTGTATTTGTTTGTTTGTTTGTTAGTTTGTTTCTTAGTATGTATGTACTCCTTATTTGTAAATGTAATGCTTGAGCCAATTTATATACATATACATTCCATGTATTGTGGTCTTATTTGTAATTTTTTATGCACATATCTATCATATGGCTCAAAGAGTTACTCATTTTGTCTTTAAATTGAACCAATAAACCGTTAAGATGATGGACACTGTGTTTTTGTGGTTGTTTTCCCAAACTTTTGAAAAAAAATGTGTTGTAAAGCTTTGTACTATTTCGGTAACTATGTGGTTTAGAAAAATATGTTATTGGAGTAAATTGTAGCAAGTGTTGTGCTCTATAGAAAGGTAGAAGTTTTTTTTTGTAAGGCACACTAGTAAAGAGTTATCGTGCAAAAACCGAACAAAGTGACACAAAAGTGATCGTACTGAGGTGCGCAAAGGCGCGCCAAATTAGAAAACTTGAATTTTTAATAAGGGCCTAGGTATGTACAGGGTGGCCAGATAAGAATGCAAAGTGCTGTATCTCGTCAGCTTCATCATTTGTAAAAAGCATTTTAATAGTTTTAAGGCCTTGTTTGTGCAACGAACATAAATTACACTGCCTTTATAAGTATAATTATAATATTTGTTGACATTTTAGACATCTGTTTTTCCTCCATGGCCTACTCTTCATATTCTGCCTTCCTTGCACTTGCATATTATATGCATTGTTTATTTATTATGCCCCTACACGTTTTTGAAAAAAAAATTTGAACTAAGAATACCTTTATTATTTAAAAATTATTAAATTATGAAATTGTATCATTGACTCTGGAAAAAGACAAATAAATATCAAAAAATACCGGTGTAATAGCGTCTTTTTAAAATTATATGATAAATAAATTTTCTTTCTTCGATATTTCAGGCTAAGAATAAGATATCGAGATACGGTTTTCACTAGCCTATTTAGGTATCATTTCACTACATTTTTATAAAAAAGTAATATTATTGCATTGCATTTTTTAGAGAATTTTGCAATTTTCTGTTATTATATCAAAAAACCCGATCTAGCGGCACCACTAAGAATTAGACATATCACAGGTAAGATGAGTTTGATGGAACAATAAATGCTTTTTCCAACGAGACCAAGTTTGTTAAAATCTGTTCAGTCGTTTAGGAGTTACAGCTGTTTATTTAAAAAAACATTGAATTAGCCCCCACCACTTTATTTTAATAGATACGTCAAAAAGTGTTAAAACAAAAATTACTCGAGTAAAGCTTAGCTTTAAAAAGCATATATTTTTTGGTAACATTTACTAGGTGGATTTCAGTGAAAAATCACTTTAAAAGTCTAAGATGGCGGTTACGCCCCCTGGCGACCATCTTGGAAATCTGAAAATATTTTCCACGGTCGCCTTTTGGCCACTTTAGTAATAAAATTATCTACCGCAAGTTCCTAGACGAATAGTTTCCGAGATACAGCACTTTACATTCTTAATCTGGCCAACCTGTACATACAAACATATCCAAAATCCAAAACTATATGACCTTTTCATTGGCGTAACTAGGATTTTTGGCTGGGGAGGGCCAGGCCCCCAACCAACCATCGTCAATACCTATGTATACCTATGAAGACATGCATTTACGTACATACATAACTTTTTCGCATACATTTATTTGCATGTTCTTTGACGCGGTTATACGAGGGTAGCCGCTAAATTTCTGCAATCTAATAAAACAAAAGTTTTGTAGCCAAAATTTGTTTTTATTATTGTTTCTCAAAATATTTGCCCTTAAACTCGCATTCGGTAAAACCAATTTTCAAAACAAATTCCACTCTTCTTGAGTCACTAGAGAAACAAGGTTTTTGAAGCTTTCCACAGCATCTTCGGGAGTTCAAAACCGCACACCACGCATTTTATCCTTTAATCGAGGAAATAGAAAGTAATCGGAAGGTAATAGGTTGGAACTGTAGGGGGGATAACTTCGCAATTTTAATCTGGAAGTCTCTAAAAGTTATTTTGTTTGATATGCGGTATGACTAAAAGCATTGTCATGGTGCAGAACGATCTCATTCCTTGGGCGCTGTAAACGAGCTTCTTGAATAACGCCTGGCAGCCATACTGTTGTGTACCATTCTGCAGTAACCGTACGTCTATTTTCAAGCACGACAGTTGCGATAGGTCGTGACTTTGAGAAGAAGCAAGCAATAATTTTCTTACCAACTCTTCGAGATCTCCTCATTTTAACTAGATTATGATCTGTTGGAAATATCCATTGAGCAGACGGTAACTTAGGTTCGAGTTCAAATGCATATATCCAGCTTTCGTCACCAGTTATGATGTAAACTGCTTTATATCTACCTTCATCATATTTCTTTTACCAATCCACATGCTGTTGTTGTGTTTCTGTTAAACTGTGTGGTATCCACCCACAACATACTTTTCTTACACCCAAATGATTATGTAAAATCTTATTTATTGCAGTCATGTCAATGTCCAAGACGCTTTCAATAATTCTATACGTGACTCGATTGTCCTACTGAATCATTCTTTGCACAACGTTTATGTTCGTATCGGTAACTGCAGAAATTGGTTCTCCTTCGCAAAAATCGTCACTAATTGACACTCGTTCAAATTTAAATTCATTAAACCAACAATAGACAGTCCTCTGATGCGAAGGCATTTGGTCACCAAAGCAGCACGAAGTCATCCAAAACTTTCTTTCGGAGATATGGAACTTTTAAAGGCATAGTAAATTATGGTTCTAAAATTTTCTCTCGTTACATTTATTTTTGCTGCACAACACTTATTTCAAAATTAACTATGTAATAACTGTTGCAATGATCAAAACTAAATTTGGACTGTTAAACTAGAAAACAACAAACATTGGTTTTATGTCAAGTTTGATTTCCATGGTGCACTTGATCTGTTGCTTTGCAGAAATTATGGGTGCTACCCTCGTAATACTATTTGTCTGAGTAGCATATTAATAAATTATTTCTCGATTCATAAACAACATAAAAAAATGTATAGATACTTCTTGCAACTAAATGAAGTTGGCGGTAAAAATATTATTCCAGGAGAAACAGATTTTTTTGGGAAACATCACTTGGTTTCCATTTACACGTTTTTGAGCCACAATTTTTAGTTTTTTCAGTATCGTCGAAGCAAATACTTTCTTGAAAATATCAATATCCTCTTAATTGTTATTGTGATTTCTCTTTGTTCTGTCTTGGGCTAGCAACTGTGGAAATTCAAACACCACAAAATTTACTTTGCTTACATAGAACACTATTACACATAAAATTCTGGATCGTACTCTTCAAAGCTATAAACTCAACTCTTTAGGCAAAGCAAACCTCCAAATAGCAAGTCACCGTAAATCTGGACTGGATGAGGCTATAATACGTAGCTACCTAGCTGTATGTGCCCAGGGAGTAGTTAGCGATGCACTCAAGTTATCAGCTCATTTACTTACCCGCATATGAAATAATTGCAATTATATTTTTCTGTGCACATAAATTGGTTCTTTATTTATAGAAAACTTAAGAGAAAATAACAAAAATGGTGCACAATTAACTAAAAAAAATATTCAGACGAAAACAGTCTTTTCAAAGTAATTATTGGCTAACTAATAATGTTTTCTCTTGCATATTATTATTCACTAGCGTTCTGCACCCAAATTGGGGGCGAAATAATTCATTTAATGCAATTTGTACACGAGTGATCCATTTTGTGTGTCGAGTTAATTTTGAGGTTAGCTATTAACAAAAAAATCCACATAAAAAAGTCACTTATAAAAATTTGAAAACCCTACTACTGGCTGACTTGCGTCGCCCTGAGTCGATTGACAACAAAATCAGCCAATTCGACCCACGTGTTCCCTCTCAAAATGGCGTCAAGCAAGCAAGCAATGAAAATTATTATTATGTCGGATTCGAGCCATCCGTCCAACAAATGGTATTTATACTATAATGTTTTTAAAATTTTAAGCCAAAAAGGTAATAAAACCACAAATGTAAGAACGTGTGCGGGTCGATAACCAACCCCTTAGTTTAAATGGGTTAATAATAAAAGCAGATTTTTACATTTATTTAGCTTCTATTTTCCTGGGGTGAGCCAGGCGGCACTCAAGGGAGGGCCTGGCCCCCCTGGCCCCCCGCTAGTTACGCCAATGGACCTTTTGTCAGGTAAAATGTACTTGGCCACTGGGCTATATCTGCAAGTTTGAACTTTTTCGCTGATAAACAAATTGATCGATGGTAGGCTGCATTGGAATTTTTTGCATTACTTACGAAAACCATGTGCTTCTTTCTGCCCGTGCGCTCTAGTAAACGTGACCATTTGACTAATTGGAGCAGAAGCGAAATATCCCATGCTATTTCATTCTATTAACACCCGGCGCACTCTTGACTTATTTTGAGCACAGCCCCCACTCTTGCCGGCGACTTGCTGAGAGTCCCGAGATCCCGACGCGCGTCCACAAAAGTACGGGAGCTGCGGACTTAACGCGTTAAGTTGATCTTCACATTTGAATATCAATATGTGAATCATCTGCATTCTGCCATGCAGGCTAGCTAATCATTGTCGGTCCGGACTGTTTTTCGATTAACCAATAACCGCGATTTTCGAACGAACTGCAGTGCTTGTGTTTGGTGGCTATTTTTAAATTGCGTTTAAAAATATTAGTTGACAACTCCAGGAAACCGCATCGAATGTTTCTGCACGAATCGCTCTCTTTTTTTTTTTAAATAAGTGCCCAGTCGAGCTGCTGCTGATCTAGGTAAGTGCGACTGCTGACAGTATAAATTAATTGCGGCAATTAGCGACGGCAACATTTAATTCCCTTTATGAAGTGAAGTTGTAATTGACGAGTGAGCTGCAAAAATTTACAAAGTAGTCTTTGGAGCTCAGAGTGATGTTTGTATGGAACATCGTTCAGGTCGAGCTTCCTATTGGTATTTAAATCCGGACCAAGTCGTTTGTGCTATTGAGAAAACAATGAACTGTATTATTTGGAAGACGGGAAGACTTGGCTAGGGCAATAAAAGCACCACCTGACGGGTTTAAATTTGCGGCTATTTTTGCCATTGCTGATTTTGACATGTATTACATAGCTGATTCTCAAGCCTGTAGATATTTAGAAGTTTAAAGCTTCAATTTTAAGCAGCTTCTAACCCAGCTACTGGAATCCTTTGAAATTACCAATACTACGATTTTTTCCTACTCGGAGAGTATTGGGAAGCTTGGATTTTTGTTGAAAAACAAGGGTTGTATCTATTAAGCCAACATTGTAGTCGCATGTTTGAAAGTTTAGAGCTTCCATCTTAAGTACTTACGAACATCAATAATCCTGAACAGATATTTGAAACTAGTAATGACGAGGTTTCCTCTATTTCGGGAAAGTTCAACATCTTTTCAATTCCAAATAATTGCAATTACTTAATGGTTCTGTTAAGCCACCAGGAAAGATTTTATTATCAATTAATAATTGGCTTGGTAAGCCTAGGTTTGTTCCAAAACTTGGCGAGTTTATTGATGTACACTGGGCAAGAAATGTAAACTGTCACCAAATGTAAAATATTGTAAGGAACCGAGTTTTCTTTCCAAACCGTGAGTAATCTTGGAATAAATACGGGGATGAACTAAGTAGCTGTATAGTTTCCAATTTGAAATGTTTCCTAGTATAAAAATATGTTCTTATTCAGCATTAAGACTCGCAGAAATTGTATCATACAGTATTTAGTAATCCAAAGCAATAGATTCTATTTTTAATGAGATTTATAATTTTGGAGAGCACATTTGCGCTTTGTATATTTAAAAATAATGTGTATTTATATCGCTTTGGATTTATTTCAGTACAGGATGTGTTCAATACTGCCGTGTTTGAGGGAACAATTGGAAATAGTTGGTTATAATCTACAATGTGGTTTGTACAGTGATTCCATAGTCAGTATAGGACAACGATAAGCTGCTATTTTCAAAACGATTTCTTTCATGTAGATGGGAACCGGAACAACTAGTTCACGTATTAATTGGTTTTGCTATGGCCTTTTAATCCTAATTTGTGCTCCAGTTCGCTCATACAAGGCCTCTCTTTATTAATAGATTTTTAATTGAAAAATGCCGAATAAACTGAGCATACTTTTTGTGATATAACATTGTCAACATTATTTTGGGTTAGTGCATGGCAGGCAGATACCTGTTGCAGGCATTTGTATGTTGTGGGTCAAATAATACATATTTTCGTTGACATCCAGTGTCAAAAAATAGCTGTTGCAAAACATTTGTAGGTAGATACCTATTAGGTTGAATAGTACTATATTTAGTGGTTGGTTGACTATATACAAAAACAGATCCAATTATTGTCTGTGCTACTATGCCTAGTGATGTAAATTACCCGGGTATTTATTTCTAGGGGTAAATACCCGGGATATTTACCCTGGTAAATACACAAAATGGGTATTTATCGCCTGAATTACAAACATCATAAAACTAATATAACCAGTATGATTTTGATTGGTAAGTCAAGGTGATCTATTGGAATTATATAAAAATGCTGCACTAAGAACATAATACTGCCCAAAATATATAAAGTTCTTTATATAATTTGCGATGTTCTTTGCCTCATTAAGATTGTTTTTTAATATGTATGTACATATAGTACATGGTATATACATAAGTATGGTCATTAAATTAAAGGGTAGGTAGAGAACCTCAACACAGAACCACTTTGCATAATAAACTATACATCAAAAATTAATAATAATCCCACAAAAAATGTAAACAGTTAGTGACTTAAACTGATTGGTAACTGAAATTAACTTCTATGAACTTAAGTTTGCACAGGTGATTACTATAAGACCGAATTTAGATGAAACGCACGAGCAAAAACCACTTGCTTGAGAATTCTGCTGATGTCAGTGTACACCCATTTAATTTAATGACCATACTTTTGAGTCACCCTGTATAAGTAAATATTATAACAAGATTAATGGTTGATGGTATCTTTATAGGTGGGATTAAAATGGCCATTTTCTTTTAAACTACATTTTGACCACCCTCGTAGTCTTCCAAGTTTATTTTATTGTTTTTATTTATCAATTCACATTTATTATTAATCTTAAATTAGCATTAGATGAAATGGTTTACATTATATATAAATTGTGCATCAAGTCCTCCATCTTTTGGAGTAAAATTAGCTTAGCTTAGTAACTATTAAACATGTCATAAATACCCAGTTTTTAGGTATTTACACAGGGGTAAATGCCCATTTATAAATACCCTACCCACTGAATATTTACCCAACCCACATTACTAACTATGTCATATTTTGATCAAAATCTTAAATCATAAGACTGTGTGGGTTCTAGTTCAAATACTAGGGACATATTTTCATTGGGTTCATTTTTGCACCCAATTTAATGGGGTAAAAATAGATTTTTAAACATTTTTTTATAACAACAGGGATTCGACAACATTTTTGGTCTTTCCATTTAGGCAATCCTTATTCACGATTCTTTATAATTTGGCGTGGATGTTATTACAAATATTAGGTATTCTTTTTAAATTCCCACAGTTGTAGATTGCACAATGTATAGTAAGCTTGGACCGTTTAAATAATGGGAAAGCTAGCTTACAAGATAGGTTAATTACAAGCCTGTTTATTTACCCAACTAAACTTCCTGTATTAGTTGAATGGCACGTGGCTTTAACCCGAACAGACAAAATTTGTTTTTATTAAAAAGTATACATAGCAGCGCAACTTTACAATTTGGGCAGCACAGGGCTTCAAACGAATTTTAGACGAATATTTGATTTCATTTTGAAATTCATATGTAGGAGGGGAACAGTATTGTGTTATCTATGTAATAACAAACTTAATAATAATTAAAATCAAATGTCTGTGGCGATTTTACTAGTAAAAATTATGCTGGTAGTCGCCGTAAACACATTTTTGACTACGTTCTTTATTTATATATAAAAGTTTAACAGCCAATAAAACTGCTTATGTTGTTTAATTTCTCACATGGGAAGAATTCTTGTGTATACACATATTTTTTCCAATTAGACGATGATACACTTGAAATTCCGGATGAAGTGATTCCCACTCAAAGCGCAAGATATCCTCTTGGCGCAGTTTTAATGTTTGGTAAATTAAAAAGGGCTTCTCCATATTAATATTTATATTTGGGTTTGTGTATCGACCGTTATTTGCCCTGTTGCTTTATTGGGAACAACCTCATTAGGAACAACTGTTTTAAAAATTGCATTGCTTTTATTTAGAAAGATCTGTAGTGTCTGTCTTGTACAGATACATATTTTTTAAATTATAAAAACAGTTTCTAAGATATTTCAGACAGAATGTCACGAAATACACAGGCTGTGTGGTTAGTGATGTGGGTCGGGTAAATACCCAGTGGGTAGGGTATTTATAAATGGGTATTTACCTGGGTATTTACCCCTGCCTCGGGTAAATACCTAAAAACTGGGTATTTATCAAATTTATAATATTTTTAGAAAGCTAAGCTAACTTTTACTCACATAATCTTATCTTAATAAATAAACTACATATAAAGGAAGTGGAATATTTTATGTAAAATAATTTAAATAACATTGAATAAGCATTCACCCAGGTAAATTAATCGTTTATTGGGAAAAAACATTGGCTGCCGAAATTTATGGAAATAAACAGTTAGATGCAATCAATTGCGCCTGTTAGAGTTTACAAACAACATTGTGATGGCTGACTCCGAAGATTGGGATAATTTAAATTGTTTGTACATTATTTTCTGACTTGTTTCTATTTTTGAAAAATGAACATAACATTAACTTGAAAAATAATCCTTATATTTATTAACATTAATATTAATATATACTTATAGACACATTATTAAACAATCTTAAAGAAGGCAAACAATATCACAAAATAATATAAACAACACTGTATACCGATGGGACCATAAGTATGCAACAGCAATGAGATAGCATGAACAAAAGCACATAATACTTCAGTAAGAAAGAGATAACCGTACAATAAAGTTATTTTAGTGTGCATATTTAGTTGACATAATTAAAATGAGCGTCAAGTCTCTTCAAATATTTGTTTCTATGTTCATCTCTTTCTTATTCAATCATTGAATTCTGTTTTTTATTCATTTGATCTCATTGCTGTTATATACAGGTTGCCTAAAATTGTACAGAACATGGCAATTCCATGAGTTGGAAAAGGTTCATAAGACCATAAGAGTAACCGAAATAACAAATGCAATAATTACTTTGGTAGCTAGGCAACAAATAGGTATAATAGCTACTTGTTGCCCAGCTACCAAATTATTTATTGCATTTTCCATTTCGGTTACCCTTATGGTCTTATGAACCTTTTCCAACTCATGGAATTGCCTGTTCTGTAGAGTTAGGTATGTCCCCACTGGTATTTTGGGCAGTAAATGTTCTCAGTTCAGCTATTTTCTTAAACATTTTTATAAAATTCGCATAGAGCACCTTCACTTACTAATCAATTATACTGATTAGATTAACTTTATAATATTTGTAAATAAGTTTATAAATACCCGCTTAAATACCCATTTTGGGTATTTACCCCCGGGTATTTACCCCTAAAAATAAATACCCGGGTAATTTACATCACTATGTGTGGTGGTATAGGTATATGCAACAAAGAGTTCTTTTAAAATGTTTCCATTAAACCAATACTTTTCGAATTAAAGCGTTTCTGAAAATCTGAATGCAATAGAAAAACATTTGGTAAGAGTTCCATAATATAGAATTGCTTCAGTTAAGTGTATGAGGTGGATTTAAGATGATTGACTGGTAAACGGGATCTTCTCTTTCCCTAGTTCTATAGATTCCGTACCTGCTTCTTAGTTTAACCACTTATTGCTAAACAATCAGAATGCTGAAAAGCGGTTTACATTTCCAGCAATAGATTCTCTCAGAATCTTTGTTGAAGTAACTCAAAAGCACCAAAATATGATATTTATATACGAAGGACGGGTTTTCGTTCGTTATAAACGACCGTTCGCTATAAAAGCCAAAATTAAAAGAAACATTTTATTCAACATATGTGTTTAAATGAAAAAAAAAAATTAAACGAATACTTGGGCTGACCTTTTCAATGCCAAAGATTGTAAAATATGTATTTTCTAGAAGTAAAACGATTGGCGGTGCTGGACGCATGGATCGCTTTACGTTTTCCGGAGCGCAATATTTAAGCAAATATTACGAATCCATACTTTGTTTTTATTATTCTTACTAACTCTAGTAACGGTTGACTTTTGTCATTTCAAAATTGTAGAATATTTCACAATTGCACCGACCGTTTTCCTGTTTACTGGCAATTTTTAAGTGTGCAAGTGTGAATACTATTCTGCTATACAGGGAGTTTATTATAACGCGCATTGTGTAAATGCGTTTATTTTTAAAATGCAATATGGAAACGTTACTGAGTATGTAAAAACATAATATATTCTACGGAGGAAGGAATTCTGTTGGTCAAATGGTATAAAGACTTCAGTTTACAGCAAGTATGTGGGTTATTACATGTCCTGTTGTTCTTTCTGATGCTTCTTTTTCAATAAAATTACGGTTCATATATCGCAACAATCAAGTCCTCATGGAAATGTAATTTTTATCGTGTATTCTGGCTGACGACGTTGCCACTTCTCGGAAGCGACCGACGGTCTTAAGTTTGCTTAATTAATGTCAGATGCGGTTAAGACGACGCAAGCTATTAGTACTTGATAAGTGTCCCAAAATCAAAAGCGGAATTTATTTATGATTGACAGGTGCGTATTTATTTCTAACGATATTTGTGCTGAAATGTGGCAACGTCGTTCTACATAAGACCCTGTGCTGAATTTGAAGTTTGGAACGATCTAGTAAAGCATTGTAACGCGGGATACTAGTATTCGATTGTTAAATAATTGTTTGTGGTAATGGAGAAAATTATTACCTTTCAATATTTGCATTGAATCTAGAAATGTAATTTTACAAGTACAGTCAATCTATGTTCAGGGAATCTTGGACAGATATGTTATTTATTTTGCATGGTCAATAAAGTAATAATTTGTTACAGGTTCGTTCATTATATCCGAGTGTTCACGATAAATGTGTTTGATATAGGGATGTAAAATTCCACTTGGGGGTAGAATTTCAGAAATCCTCCTTATTTATTCTACACGGGACTCACGGCAAAAAAGCAATAACTTTAACTTCATCTTTAACTCCTTACTTTTACCGTTTTACCCCACTTTTACTCCTTTAAGAAAGAAATTTCGAAAAAATTCTAAACCACGTGCACAATTTTAAATACGTTTTTAGGAACTTGTATAGGTAATCTTTCTAAGTACAAACCAAATCGATATATTGTCGGGCCTTAGAGATATTGAGAAATTCTTAAGAAGACATTTTACTCCTTTCTTCCCTTTAGCACTCTTAACACTTCCCTACGTAGCGAAAGGACTCTTCTTGCCAAACTTCAAGTACCTGATATCTACGGCTCTGCGTTGTTGAGGCGCTGCTTTATATTTTATTCATATACATTGTATCAGAAAAATATTTAAAAAAAAACTTTTAAACCTATTTTTAAATATTTTAAAAAGACTTCTAAATGCCAAAAAATAGTGTTCTAGCTCAACAAACACAGGAGATACAATGGGTTCTATAATTTACCACAAATGAAAATTCGCACCTTTAGGGATGAATTACGGCAAATTCCTAAAATACGTTTTCAGACATATGTATAGGAAACCTTTGGAAGTAAATGCCAAGTCGATATCTTATTGGGTTTAGGAGATATTGAGGAATTCGTGAAAACAGAGTTGAAAACAGAGTTTATCCCTTTTGGCCCCCTTAGGGGGTAGAATTTCGAAAAATTCTTTTTACCAAAGTTCATTTTATCCTGAAATAAACCCACAGCTAAAAAAATTTATAATTTTACCCATTTTATTTTTTAGGGGTAAAATTTAAAAAAACCCTTAAACCACTTTTCAAAGGATTTTAAAAACACATCTATATGCTAAAAAAAATGGTCTAACTGAACCAACACAGGAGATACAATGGGTTCTATAATTCACCCCGAATGCAGATTTGCACCTTCAGGGGTTGATTAGGGCAAAATCCTGAAATACGTTTTTAGACATTTGTATTGGATACCTATGCAAGCAAACGCCAAGTCGATATCTTATCTGGTCGAAGAGATACTGAGGAATTTGTGAAAACAAAGTTTACCCTTTTTCACCCCCTGTACATCTACAGTGAAATCTCTCATAAGCCGACATCGTGGTGCCACGATTTTTGTCCGCTTAATGGAGCTGTCCTCTTAATAGAAATGCTTTAATTTTCAATGTTTTTGTTTGATGTTTATTTGAATATAGAACGACAAAAACCACATGCATTTTTAAATACATACAGTGCTACGTTTGCTTTTCATTATGACACTACTATAAAAAAGTAGCGTTAGTACATACATATCAACTCCACCCTGTAATGAAGAAAACCTACCTGCTTTTAATCAAATGCAGCCAGCCATAAAGAAAGAGCACTTTGCTATAGATAAATAAAACCGTTGGAAAGAAATGAAAAGAGGTAATTCCATTAGTTTCCTAGCTAGCATCTGAACACGCAATTTATAACGCGCCCCATACCACACATATGAAAACATGCAATTCTCCCAATTCCCAAGCATTTAAGCACATAATAAATAATTAGCAACATGTCCGCTTAAAAGAGGGAAATATTAAAAATCTCCAGAATTTTACTGTCCGCGGCCTGTTAACAGAGAGTCCGCTTAATGGAGATGCCCTTGCATTTGAACTACATTGATTTCCGACGGTGCCCAGAAAAATGTCCGCTTAATAGAGGGGTCCGCTTAATGGAGTGTCTGTTATGAGAGATTTCACCATGCCAAAAAAGAATGTTCTAACTCAGCAAACACGGGAGATACGATGGCTTCTATAATTCACTCCGAATGCAGATTTGCACCTTTAAGGGTTGATTAGGGAAAAATCCTGAAATGTGTTTTTAGACATTTGGCATGCATACCTATGCAAGAAAACAGCAAGTCCATATCGTATCGGGTCTAAGAGGTATTAATAAATTCTTGAAAACATAGTTTACCCCTTTTCACCCCCTTAGGGGTGGAATTTAAAAAAATGCCTTTTAACCCGCTTTATTCTGAAATGGACCCATAGCGAAAAATATAAAAATGTTAACCTCCTACCCTTTTCCAATTTTTGTTTCACCCCTTTAGGGTAAAATTTCAAAAAATCCTTAAAGCCCTTTCTAAATATTGTAAAAATACACCTATATGCCAAAAAAGAACGCTGTAACTCAACAAACACGGGTCATATAAAGGATTCTTTAATTCACCCCTAATCCAGATTCACACCTTTAGGGGTTGATTAGGGGAAAAGCCTGAAATACGTTTCTAGGCATTTGCATTGACTATTTCCCACATCTCTTATTATCCAATGAAAAGCCATGCTTTTTCAAAATTCAACCAATCGTGTGTTTTTGTAGTGGCAAAAAATCGAAATTTTCCCTTGGGATTTTGTGAGTTTCTTTTGCCACTTGCATCCACGGCAACCACCAAATATGTTGCTTTAATCAAGGTGGTATTTAAGAAACGTCATTTAAACTGTCATTGCGCATCAGTATAAATGTCAAACTGAACCCATATTTGGGAAATAGTCCACAAAATGTATTTCGGGCTCATGATTTTGCTCGGTAAATGTTTTACTCACGATTTGTTGTTTTTTTGGCAATGCCCCTCGACAAACTAACTTTGACAAATTCCCTCGCCTTCGGCTCGGGAATTTGATCAAGTTAGTTTGTCTTGTGACATTGCCAAAACAAAATACTTTCGTAAAACATTTTTACCGGCAAAAGCATTTGCCCTTAATACATTATTACTGACAATCTTTGCAAGTTTACACCAACTCGATATCTCATCGGCCCTAGGAGATATTGAGGAATTTGTAAAAACACATTTTACCCCTTTTCGCCCCCTTAGCGGTCGAATTTCAAAAAGCCGTTCTTACCCTACCTTACGTAACCAATTCAACCTTCCACCTAAATTTCAAGTTCCAAGTACCACTGGTTACGGCTCTGCGTTGATTATGCCGGGTTGTGACGCTTCTTTATATACAGGGTGTCCCAAAAAGAATGGGACACCGAGTAGGCGCAGATTCCTTACGTCATAATAAATCGATTAAACCCAATATACCTTAGTACAAAGTCCCTTCAGTAAGAAGTTATAGGGCCTTGAAGTTCAATTTTTTTTTTGTTAATTTCCACAAATGTACAGATATCGATTTGAATTTTCGTATACATGCTTACTATTATGTACTGCACTAATATGAAAAAATTCATAAACTATACTTGACTGAGAGGGACACTTTACCTATCTTTCAAAACTTTTTTTAGCTCAAACTTCGTTATATGTAACTTTTTTTGAAATTTTGGGTTATTATCTGAAAGAGAATTAAAAAGCACAAAAATAATGTACTCTTAGTTGTTAAGCCTAAAAGCAACCTTTTACCTTAAAATGCCCATCAAAGGTTTTTGGTTATCATTAAGACGTGCAATTATCAAGTAGCCATGATCACAAAAACAATGGTCATCTAGTAAAAAACAATGATATATCAATTAATGACATTAGTGACGTAAGAATTTGTTCTTTTATGTTTAAGAAAATGCCGCTACATAAAGAATTCTCCGAATTCTCCAATGTTGAAAGGTTCGTTATGTCGCAGCATTTTCGAAGCACAAAAGACAAAAAAACTGATGTCACCAACATCATTAATTGATTTCTTGTTGTTTACTAGATTTCAATCATCACCCATTGTTTTTGTGATCCTGGCTACTTGATAATTCCACGTCTTAATGACAACCAAAAACCTTTGATAGGCATTTTAAGGTAAACGGTTGCTTTTACGGTAATGAACTAAGAAAACATTATTTTTGTGGATTTTAATTCTCTTTCAGATAATAACCTAGAATTTTAAAAAATATCACATATTACGAAGTTAGAGCTAAAAAAATTTTGAAAGATATGTATAGTACCCCTTACAATCAAGTCTAGTTTATGATTTTTTTCATATTAGTGCAGTACACAATAGTAAGCTTGTTTTCCAAAATTCAAATCGATATCTCTACATTTGTGGACATTAAAAAAAATAAAAAATTGAACTTCCAAGGACTTACAACTTCTTACTAAATGGACTTTGTACTAAGGTATATTGGGTTTAATCGATTTATTATGACGTAAGGAATCTATGACTAATCGGTGTCCCATTCTTTTTGCGATACCCTGTATAGATAGATTACCTACCTAAGCTATTAGTTTAGCCTTACTGTTATACAAAAATGAATTGGGACCCCCTTAGGAAGTCTCTGGATCCGCCTACGGACTGACTGGGATTCCCATACAATGTGACCGCAAATCATCATCTCGTTTACGAGAATATTCTCTGAGAATATTCTTTTGCTGCCAATACTTGATTACAAGAGAATTTTCTGCCTCCGAATATTCTCGAGAATATTCTCCCATCACCAGTTTGATGTAAACAAACCTAAATAGACGCAAAGCACAGGATTTTGATCGGGACTTGAATTTTTGTACGTTATAAGCGAGCGTTCGTTATGTCACGGATCGGTATATCCGAGGTCTATTGTACGTAATTGGCATTTGCGGTCTAATTGATGATCCTACTATACCCATGGACAAAAAAAGCGGTACACTAAAATTTTTTGATAAACTTGCCATATTTCAAATGACTATAACTTTTTAAATTATGCAGTTAAGACAGGTCTATAGAAAATGAAAATGAAGCTTGGACTATATGCTTTAGGAATCCATTGATTTCAATGATGCACGATAAGTTTTTAAAAAATGATGACTGTGCGGTAGCATGCGAAATTGAGAAATAACGGACCGAGTGCATAACGTAAGCAAAACATTTTACGTTATTGCGAGAAGAAGAATATGAAGGGTTAGAGTATCCTCTTCTAAATTCCTCCCTCAATGCATCTCTGTAAAACCATGTTTTCTGAGTTGTTCGCATTGGAAGAAAGTTTTTTAAATGCGTACATCTCGCAAAAACATTGCAAGGAGAATTTAGAATTTCCAACAAGGTTAAATCACTGACCGCTGTTTGTTTGGTAATTGCATAATGTTATTATGTACACTATAGTTGCTGGTAATTAATGAAGGTAACAACATTATGTAAGCATCAAACGAACGGCAATTTCCCTGAGCCCGCTCTGGCAGTGATTTGACCTTGTTGAAAATTCAAATTTCTCCAAGCCCCATGTTTTTTCCGGTATGTACACATTAAAAAACTTTTTTTTTCTTCCAATGGGAATAACTAAGAAAAAAAAGCTTTTACAGAGATACCTTGAGGGAGCAATTTTGAAGAGGATACTCGAACCTTTCAGGTTCTTTTTCTTACAATGACGTAATTTTTTTTATTTATATTATGCACCACCGTAAACTCGGTCCCTTATTTCTCAATTTCGCATGCTCTAGTTCAGTCATCCGCCATTTTTTTAAAAAATCGGCGCACATCATTGAAATCAATCGATTCTTAAAGCATACAGTCCAATCTTCATTTTCACTTTCTATATACCTTTCTAACTTCATAATTTAAAAAGTTATCGCCATTTCAAGAGTTGATATACTGTCATGCAATTTTTCATGGGGTTCCCTAAATTCTCTGGTTTACAAATCATTAGAGGCTAATTTGAACCGGGGAGGGCGGGGGGGTAATTTTCATGGATAAGAAGGTGAAATTTATACTGGAAATAAAAAGTACGCATAATTCAAACACAAGAAAATTCATCAAAAACTTGTGAATATTTGTTTAAATAATCGAAGCGTCTGGCAAACTGGCAGACACTGCAAGATTCTTCCTTAAATCGCCTACATTGATTGGATTTTCCGTCTAGTTGCAGTTTTGAAGGTAATTTTCTTTTAATAGGAAAAGGAATAGTGTTTACCGTATGAAAAGCTAAGGTACTTTCAGTAGCACTGACCAACTCTTCCTCCTTGGAACGTTTTTTACGAAAAACTAAGTAATTTTATTCGTAGTCGATTACCTACGTGGAAATCCATTCTTTGGGTTTGTCACTACTAACATGGGTTTCTAAGTCTACCGCCTAATAACTGAAAAAAAAAACAAGTGGCATGGCACGTACCTAATAGTTTTGATAAACCTTACCTTTGCGCTACAGAAACGTAGCTGTCACATATCGTACAAACTACAAACGGCTTCGTTTTCATCCCTTCTGCCAATAAAACAAATGAATTTATTTTTAAGTTCTTCTGTAAATTTGCATTTCCGTTTTGGCATAGTTAAAAATCTAATAATGTCCCCTTACATATTACTTGTACTAAAACAGCTTTTAGCGATTATAGTTAGCTGACGACAGATTGAATCACAAGTGATTGATCTCGAGTCGCCGCCGCTTTTCATGATATTGCCAGGGTAGGATAAGTGCCCTGATTTGGTATGGATAAAATTGGTAAACGTACGGACTTGCCTTTTTTCCGCCCAATGATAATTTCAACTTGAATACATTCTTTTACGCATAAACTTTATATGGACACATTTAAGTTAATATCGAGATTCCGCCCGGACAAGAAATTTAGCTATCAATTTCCGGACATGTCCGGAATTTTCCGGACAAATGGTCACCCTAATTAAATCACTTTTCTACACACATTCATGTTGTCTTACACAAAATGGTTGAAATGCTCGCCTGTTTTGATGATTTGCAACACAAGTTCAGGATTGTCTCCGCATTGAAGATCTAACATTTGCAAACAAAAATGGTTGCTGTCGAATTCTTTGTACCGGATTAAACTCATATCAACTCTCTTATTGTACATCAAATGATCCACTTTCAATTTTATTCAACACGTACGCGTCAAAGAAAGGCACAAGACTGATTGCTAAATCCATTTTTAAAATAGCACACTAAAATCACAAAACACCTGCGACATTTCTTTTCTTGCGATAAGAAACTCGGATTGGAACATATTCATTCTTGAAAATTGCGTAATTAAGTCAATTTATTTTACGTACCAGTGGCATGTGTAACTATTTGGGAAAAACTTTAATAAATTATTACTCGAAAACGTACCCGCCGATTTTTGAAATATTTTGGGAATATCATTACTCCAGTATAACCTGTATCCGTGTTTATTTTTTCTACGACGAATTTTGGTATAATCAAAATCGGATGTTTTTTCGATGATTATTTCCTTCATATCCATAATAATGAGTAATCACCATGGTTTCTGTCAGTTTAATAATGACTAAAATCAAACGTCAAAATTTAACCGCGGTTAAATTTATGTCAAAATTTAATCGCTTGTGCATAATTTTAACATGTTTATTAAAGGTGCTTCACCAACTGAATTTTATCTATTTATTCAGGAAATAATCACGCCGAACATCCCACGTGCATGTAAACTAGCCTGAATAAATTTTGACAATTTTCTGTCAGAATGTTTTGCTCTGAAGAAATATATCTCGTAAATTTTCCGCTTCAAAATCCCTCGTGCTGCGCACTCGGGATTCTTGTTGAGCGGCAAATTTACTTGACAAATTTCTTAGCAAAATATTCTGACAGAAAACGTCAAAATTTAATCGGCTATTTTAATGCACTTGGGATATTACTGTTGAATAATTGAATTAATCCTGGCGTCTTTTATTAAATTACTAACTGTGACCTACCCGACGCGGCGTTGCCCGGGAAATATTACGTGAACCTATGCGTGTATGTTTGGAAAACCACGATTTTTGCAAAATCTCGTGCAGATTAAGATTCGTATTTAGTATTATTTAGTAAAATTTGTAGATGTATTGGAAATATATAAAAGAACACGTGTATAAACTAATTAAGCCTTTTTTGTTGTATTGCCTCTCGATTTAAATTTAAAAAAAATGGATTTTTCCGAATATTCTACTTCGAATTTTCCATTTTTCTCTTCGAAAAGCCATTCAGAAACGAAAACATTCGAAATCCCATACAAAAATACCATAAAAAATCATCTTTTTGATTTTCCAACTTTTCCGACTCTTCCTGTGGATTTTCCCAAAATTTTCTTTCTTACAAACCTTGTCCTGACAAGTACCAACACAACAACAAAAAATGAGCCAAACCGGTCGAGCCGTTCTTAAGTGATGATGTACCATACATGCGGCATTTGATTTTTATTTATATAGATTTGACGTAGTATATCTTTCTGTTACATATTTACTATTAATACTGGAAAAAATACTGGAAAATATCCCATTTCAGCACATTGGTTTAATAACTGACACAATATCAGAAGTTAACGAATATACTTTATTATAAGTTAAGGTCATGCTCAAATGCAAAGTATAAACATTAAAACACATTCAATTTAAATAGTTACACAATAACACTTAAAATATTTATGGAAAATAGTTATTAATTTATACGTTTGTAGAGACATTTTCATATTTGATGGCGAAAATAAAACACTGTATTAATTTTCTCATAAACGTTGCAAGTGGGAATAATGATTAATAATTAACGAACATCTTGAGAAAAATTGACAGACAAGTTAGTTTTGTGACATTCAACAGTGTTTTTCGTCATCAAATATGAAAATGCCTCCACATTATTATTTATTATCAGAAAATGCCTTGTATAAGAGCAATATGAAAAGTAAACTCAAAATAATAAAATTAAAGTATTCTTTATGAAAATCGCAAGGTACTTGTGTTTGTAATTGTACTTTTTGTAACTTTCTGTCTTAATATCTAAAATCGGGACATTTCGCGTTCCGACAGCCATTGTGTCGGGATGCGGGACAACCGGTAAAAAATCGGGACAACCCCGACAGAATCGGGACGGGTGGCAACCTTGACTAATATTGAACAAAATTATACCGGGTGTCCACTTTCAAACTGGAACGTAGGGATTTAACATTGTTTTTAACAGTTTCATGGATTCCTGCTCGACAATTCAACCTACTGAAAATGTTTTGGTATCAATGGAAAGCGAAAATGATTGGGCATGTAATGGTATCAAAAATAAATATCTATAATATAATTTTCCTTAATGTGTGTCTGTCTGTGGCACAACATAAAATCTCACGTTCCGGCTTCGCAGATGTTTATATTTGTTTAGGTTTTGTTTTTCTTATCTTAGCGCTCGGATCGGAGCTTGACCTTTCGCGTATCCTATTTCACGTGCGCGCCGATTCAAGACTGGCAGCGCATAGCGCGCGGTTTGCTTGTATCTTTATCAATTTTCATTGAAAAGTATTAATAAATAATTTTCATGTTTTTTAAATATGAGTTGCCTCGACTTGAAAAAAGTTGACAGCTATACTCAAATTAATTTGTTATTTGATGACATTTAGAGTTAGTGCAGTAGTTTTCATTTTATAAAATGAACGATTACTCGAAGAGGGAGTTTTTATTGTTAAAACATATTCCACATCCATTGATGCCAAAATATTTTCTGTGGCTTGAATTGACGAGCAGGAATCCATGAAACTGTTAAAAACAATGTTAAATCCCTATGTCCCAGGTTCCAGTTTGAAAGTGGACACCCGGTATGGCTTGAAGATGTATTTTTTTTTAGTTTGTATTTAGAACTTAGATCCTGCCATTTAAAAAAGTTCTCTATTCGTAGTTTTCCACATGTACTTTTGATGAGTTCGCATTACCGGCTACATCTTTGTAGTGGTCCAAGATTCAGAATGTCGTTCATCAAACTTTATCTTACATTCTCTTCTCATCATTCTTGTATTCTTCTCTTGCAGCCAGGTACTTCAAATGATCATTTTTACATGTAACTCAAACTCACAACTACACAGTCTTCGTTAAGATAATCTCTGAAACTTCTTTGTGGCGTGAATCTATAATTCATATTCTTTTTTGGGTATTTCGCCACTCTGCAAATTAAAATTATTATTTTTACGTTATTTAATAATTTTAATTTGCAGAGTGGCGAAATACCCAAAAAAGAATATGAATTACACAGTCTTCGTTTCCCCCACCTTTATTGTGTCCTTCATAAGCTCTCACATTCTAAGCATTCCTCATTGCCTAACTTGGCTAGACATTCTGAGATGGATTACCCCTTTTTTGTATCCTGCATAAAGTTGATATAAACATATGTCCAAAAATGAGTAGTAATTTTTGTGTTGAAACTTAAGATAATTTATGAAGAATTATTATTTTATTTTCAGCCCTAATGAAATAAAAGAATTAATTATCCATGGAGATATGACATGGAGGTGATATCAGTTACCATTCGAAGAAAGTTAAAATGCATCTAGTGGCCTTCCTTCAAATAAACAAAAAAAATTAATTCGTCAGAGTGTTGGCATTACTTTTCAGGTTTTTGTAACAGGAAAACGACTCATTTCTGGACATACGTTTATATCAACTTTTTTCATCATTTTGATGAGTAGGATACGCTCCTGAAGTAGCGGCCCACATTTTTGTTACACTCTGTATAATTTTAAAAATGATACATGATACAACATGTTCATTAAAAAAGTCCATAAACCCGGCTGTGGAAATTCAAACGTATGAATAATATGTTGGTGCCACTGTCAAATTCGAGGTTATCAGGTTAGGTTTTCCATCAGTTTTGACACAGACTGATGCAAAACCTAACCTGCTAACCTCGAATTTGACATAGACTTACAGTACATTGTAGTTATGGAGATATCGCTTGGCAGATGAAGCCTTTCGGGGGTGTTTTCTCTTCTGTGGTCCGATATCTCAGTTTTCAAAATCGTGTCATTTTTTGGGTCATATTCAAGAGTCGCTAGCAAAAACAATTTGCAAACACGTACCTCAGACCTCTTTCTGATTTTAAAATATTGATATAGTATTGACTCTACTTTGCAAGCCAAATTTACATAATAGTTACTAGAGGATATACGTCAAAAGATCGCAGTCAAAAGGTCGCGCGATAAAATATCGCGGTCAAAATGTCGCGCGACAAATGATCGCAGCGAAAAATGATCGCATGCGACAAAAGGACGCATACGAAAATAGCAACATTACAATTACAGAAAAAAATATCTACAGTGTGGAAATAAAGTAACTGATAAATTCATTAACTTAGTTGATATTAATTTTTATGAAAAAATCTCGAAGGGGTCTAGCGATTTTGACTATAAGGAATATTTTCAGTTTCTCATGTACTTTGTTTTTCATGATATGACGTCATCGAATTTTTGTTAAAATATCAACCTATATTTTTATTATCGATTTCGCTAGTACTTTTTATCCCGTTTTGAACGGTATAAAATTTTCTAGATGTTTCATTTGAAAAAAAACGAGAAAAATGGTCTTAAAACTTAATATTAAAAACCAATGAAATGTGTCAAAATTCCAATCATAGAGGGAATATTATATTCTGAATCACCAGTTCGCAATCTGTTAAGGTGGAGGATGATCAGAAAAATAAGGTAGTTCGTGGAGTGTATGTTTTATCTTGAATTTGTATTTTTTACATCCGGCATTCCGAACACCGGTAAAGGGAACACATCTAACAAGAAAGCAAAATTAGGATTCCACGTAATTCCTAAGATGCTACTGCGAAATTACTGTCTCAAACAACATATCAGTTCGTACATCTGATTTTTTGAGCATATGAAACGATAATTACAAATTAGGGTTATCATTTAGCGATTAAAGTTCTCATTTTTAAGATTAGGGTTGTTGGCATTACTTAATTCTTGGAACTGCAACTTACCAACTAATATGTAGCACAGCGGGGTATTTATTTTCTCTAAAGTATAGATTGCAGTCACAAACACACCACACAACAACAAAGGATTTGTTTTGTGTTGCCAGCAGTAACACGTATCAAACCAGAAGTGCTTTAACGCGTCAGCATTGTAATTTAATCATCGTAAATCGGGTTTCTGGTTGTCCTAAACAATGCCAAATAATAAATATGCGGAGTACAGCGAAATACGAATATTGAATTTTGCTCTTTCATAATGCTGCTGTGAGTAATTCTTCAGAACTTGAATTCTGGAACAATGTGTATAAGCTAGTAAGTACGCCTTCTAATAGCGATTGTATTTCAAAGGGATATTTTAATGGTGTGGAGTCCTCCATCGGGGAAACGTTTTCTAATGTAATTTTTAAAACTAGCACTTTTTAGGCCATCATGAAAACCTGGATATAAGAAATAAAATATGAAACGTGTAAAATACAAGGTGTACAAAAAGATACCAACTCCTGGGGGTTATAAGAGACGATGAAACATAAAAATTTTAATACACTTTTTCTTTTAAATTCTTCTCCGCCGAGTTACATCCTACTAAAGATGAAGGTTCAAATTAAATTTTTGTAATTTTTCTGAGAACTGGAAAATAGTATTAAAATTACGTATTTCCTCAAAAATTTCCTCAAAATTTTTTGGCGAATCAAGAGAGCTAGAACTAAAAGTTTCAGACAATCGATCGCATACGAATGCCATCGGTAATTTTACATTTTTTGCACTAGTACGTTCTGGAATTTAAAAACAAATTTGGTTTTGTATATAGGTTAGTATTATTTTTTTTTATTTAAAAATAGATCAATAATTGCTACCAACACAAAATTATATGAAAGGTCTCATAAAAGTACACAACTTGTGTTAAGACAGTATCCACTCTGGAGTAAAAGGAAAAACGGGAAAATTAATAAAAGGAAGAGTGTGTCATTCCGGATGGCTTTAAACACCACAACTCGAGAACAACATAACCTATCAGAATAATTTTTTCTCCATTTAGTGTGGAATATCAATGTAAGAACTAAGAAGCTTTTGGATGCATATCGATGCGTATTCGCGTTACCAGAAATAGATGTTAAGCGGACACCTGACTACGCTATCAGATTGGTGTAGTTACAGCAGTCGTGTACTGTCGATCCTGAGGTCGCGAGTTCAAATTTCGGCCTTGACATGATTTCTTTTTAAATTATCGAAATATGCGGATGCACATTTCTATCTTTTCTCGCCTTTAAATCAGAAATGCCACATTATCTGCGCTGTCTGCTTCATTCGTACTCTCCGCTAACGGTGTTGATAAATCGCAGACTCGCAGACGCATAGAGTTTGCAGTTGGCACATGGGTTGCAAATCCTGTCAAGGACTCGCTGACTGAACCCCCAGCTTTCTTCGCTGAAGACGAGACAGAACAAGCCATGATTTCATATTCGACTGTGCGTCGCTTAAAACTCAGCGTGGAGTTAACTCTACTCCCACCAAAATTACGTAGAGCTAAGAAAATTAATCCGAGAAAAGGAGCAGGCTTATATGCCTCACAATGAGAAATTAGGCATCTAACGCTGAAATTAAAAAGGAACACAGTCAAGATATAGTGTACCTTCTTCTTCTTCTTCCGACCTTTTAAGGCGCCAAGAATTGAGCATAGGTCTCCCTTAGTTCTTTCCACTTTTTTCTATGTTGAGCGGTTCGTATCCAGGTTAATCCTGCGACTTTCTTAATATCATCATACCAACGTGCTACCGGTCTTCCTCTTGAACGTTTGCCAGTCCACGGTCTCCATTTCATAACTTTTGCATTCTATCTGTCGTCGTTTATCCGGGCAATGTGCCCTGTATAGTCCCATTTAAGATATGAGGCTCTGTCTACGATGTCTATTACTTTGGTCTTGTTTCTTATATATTCGTTTATTTTTCTGTCCCGCAATGATAGACCCAGCATTCTCCTCTCCATAGCTCTTTGGGATACTCTTAGTTTATTTACCATTTGTTTGGTAAAGGTCCAGGTCTGTGCGCCATATGTAACCACTGGCAAAATACATTGATTATATAGCCTTTAATTTTGTAAAGGCTGCCCATCCGAGCCTTATGCGTCTTTCAATTTCGATGTCCTTGTTTTCTTTGCTTAGGGTCACTCTTTGTCCTAAATATATATAGTCTCTTGCGTTTTCTAATTTTTGGTTGTTTATTTCTATATTTGGATCTTCTAGGCACATAGTTTTGGTTTTATTTATATTCATTTTTAATCCTACCTTTATTGATTCTTTTTCTAATTCTGTTATCATTTTCTTCAAATCATGACCATTTTCTGCGAACAAGACTATGTCGTCGGCGAATCTTAGGTGTGTGAGTCTTTCTCCATTTACATTAATTCCTCGGTTCTCCCAGTTTTAACCTCTTGAACACTCCTTCCAAAACCAAGGTGAACAGTTGCGGTGATATTGTATCACCCTGTCTTATTCCTCTCCGTATCTCAAAGAACTCTGTTGTGTCATGGGTTTTTACTGCAGATTTGGCATTTTCGTATATGGTTTTTAGGATGTTTGCATATCTATGATCCACACGGGCTCCCGCTAATTCGTGCAGTATGGCCCAGTGTTCGACCGAGTCAAATGCCTTTTCGTAGTCAATAAAGGCTATACTTACGGGCATATTATATTCCAGCATCTTCTCTCTTAGAATTTTTACGGTCAGAAGGTGGTCACAAGTACTGAACCCTTTCCGAAATGCCGCCTGTTCTACGGGTTGGTAGTCTTCCGAGTTTTTTATTTATCCTGTTGGCAATTACTCTTGTAAACAATTTATAAATTTGTTGTAACAGGCTAATCGGTCTATAATTCTGCAGAAGCGTTGGGTCTCCCTTTTTAAAAAGTAGTACGATAATTGCCTCATTCCATTTTTCTGGTATTATTCCTTGCTCTGTGCACATGTTGAAAAGTATTTTCAGCTTTGGGACGATTATGTCTGCTGCTTCTTTGATCATTTCAGTTATTAGCTCGTCGCTTCCCAGAGCCTTATTATTTTTCATTTTGCTTAGGGCGTGTAATATTTCTTCTTCGGTTATATTAGGAATCTCTTCTGATCCAACATTTGTTACTTTTCTTATTCCTTGTTTTTCTGGAGGTTGTTGTGTCTGAGAGCTATATAGGTTTTTGTAGAATTCTTCTGTTATGTTTTAAGATTTAGTGTACCTACGTATAATAAATAGCCTTCAACAGGTCTGAAGATGGACTCTTCGTGTAAAATCCGCTAAAGCGGGACAATTTTCGGGACAAAATAACAGCCGGTACAGGCATTAAAAAGTATGTACTGTTCCACCTAAATCGGGACAGATGGTCAGTTTACTTTAGCTTAAGTGGTCACATATATGACCCGATCATATTATGACGGCCATACCACGTTGAAAGCATCGTTCGACAGATTACGAAGACATACCCTTTTAATATTTTTTTTATTCACAATTATATGGGTTAAACTAAAACTGTCCCACTTCCGTAACAAACACAATATTTTCTAACTAATGTGGTTATTATTATTATTATTTTAGTTAGAATGCTCAGAGGAACTGTTTGAGTGGTGTAAGATCTTCAATACATTTTTAACTTTGTGACATGCATTTTAGATGTTATATTCTCATATTTAACATTCATATTGGTTTTAGCATTTAGCAAGGGTAGTAGTATAAACATTGTTTGCAAATTGATCAACTGTACAGTATTCGATCAAAAACGCCCTTGGGGTTAATTTGTTGATGTTTACTCCGGTATGTTCCGGAATGCAATAAAAAAACTATGTATAGGGGAGCTACTGTTATTTACTTCATCGTCGCAATAACGGGGTCTGAATATTCTCGAAGAAAACATTAGCTAGCTAGTAACTATTTATATTCTAGATCTCCGTAGGCTAGTATATCATACATCGCAATACTACCATTACGGTCAGACATAGCATTAAGTTCAAGACAATACATGAATTTAAGAAATTCTTTTACTGTTGTCCGTGTTCGTGTAAAAATTAGTAATATATGAATACTATCCGAAGCGTAACTATAAACTCAATTCCTTAAATTGGTGGTGGGTGTAATTAGTAACATAATTAAGAAAATCATGGTACTCGGCAGTCTTTATTTGACAAGAGCTTCTTCCTTCGCGTAAAATGTAAGTAAAAGAAAAGCTACTAATATTAGTCAATTATTGACCTCAATTAATGTCTTCCGGCAACCAAAACCAATGTGTGGTACACATTATACAAGTAGGATACTTTAACAGTGATGAGCATATTTTCGTTTCACTAGAAAATTGCATGTCAGCATATATCTTCTTCACTAAATCACAAAATCCAAAGATTTTCGGAAATATTTCATTGTTTTTGACAATCAAAATCAGTGTATTTTTTGCTACTTAAAATTATAATTTAATCGGCCAAATATTTTTTAATTTGCTCTGATGTGTAAGATGAAAGCTATGGAAATATTTGTTGGCATTTATGACTTGTACATTACAAATAAAATTGAGAGAAAAATTACGGCCACCTGAAATAGTTCGCCGCCACACTTCGTGAATGTATCTCGATTTTGTAAAATCCAGAAAACAATTTTTTCTACGACCGTGTCAAAATGATAACTTTTTGCACAGTTTCTAGTGTCAAAAGTGACGTTTGTAGCACTCTCATACTAGCGCTTGAATTACGTCTTTTTTGCACGTTGCCATTGGTGGCGTGTTTTAATACTATATTAATACACGCTTTGTCGTAAGTTTGAATGTCAACATAAGCTAGAATATATAACACAATATGACGGAAAAAGTGTCACCGAACTAAGTATGTATTTATATTTTTGTTACGATCGTAGAAAAAGTACACGGGTATAAGTGCCATTAAAGCAGTAGCTACGTTAAAAGCACTCCGCTTCGCGTCGTGCTCCTATACTTGTCGCACGTGCTTTGAAGGCGTACTATGCACTAGTAACATAATATACTAGTTTGCACGGGAAAATTAAATGAAAAAGTCTCATATAGTGTTCATAAAATTAAATGTCACCAATACATAGCTTTTATGTTTGAATTTTGTAAAAATGTATGTCTCATTCGGTATTGCGAGCTTGGAGAGTTCTTTGGTGGTGGAAATTTCGTCGTTTTTTTTTTAAACTTAGTAATTTATGGGGCATGGAAATAAACAACAGTCGCTATTTCAAGCTCACAAAATAAAAAACCTGTTGTACATTAGGAAAAATAAATTATCCAAACGAGATTGCTATGATAATTAAAGCATTTTAAATAGAATTTGTGGTATATTTATTCTTCATTTGGTGAAGTTTTATTTGATTCTATGCTAGCAATTCCTGAATGTTGGTAAAACGGATTTAAAAGGAACCAAATATTTGCAAAAGCTTCGCACAAATAGACTGCAATAAATATTTCTGCGCTGCATTACTACTGTAATGTCTTTATAGATGTTACCCCTGTAATAAAACAGTATTATTTTGACGGAATTACGCAGACCTACAGAGTTTTAAGTTTCATAAATCGGAGGGCCGGAGTTGTAAAATTTTTTAAATTTCGATAGGGTTTTACTGGGGCATTTTGTAAATTCAGGATTATCCGAAGAAAATAACACGGTAGAGATGAATATGTTGAACTATCGCAATGTACTCTGCAATGGGAACCTTAATAAAAAAGTTTCAAATTAAGCTTTGCTGCATTACATAATTTAAAAATACAGCGTTCAGTCGATATGAATGCTGTGTAGAGGGTGTCCGAAAAATATCAAATATGTTATATAAAAAGCTTAACTAAGAACACTTGAATTTTTTGAATGCTAACATGTGATTGTTTCCTTTGGTCGAAATAACAATTTCAAGATTTCAACGGAAATAACTCAACTTAAAGCTATTGTTTTAATGAATATAATTTAGTGAGTAGTTTTTGCCTGACATTTCGCCAAAACATCAAAGCTCACAGTTTGTAAATCGGCGTCGTTCTAAAAATGAATAATTTGGAAGTTCCAGTAGTGAATTAATAGTGGAAAATGTTAAAACTGTGTGCCGTCTTACGGCAAAATTCAAGTCATATATCTATATTGTTGTATAATCTTTGCAACTACCACTCAAAGTAATATTTTTAAAGATTATTCAACACTATAATAAACAACCAATGAAATCGGTCAATGTGTCGCTAAAGGCCAATCAAAATTAACTGTATCTGGAGGCACTCAAATGTCGCAATGTTTTCACACGTATAATCGCGATTTATTTTAATGAATACAATTTAGTGAGTAGCATTTGACTGATATTTCGCCAAAACGTCAAAGCGAAGTTCTAAACATGAATAACGAGTTGGAAGTTCCAGTAGTGAATTAATAGTGGAAAATGTTAAAATTGTGTGCCGTCGAATAGGTACGGTAAATTCAAGTCGTATATCTGTATTGTTCAATAATCTTTCCAACTACCACTCAAAGTAATATTTATTGCAAAGATTATTCAACACTACAATAACCAAACTGATGAAATTGGTCAATTTGCCGCAAAAGGCCAATCAAAATTAACTGTATCTGGAAACGCTTTATGTCGCAGTGTTTTCACGCCATTTCGGTTGGTTTTAATAAGTCCAGTGGAGTGAGTAGCCTTTGACTAACATTTCGACAAAATATCAAAGTGAAGTAATATTATTCAACACTGTAATAAACATACCAATTTGTTGCAAAAGGCAAATCAACAGATGTGTAAAAACTTAATATCGCAGTGTTTTCACGCCATCGTCATTGGTTTCTAGTTATTTATACATCAAGAGTGATATATTAATTTTTTTCCAATACTGACATATTAGGACTTGGAAATTAAAATTTAAATTAATATTAATTAAAATTTAATAGATTTCAATGTACATTATTATGAATAAATATGTTTTGAAATAAATTTTGAAAATCAACTTAGTTTGTATAATTGCATACTGTAATATTATACGCTAATGTATTCAGAAATGAATAAAAACTATTTTAATCACTAGTGAATAAAGAGGTATTTTAATAGCGAGATTTTAGTGAATAATATGCGGATCTTTAGCTAGGTATTGAAAAAAATTAATTGAATTTTAGTGAGTGGCATTTGACTAATATTTCGGCGAAACAATCGGCGTCGTTTTAAAAATGAATTAAAATCGATTTGGAAGTTTTAATAGTGAATTAATAATGGGAAAATGTTAAAAAACAGTGTGTCCGGGTCATATATCTACTGAGTGATTGTTTAAAAACCCAATTGCAGCAGGCCCTGGATAGCCTGAATCAGTTGGCAATACTGAAATGTATTGTTGGTGACACTGTAAGTCTGTGTCAAATTCGAGGCTAGCAGGTTAGGTTTTGCGTCAGTCTGTATCAAAACTGACGCAAAACCCAACCTGCTAACCTCGAATTTGAATTTGGCAATACTGAAATGTATTGTTGGTGACACTGTAAGTCTGTCAAATTCGAGGTTAGCAGGTTAGGTTTTGCGTCAGTTTTGATACAGACTGACGCAAAACCTAACCTGCTAGCCTCGAATTTGACATAGACATAGTGTCGCCAATACATTTCAGTATTGCCAACTGATTCAGACTATCAAGGGCCTGCTGCAATTGCGTTTTTAAACAATCACACTGTATATTGTAAAATTTTTAAAAATTATTCAAAACTATAATAAAAAACCAATTAAATCGATCAATTAACTGTATCTGAAAAAACTTACTGTCGCCGTCTTTTCACACGTATCATCGCGATTGATTTCAATGAATTCATTTAACGAGTAAAGCTTTCGAAATACCGCTCAAGGTAAAATGGTTAAAGATTATTTAACAGTATAATAAATTAACCAATGAAATTGGTTAATTTGTTGCAAAAGGCATTATTCTAGAAATGAATAATAATAGTTTTGGAAAAAACAGTGGCGTTGAACACTGTAAAATCCAAGTCACAAATCTATATTCTTGAAAATACGACTCCAGGTAAAATTTTTCGAAGATTTTTGATTTTTTTTAAACTTTTTTATTTTGCCCTTGAAAAGTTATTTCATTTATTAATATATAATCCCGATTGAATTAATTTGAGATCCCGGTAGCCATGGAATTAGCTACTTATAAATGTTGGGTTAGTATTATATTTCAATTACAATAAGTATTGGTACCTATGTAATGTAATAAAATGCAATAAGAGGAGGGGAATGTGCCTCGGATTCTGCAGTTTAGCCTGCGACTCGATTATAAAAATCTCCTGTTCGAACTCCATTACTTATTGCAATCTGTAATAATTTTTGACACATACGAATTTTAGTTGTGATGACATTAATGACATTTAGTTTAGTTGGATTCATCACTTTAATAAAGCGGTGTTGATTCCAAAGGTAATGTGATATCAGATATTTATGGCCACCTGGTACATCATCGCATTTCGCATTAAAATTCTTATCATGCTGGAATTTGGAGAATCAAAAAGGAAATTTTTTGAGATCCAGATTAATACCGACTGTTAAAATAGTTTCACCTCTGCTATGCTCTTTTTGAAGAAAGGCTTTTACGAAAGTAGGTTTAAACGTGGAATTACTCGATTTTAACAAGTCAACAATGACAGTCTAATCGTGGAAATCGTTCGTTACATTCTGTTTTAAATATTTTTCAATACAATGAACATTTTTATTTACTAATCGATATAGCAGTATAGCACATATTCCATTATTTTCGGGCACCCTTTGTCTTTATTCCTTAATTTTTAATTCGTAGATAATGACATTTTATTTTAACTGTTTCAAAGCTGAGTAGTTTATAATTTGCTATTTACTTGAAAGAAAGTAAAAAGGTGTTTGTCGTGCAAACTAATTTCGATAATCCACATTTTCTTAACACATGACGAGTGACAAGTATTTAACTTAATTCAATATGATCAGTTGTTTAGCGGACATTTTCCACAGTGAAAACAGTCGGCTAAATAACTCGTAGTAACAGGCCACTAATATAACAATCCAAAATATATTTCCAGGTATTGTGTAAAAGTTTGCAGCAAAAATAATTTTCAGCAAGTTGCCAATTTTGATAATGCAGGATAAGTTTGTAAACTACGAATTGAAAAATCTAGTTTTCGTGCGTGTCTGGACTAAATATCGATGCGATAAAGGACTTGGTGAGAGCTTCACAAATTGGTAACAAAGCATCGCCTGGGAATTATTATATTCGGGAAATTGTAAATATAAGGATTAGGGCCAGTACAGTACATCAGCTGTGAACCACAGCGCCATCCTTGTCTACTTATAACAAATCGTGTCATAAATAATCATAAAAGTCCCCAAACTCGTGCCACTTGCAACCAACAGATGTCTTGCAACAGTTTTTGTCGTCATCGCCCAGACATATACCACAAAGGAAGAATTCGTCTACCCTGAAAATTTTTGTTAGTACAGCAGAATAGTCTTTGTCAGTACCCAAAGGTAGCAAGAGAGAAATTCACGAACATGAGAAAAAAGACTATTTAGAAAGGACATACTTCGCAAAAATTGTTCACTTAGGCACCTCGACCACAGCCAGAGTTCAATTAACAACTATTTGATAAGTCCAATAAGATTAAGCGAATCAAATGAAAGAAAATCTAGTTACGATTCGCGATTTCATTCACGATTAAAATGGAAAGTCGAATTTGTCCCTGCACGATTTTCGACACATCAAGAACCGAATCGTCCAAGGAAGTTTATTGTATGTAGTATGCTTAAATTACTTACTTGGGACTTCGGCAGAACTTGAAAAAGTGAAAACACTCACCAATAATACAGATACTGACCCATTTTAAGAGGAGCAAAACTAATCTGTTATACACAGGATGTTATAAATGTCGAGAATATTGAAATTATAATATGCCCAAAAATAAGTCGAAGAGTATGAATATGTGACCTCCCTTTGTAAGTTATAGTGCTGCCAATTAGTTATGAACAGACTAAATTAATTCTCTTAAGTAAGCAACATGGATTCAGCGCTTGTTCAGACCATTACATTTTTTCGGTGTCAGGACAAAAAACCCCCGGACAAAAAACCCCCCGGACAAAAAACCCCCCGGACAAAAAACCCCCGGACAAAAAACCCCCCGTACAAAAAACCCCCCGGACAAAAAACCGACACAAAACAGAATCTAGGATAAAAAAGCCGTCGAAAAAACGTTATCGTTAAATAATATTTAAAGTAAAATTTGGCGGCATTTGGGATTGTTATAAGGGCTAGAATATGGAAATTTCCAATATCTAATCGTAAACAGAAGGGACCACAATCCTTAAATGTAGTTTTAAAAATAAACCAACTCGATTAGTATATTATGGCTAAGAACTCGAATAATCCGTGTTTCACCACTTGTAGATCTGTAAACAGCAACAACATTTTTGGGAAGCGGTAGCCGTTACCTACTTTAAGCTGTATTTAGGTTTTTCCAGTAATATTTATATAATAATCCTAAAATTAGCTAGTAAGCAGAAAGCATGCTTGTAGTATGCACTAATCTTGAGCCTCCTTACCCGATTCTTAAAATTAAAACATGTTTTCTTTGCCATAAATAACCATTTCAAATTGTCCTTATCTTTGTATTCAAAAAGGTAACTTAAGGTAAATTAAGTAAGGGGGTTGATGATTAAGACAAGAATGCAATTAGCAACCATTTACGTAGTAGATAAAAGAATTTTATATGGGTAATTACGTTCCTAATGTATCCCCCGCCCATAGAAATGTAATCTGCAACCCTTTTGGCCTTTTCCTACAAAAGTACTTAAGTAAATCCCTATAAAGCTCAAATTTTGGTTTTGTTTGTCACTTTGCTGTTGATAATGGAAGTGATACGTTCTAACAAGTATGGTGAAAAGTTCTGTTTACAGGGTCTTGTGCGGGGTTTTTTGTCCGGGGGTTTTTTGTCTGGGGGGTTTTTTGTCCGGGGGGTTTTTTGTCCGGGGTTTTTTTGTCCGGGGGTTTTTTTTGTCCGGGGGTTTTATGTCCGGGGTTTTTTGTCCAGGGGTTTTTTTGTCCTAGACTCCATTTTTTCAGAACACAAGTTGAAGAGCAACTGAAAATCAACCACTTGCGTAACAGCGATAACAGATCAAAAGTTTATGTGCCAAATATGAAATGAATCATTTAAGAGCGCTTTGTTATTGTAAAACAAATATTCAATAACTTTGAAGCTCGATACCGTTTATAACGAAAAACTTTTGGATTGTAGATAAGTTTGGTTAAATCACTTTGTTTTAACTCTTGAAAGTTTTTGTTGATTTTTTAATAGACAACATGTAGAGTGGTTTCATAACTATAGTGCATCTCACCGTGTGAATACCGTACAGGGAATGCCTAAAACGTAGGTAGAAATTCTCGGAGGTTCTTTTAGTAAAACATATTGTGCCTCACGGAGAATACTATACATGTTCTATCAATATCAACATATTTATACACGCTATTTAGATCATTTTGATAGTAGCGTTTTACGTTTAACATTTTAGACCAATCTTGTTTACTTGTTCATATTTTTTGTAGACCGTTTTCTTTGACAGTTGCATGTTATAAATTTTACGACATAATGTAATAGCAACTTTTTCGTTTTAGAATATGGCTCCCACAGCTACAATGATTTCACAACCAACATCCATGACAAACGGATATTTTAACAGACGCGCCCAGGAGTACAACAGCACAAATAATTCCCTATACCAAACTACTTCTTACGCTTCACCCAAGTTGGTTCCAGTACCTCACCATTGACCACAATGGAAATGCTGACAAATACCAGGTACCAGAAGACAACCAACTGCTATATGGAAGATTAATTAAATACATTTTCCAGCCCAAACTGCTGTCACCAACATGGAGTCCATTCCCAACCGCTCAATTCGGGTACAACGGCTATAATTCTTACACGAACTCCACTGCAGTAATCAGATCCTCTGGGGGATATCTCCGATCAACTGGCGGACCTCACTCTCCTGGACAGACGACCAGCTCTGAAACGTCCACCTCCTACCTACCTATGCCATTTGTGCTTCCAGAAGGGTCACTACATCAAGGATTGTCCACAGGTTGGTTATTTTTTTTCCATTAAATTCGGGTGTGAAATGAGTTTATGATTTTAAAAGTATCGATTAAACCACAACTCAATATTAGGGTAGGTGGTACAAATTCTTCATTGTAACAAGGCTGAATATGCTCAGCCATCTAATATGTAGTTTAAAATGAATTGACAAATCAAACGCATTACTTTTTTTAAATTTATGGTTAAATTTGTGTAAATTTCTAGTTCAATTTGTATGGCAATGGATTGCTAATAAAAGAAGGATTGATAGAAAAGTATAAAACAAGATTGTCAGAACAGAGTTGTTAGTAAAACCATTTCAATGTTTACATAAGAAAAATAGGCCCCACTAGGCTGTTTCCCGAAGTCTTCTTTATTTTTAGACTAGGCCTAGGTCATATATGTATATCTAGTTTCGCTATTGAGAACGAAAACGAACCATTGTTCAGTGGCCACCTGTCTAGGGTTTTCCCGAATGTAGACGCGTTTTGTGCGTTATGTTAACATTCAAATTCTGATACGTCCACAGTGTGTCAAACCAGTGCAAGTGTGAGCCTTTTTGGCCCAGTTGCGGCGGCCGCGGCAAGCAGTTAAATGTAAAAGAACATAACTGACTGGCCTATAAATCTCATCGATAGTAATTGCATTCATGGGGGGTGCCCCCGTGACCCCTGTGTATTTCCGGCAGCAGCGTTACAATACTCGATCTACATCAGTTAGCATCAACCCCTTAGCACCTCATCGCTACCTTCACTATTAGGGTCAGATCTCCGTACTTATCACTAGTACTGCCCAGTAGTGTTACAATCCATACTGAGTCATCAGTGCTCAGTTTCTATTGGTCTTTCACAGTACAGCACGTACTGTAAATCCGCTCTGCTGAGAGAACCAATAACTGCGGAACAACAACCTTTCGCGGGATCACTAGGCAGAACCGCATGCATTCCGCGCGATCCACCCTCTCAATCGTATACTCATCCACCAGGAGCAAGCACCTCGAACGTCTTATCATCTGCTAATTGCCAAAAAGCTACCAACATTATACAACTAACTAGTACGCACATTCTACAGTAGTTACCATCTAACTTACTAAGGGTACGCATGTCTGCGCTGTCAGGTTCGCATCGCATCGCATCGCATTGTTACAACTTATCACATTATAATTAATTATTGGTTCGCGTAATCACATACACTAACAAATTACACAATGCAGACAATGTCGCCCTACACGACAAGGTACATTGGTTGCACCTGTACCGTGGGTCTCCCAAAAACAAGAACTCGTGATTTAACGCGTAATGTATTTTGTCGAAATCAATATCGACCTACAATTACCTACTGTCCGTAGGTAAGTATTAGATATACCTACTCATCATCTGTTGTAAAAAGTTCATAGCTAATAGGCATTCAAATCCATAGCTTTACAATCTTCTTCCACCATTCTGTTGCGCCCCTTTTTTTATCAATCTCTCCTACCACCATACTTTTTGGTACTCTTGGATCATCTTGCCTTTCAATTGACCCAGCCACCTGATACTTTGTCTCTTTATTATGTTATGTTTGGTTGACTTTACGACATTTGAAAAAAACCTTGCTTCAATCATCGCCTCGCTATGTAACTGCTGCATCAACACCAAGGAATACAGATCTGATTTCTCTTCACTTCCAATTTTCGGTCTTTGTTGAAATTAATCGATGCTTTTCCTCTTCGCCTCTTATAACGAAGTACCTACTACTTCGTCTTGCTCTAATTATGTGCAGTCCTCTTAATCAGCTTGTCTTTCTAACTCCGTTGTTATATTTCCCCGATTTTCTTGGCGTAAGTGTCGAATCATCCGATAAGCACTGATGACTTGAGTCGATACTCCATTCATTGTGAAACCGAAATCTCTTCAATTATTCTTTTTAAAAGTGGATTAAATAATGTCGTTGGCATGTATATCATATGCTATCACCCTTCTTCACTTCAAAGTCATGCGATAGTGTACCAGTTACTCTTTACTTTGTTCCTTGTCCATATATCATTTTCATCATTTTTATTAGCTTACCCGGTATATTCAAGTTTTCCATGGCTTTACAGGCTGGTTCTTTTAATGCACCATTATCATTAAAATCTACAAACAAAACGCAAGTGCTTATATTATGGTTATAGCAGTTATAGATCTGATCTATAACTGACCGACGCTTTCATCAGGTATTTCCTCACTTTCCCAGGCTGTTTTAATTAGTTCATAAATTTTGTCGTGAAATCTTTTTTTGCGTTTATTTTCTATTTTATTCTTCTTAAAATTCTTCCATTTCATAATCTACATTGGTATTTAATGTTTCATCAAAATGCTGTTTCCATCTTCTTATAAAGTGGTGTTCTGTCTCCCATTAATTTTGCACCTACATCTGATACAGTCTTTTTATAACCTTTTTTGTTTTTTAATGTCATACCAGTATATTAATACAAGAATCCGGTTAGCGCAGTTGGGTAACCCCTAGGCTTGCATTAAGCAAGTCCTCGGTTCGAATCGCGCGGGGGGCAGGAGTTTGAAGTTGAGCATTGTACCGCCAGGCGCAGTCGTATAAATCACCAGCCTCTACACCGCAAGGATAAATAAGGTCACCGACAATACAATACAGTATATTAATTGACAATAATTACTCTATTTTAAGGTATGCTATACTATACAAAATACCACCCCAGGAAAATTATTTTTTTTTATAATTTCCTTGGGACTTGATGAAAAAATAAACATAAAACGTCAAATTTGAGGTTAGCAGGTTAGGTTTTGTGTGAAAACTGACGGAAAACCTAACCTGATAACCTCAAATTTAACATAGACCTTACAGTGCCACCAGCTTATTATTCATACGTTGTATAACCAACCTAAAACTAGCTGTACCAGTTTTCTATGCAACCGATGGTACCACTGACTAATCAATTGTGGTTATTTGTACACTGTAAACAGGAACGCCTGAGCATGTATTATTTAAATGTAAGAGGCTTGTTCAACAAAAACCTAACCCTGATCAAATTAGTCCTGAAACAAATGCAATAATCCAGCCGACGTTTTGTAACATTAGTACTATTTATAAGCAACACATGGATACGTTTCTGGCGTTTCAGGTTTCTTCTGATTTTAAAACTTTCGACTTTGAAATGGCGTTTGTTGGCGAAAATTCGTCCGAAGTTCGATCAGCGTACAGTCATACAGTTTTCGTGCTGTGAGGGTGGGTAGCGATTGGAAATTCATACATGATTGCAAGCAGTGTATGAAAACGCATGTATTGCGTATTCAACTGTCCTTAATTATGTTCGCTAACCATTAATAGTAAGGAATAAAAACATTGTTTTTATTTGCTTGCTTTTTGTTCTCTATAAACATTCTGTATTTCTCATTGATGAAAACCTTTTTTTACTCGCGAAGGATCTCAGGGTTTGTATAAATTTAAAGGTGGTCACCCTATCTGTGAGATCCAGCCTGTGGAATGGTGTGATTTTCAAAGCACTCGTGATAACTGGAGGCTTACGAAATTGCTTCGGTTACTGTTGCTGTACCATAGTAAAAAAAACTGGAACTGCATTCCTTCTCCAACGATTACTTTGTTTATTAATTCAGATCAATGATGTTATTCTTAGCTGGCGCCTCGCAAACCTTACTAAAAGATACTCCTAAACAATCACAAGGAATGACCGATCAAAAATCTACGCAATACAAATGCAATTATACCAACAGCTAGTAAAATGGACAAGAATAGATCAAGCATAAGGAAGTGATGTACTATCGAATTTTTAAAATATTGTTTGAAGCAAATGTACGACTACTTTCAAGTTTTAGGATCAACTCGCACTGGGTATTATACAGAGAGCCCAAAATTGAATTAAGAAATACCAGGTTAATAAATCTAAAATAGCAGAACATGCTTGGAATAACAACCACAAACTACGTAGACAAAACATTTTATCTAAAGAATCGATATCAACTAGATGTAAAATTAAAGAAACTGCATATTTTACTGAGCCAAGACTAATGGTGTTCACACATTCACTAGCATTAAATAATAGTTGGCTTTCTTAACGATATAATCAAATAAGTAGTCGAGGCTGTCAGTGTCGAGCTGTTTACTGGGGAGGTTATGCGTACTCGGCTAAATTTCCAATAAAAGAAGCTAAGTTCTCCTAGTTAATTGTTAATTTAACTATGTTAAAATTGTTAGGGATGAAATATTTGATGGTTTTGGAGTGCATTATTTTTAAGTTTTTATTATTACGTTTGCCATTTCTGGCATGTTTTGAGCCCTGGAATGTAATATAATCTTGACGAATGTATTGGGCTTGCGGTTCGTTGTTTCAGGGATCCGGAGAACATGTGCAACTAATGCACCATGTCGAAGGGGTTCGGCTAGAAATGGAATTAAAAACAGCACAGAACGTTTGGGGTTGCGACAGAGGCGCGACGTGTGAGTGAAAGTGTGCTGTTTTCCGTAATTATTTCTTGGCGTAAGCGATTATATGCGAAACAAGTAATTATATTGTGATAAGTTGCAATAAGGCGAGGCGAAGCTGCGAGCGCAGCTAGGCGTATTATTAGGTAGTGAATTAATTTAGCTAGAGTAGAATGTACGTACTATCGCAGTTAACGTACTATCGCAGTTAGTTGAATGTTTGGTCGATTTTTGGCAATTGCAGCAAATTATAAACGTCAGAGGTTCTTGCTTGTGCTAGTCGATTATTTGATAATCAAAGGGTTGGACTCCGCAGGAGCACGAAGTCCGCACAGTGGTCCGTGGAAGCACGAAGTTCCACAATCGGAAGCACGTAGTTCCGTAATGATAAGCCCGCGGAAGCACGTAGTTCCATAATGGGCAGTAGCCTAGCAATATTTACGGTAATTACTGTACTGTGAAAGATCAGTATACTACGGATTATTACCGACTCTGTACGGGTTGTAACAATAGTTAATTTAGTGGATTACTATTGGGCAGTATTAGCGGTAAGTACCGACAGGTAACTCAACCAGTGAAGGCGGCGATGAGGTGCCAAAGGGTTGAGGCTGACGGATGTAAGGCCCAGCATTGTGATGCCACTGCCAGGACTACAGAGCGGCCAGGGAGCGGCCACCCCCGGTGAGTACAATTATTATTATCGATTAGATTTACAGGTCAGTAAGTTCGTGTTCTTTTACATTTAACTGCCTGCCTCCGCCACTGGGCCAAGGAATGCTCGAACCTGCACTGTTTGCACCCCGTTGCCGCTTTGTGGTCATGCGTGAGTTGCATCTACCACCTTGATAAATTTCAAAAGTAAGGGAAATTGAATTTTAATATAACACACATAAACTTCCGTCTTACAGGATTATACTTTATAAATTAGGTTATAATTGTTGATGTTGAACAAATGCACATTGTCAAAAATCAAAAACCTAATTTTAAACATATACGTATACCCATTGGCGTAACTAGGATTTTTGTCTGGGGAGGGTCAGGCCCCCTAACCAAGCATCGTCAATACCTATGTATACCTATGAAGACATGAATTTACGTACGTACATAACTTTTTCGCATAAATTTGTTCTTTGATGCCGTTATACGAGGGCAGTCCCGATAATTTCTGCAATCTAATAAAACAAAGTTCAGTAACCAAAATTTGTTTTTATTTTCTCAAAATATTCCCCCTTAAACTCAACATTTACGCATTCGGTAAAACCAATTTTCAAAACATAAATTCCACAATTTTTGAGTCACTTGAGAAACAAGATTTTTGAAGCTTTAAACAGCATCTTCGGGATTTACAAATCGCACACCACGCATTTTATTGTTTAATGAAGGAACTAGAAAGTAATCGGAAGGTGCTAGGTCGGAACTGAATGGGGGATAAGTTAGCAATTTTAACTCGAAAGTCTCTAAAAATTATTTTATTTGATGTGCGGTCTGCGGTATGACTAGAAGCATTTTCATGGTGCAGAACGATCTCACCCATTGGGCGCCATAAGCCGAGATTTTTCATGCAGTAACCCTACGTTTATTTTTAAGCACGACAGTTGTAGTAGGTCCTGATTTTGAAAAGAAACAAGCAATTATTTTCTTACCAACTCTTCAAGATCGCTTCACTTTAACTGGATTAGGATTTGTTGAAAACTTCCATTGTGCTGACTACCGCTTAGAATCGGGTTGAAATGCATATATCCAGCTTTCGTCACCAGTTATTATGTAAACTGCTTTAGATCTACCTTCATCATATTTCTTATACTGTTCCACATGCTTTTGTTGTGTTTTTGTGTGTCTGTTAAACTGTGTGGTATCCACCCAAGACGGACTTTTCTTACACCCAAATGAGTAAGTAAAATCTTGTGTATTGCAGTCATGCCAATATCCAAGATGCTTTTAATAATTCTGCAAGTGACTCGATTGTCCTACTGAAGCATTCTTCGCACAGCGTCTACGTTCGTATCAGTAACTGCTGAAATTTGTTTTTGCAAAAATCGTCGCTGACTGAAACTCGTTCAAATTTAAATTCATTAAACCAGAAATATGCGCCTGACCACCAAAATCAGCACGAAGTCATCTTTCTTTCAGAGATAGGGAACTTTTAAAGTCATAGTAAATCATGGATCTAAAATTTTCTCCCCTTATGTCCATTTTTGATGCACAACACTTGTTTCAAAACTAACTGTATAGTAACTAAATTTGAACTGTTAAACTAGAAAACAACAAACATTTGTTTATGGCAAGTTACATTTCCATGATACAGTTGATCTATTGGTTTGCAGAAACTATGGGTGCTACCTACTCTCGTAATACTACGTGTCTAAGAAGCATATCAATAAATTATTTTTCGGTACATAAACACCATAAAAATGTATAGATTAACTCTTGCAACTCAATGAGGTTGACGATAAAAAATATTATTGCAGGAGAAACATCACTTGGTTTCCACTTGCACGTTTTTGAGCCACAATTTTTATTTTTTTCTCCGTATCCTCGAAGCAAATACTTTCTGGAAAACATCAGTATCCTTTTAATTGTTATTGTGATATCTTTTTATTCTATCTTGGGCTAGCAACTGTGGAAATTCAGGCACCACAAAATGTTCTTTGCGGTACATAAAACACTATTCAACATAAAATCCTGAATCGTACTCTTTAAAGCTATAAACTCAATTCTTACGGCAACGCAAACATCTAAATAAATTAGCAAGTCACCTTAAGTCTGAACTGGACGATCCTATAATAGGCAGCTAGCTATATGTGCCCAGCGAGTAGATGCACTCAAGTTTTCATCTCTTTTACTTACCCGCATATGAAATAATTGCAATTTTATTTTCTGTACACATAAATTGATCCTTGATTTGTATAAAATTTGAGAGAAACTAACAAAAATGGTGTAAATTTAACTAAAAAAGGTATTCAGACGAAAGCAGTGTTTTCAAAGTAATTATTAGCTAACTAATAACGTTTTCTCTTGTATATTATTATTCAATAGAGTCATTCGTCCAACATATGGTATTTATACTATAATGTTTTCAAGCCAAAAAAAGGCAATAAAACCAGAAAATGTAAGAATGTGTGAGTGTCGATAACCAACCCCTTAGTTTAAATGGGTTAATAAAAAAAGCAGATTTTTAAATTTATTTAACTTCTATTTTTCTGGGGTGGGCCAGACGGCACTTTGGGGAGGGCCTGGCCCCCCGCTAGTTACGCCAATGCGTATACCTATTTCAGGTCAGTTTCACAGAACTAAGCATAACCTACTGGGGATACTTTCCTCAATGACCATGGACAACGAGAAATGAAACTACCTGTAACTATCCATTTACAATCATCTTCCACCATTACGGCATTACCTGACTACTCTCTTTCATGTGGCGCATGAAAAAAGAACGATATTGTTTACGTTTGACACGCAGGTCAAAGACTTCGACATATTTATGTTTTTTTGCGCCACGCTTGCTTACGTTGACCTAAACTTCTCAACATGAACTAACGCCAACTACTTTGGATATTTATTTATAGCGCTCGAATGAGTATTTTATGGTGGTATTATGTTACAACTCGCATAACTTATGATTTAGTAGACTTACTACACACAATAAGCACGTCCTGCGTACGAGAGGATTCTGCATTGGAAGAGTACCAAAAACTACTCAACCGGTCCCAGATGCCTAATTAAAAGTTATTCCAAGAAAAGGCGCTCACGCCAATTATACACTGTGCCCAATACTTATTACGTTATTAGCGTTATTACATAAGATATATTAGAATGTATTACAACAAGAAGAAAATCACGATTGCGGATTACCGCAACACGATACGAAAAAGAAAACCGTAAAACTACCATCTTGTACTTGTACGAGCTATGTTCAATTAAAACCCGTATAATATATAATTACAAATAATTACCACCACAAGTACGGCTCTTATCCCATGGTTTCACCAACCGACGTATACTCTGCTCATACTGTTCAGGAGGCTGCTGATTAAAGAATTATTTTGTAGCGTTTTGTACTTCTGCGTCAGACTTAAAACGCCGACAATTAACGCCTTTTTCAGCAGTCCAAAGATATGCAAATCGCAAGGCGATAAATCTGGACTGTAGGATCAGTGGCGTAACTATGGGGGGTGATATGGGTGTCAGAACACCCGCCAGAGGCTTTAGGAATAACTAAAATTCATCTTAAACAAAAAAACTAAAATTACATTTTAGTAATGTATAATTGAATATCAATTATTACATTCGGAATTCGGACTCAACCATTTTTAAAATCCGATCTCAACGAACATCCTTCGAACGTGATTGCTGAGTTCCAATTATACCGGAAAAGCTAAAATGTACAAAATCTTCCACATAAGACAGCAATGGATGCACTAGCTACGTGCAATAATGACATTTTTCCCAAAATATTCAAGTTGTTGCAAACCCTTGCAGCGATTCCTGTGCCAACTGCAACAGCTGAAAGATCATTCTTCACCTTAAGAGTTAAGACTTACCTCCGAAATACAACATCGCAATATAGGCTGAATGGATTGGCACTGCTCTCCATTCACAGAGAACTTAAGGTGAACGTAGATGAAATCATAAACGAGTTAGCAAAAAAAAACAAGAAAACTTGAATTACTACTATAAGTTTTATTACAGTAATTATTTTATTGTTTATAAATAAACAGTATAGTTGATTTTATTTCTATATGACTTGCCGTAGGCTATGATTTAACTAATTTTTTTACAGTCAAAATGACATTTAGCATTTTCATAGGTTGGAGTTATTGCAAGGACAGGCATATCTTGAAATTTTGTTTTATAAGCGAGCTAAGTTGATATTTATTTAGCAAATAATTATTTCTGACGCCTTTTGGTTAATAGTCAAATGAAATGCCACACTAGTTAATTTCACCTATTTAAATAGACGTCTGTCAACATCAGTTAGTAAATTTTTAAATGTAACTAGGTGGTCTACACTACCAAGAAGTTAAATCAAGGCCTACATCAAGTCCTATAGAAATGAAATCAACTATACTTTGTAACACGGCCTCTTGCCTAGCCCTACTCCTACTGAATTATTACGTTACAATGCCCTGGTTCGCTAGCTTATCCAGTCGGTAAGCTATGAGGCTCTATTCACATCGCCAGTGCAGCTAAAGGAAACTAATATTGTTAAGGACAACTCGCTGACACCTGAAATGTTGTACTTACAAATGCAAACACCAACGGTAATAAAAACCCAACAGTTTACAGGAATACATATAATCTGTAAACAAACATAGACACACAAAGAAAAATATACATAAAAACGAGTACACAAAGTCGTTATGCACTGCACATGAGAAAATGCCTTAACTAGAGTCCAAACGTTTAGCAGCGCATGCAAAGTCAGAGGTCACGAGCGCAATGCCTAAAGTAATTCCGCACACACACATAGTTCGGACGTGAAGTTGTCGATTCTTTTTAGGAAGCCTCGTTATTTCCACCCCTGGACGCCAAATCAGAAAATGACGTAATGCCGGCCGGTCATTCCCCGTTATCTGGCAGCGACCCAGTTGCTCGTAGTTGCGCAATGGTTCATTACAACAATTATTGACAATGTTGTAATTGTTGTTGGATCTCTTAGCGCGATTTCAAACAGAACTAACCTTGTTCTCTTTGGACGCCGCTGGCGTCTCCAATGCGTTGCTTCGCTTCTTGGCTGGCACCTCGCCTAGAGTTGCACGTACCCCGTGGTGGGCTCACATAAGACTTCGCTTGGGCAATTTGGGCGTTAACCAATTAATCCGCAGTATTCGCCTTTTAGGGAGCGAATCAGGGCGACCTTCGCCCTTCGCAGGTTCGACAGCGAATGAGTTCACTTGCAGGCCTCAGCGTCGTTTCAAATCCGCTGCTTCTTTTCTCCGAATGAACTTGTATTGTTAGCACATTTTCTCACGTAACACTAGCGTGTCCACACTCAGGACTCCATAGTCCGCGGTCACTCACATTTCCCACTTATGATGCGATGCTACGTAAATAAACATAAGAACAGATACTGCTACGCCTTATTACTAATTGGGTATATAATAAAAGGTATGAAATAGGTAAATACAGGTGGCAGGAATTGGGACGTTTCAACTTTATGATACGCTCAATTTGTTTACCATTATTATTGTAAGGTAGACCACTCTCCCAGAACACCCCCCCAGAGCAAAATCTTAGTTACGCCACTGTGTAGGATGGATGCTTTAAAACCCTACCATTTCTTTCGTTGAAATTCGACGATCTAATCAGGTGCTCTCCACACCTGCCATCCTGTTTTCTATGATGCAGCATACTTGCCCATATTGTACGTCACAAATTGGCCAACAAATTTCATACTCGTATAAGCATAGTTTCAATTCTCAACCTTTATGGAGATACTATTGGGGGGGGGGGGGGGTTAAAATGAGGTTTATATCATTTCACTGTAAATTGGGAAAGGATATTCAAATGAAAATTTGGCAAATGTGTTCTACCAGTAGAAGGCTTACCTATTTATGAAATGGTTTTTAATTTTTACGTACGGCTTTAAGAGATTAAAATTAGCAACTCGTATAAATGTTTTAAAACAAATTCGTAAGGGACAAAAATTTGGGTAAAAATGTATTGGAAAATCTTTTTTACTTGAAAATGTTTTAGGTCGTTTTAATTTGTTCTTAAAACCAATAGTTTTTTTATAAAACATACATTATGTGTTGTTAATTTCAACGCCATAAAGCCATATATATTTTTTTCAATCTTATGTAAGTTTTATATTGGTAGAAAATATCTTCTTGACAAGTGTCTCATTAAATTTAGTACTAGTATCCATATATTTTCTAAACTGATTTACCAAAAAATATATAATACACTGTTAATTTAAATAATTGTTAGTTTGAGATATAGATTTATCTATTTTTATTTTATAAATATTTTCTATTTTAGTAGTATAAATAAAAAAATAGTATAGACATTCTTTGTATTTCTTTGTCATTTTTGTAAAATGCTTCAATCATCAATGACTTTTTATTTTGTAATAATAAAGCTGAGACATAGAGTAACAAGGTCAACACATCACCATGACACACGCCTCACACAATGGCTGCTGCGCAAGCACAAAAGGCGCAGTCCAACTTTGTATTCCAAATCCCAAGCAAGTTGACCATTGTACCGCCAGATGCAAGCGCATAAAGCACCAGCCTCTACACCGCAAGGTAAAATGAGGTTATCGATAATACATACATACATACATCCATACAATAATAAAGCTTATGCTAATATTATGCATACAATAGTATTCAGGGGTACTTGAGAAACAACTAGCATGCTAAGGGATGCGTCAATAAAGATGGTAGAGAACCGCTGTTCTGAAGTTAACGGTTCTGGAGATAATAACGATTTTATTCAAAAAAGACTCAACGTTACCTAAAAATTATGATTTTTGTGAATTACTTTGCGAGTGAGAAATGGCAATTTAAACACTTGAATGGGAACACAATAAACAACGAGGTTTGAAAAGAAACATGTAACCGTTATTGACCCAAGAGATAAGAACGAAAAATTACCTCTACTCAAAGATTCTGAACCTAATTACCTATATGAAATTTCTAATGGTTGCTGAATACGATTGAACCGAGAAAGAATCTAAAGTAGCAGTTTTGCTTTTTAACTATTAAAGGGTTGAATTCGAAATATATTCCTATTATTTAAGAAAAATGCAAATAGCAAGATACGCGATACGCACACGCAAAGTTTGCCACTATTATATAAAACGTATTTTATTTTCATTGATATAATTGACGGCTAAGTTATATTTAGACATTATTATAAAATTAGTGCAACCCGGAGAAATTATTACAAAACCCGGAGCCCGGAGATGCGGTGTAGAAAACCTGAGACTCCGGGTGAAACTCTGAGAGGTGGTCACCCTACTCACAGACCGTAATTTTGAAATTTTTTTGCCTAGAATACACTAATAAAGCATTCGTTAATCGCTTCTCCGTTTTACATTAATGAAAAGAAAAATATTTTCCAAAAGAAGGTCAACTTATTTATTAGTATTACATAAACTGTTGCGGTGTTTAAAAAAAGTCGTTACGTATTTAAAGATAAGAAAGTACAACACTAAAAAATGTATGTAAAATTTAATATACAATTACCCATTAGCTATATATAATATATACGTATACTAATGATCCACGAAAAATTGGTTCGTCAACACGACTAACGAAAGTTTACTGCGCAGTTGATACAGCATGGTATATAATAGGCCACAGTGGCGGCACTAGATAATTTTGCTTGGGGGGGCCTGGAGGGGGCACGTTAAACTTTGGGGGGGGGGGGCAGATCAAAAAATGATTTAACATATATGGAAGAGGGAGTGCACTACTATTTTATTACTTAAGTATCAATGTTTGTCTGAAATACACTTTTTGTAGCTTTTTATGCTTAAAACGCACGACCTAACCTCGAAAAATCAGCTGACATTTCTAAATTAGTTCATTTGACCCATGAAACAAAACCAAGTTAGCTCGTACCAAATCGAAAATCGCGAGTCGCTATATTGTCAGTATGTTAGAGGGTCCTATTGGTCAATGTCTTAAATTTAATAGATGATGATTGGCTCAACATTTAAGGAATTATATTCTCAATTTAATAACTACTTTATTAAGAAATAAAACCGTTCGTACATTTACAGATTATTACAGGGTAATATTTTATTTACTTAAAATATATAATAAAATATTAGGTAGAACAACTAAATGCTATTAAAGAACTATTCGCCTATTTGCATGAGTCGAGGAAAATGCATCCACTACTTTATCTACATCTATGTTTTTTGCAATTTCCTTTTCAATAGATAAAGTGGAAATGTTGCAAAGCCTCTCATTAGTCATTCTAGTTCTGAGAAAAGTGTGGATTCTTTTCAAACTAGAAAAATACCTTTCGCAGGAAGCAGTTGAAACAGGTAATGTCACTGCTATTTTTAGTAAGTTATACAATGTCTCAAATGCATCACGGTATTGATGTACTAAATTAGGTTTTTCAAAACACTTACTGTTGCATCAACTAAATCTACGACATTAGCATAATCTAAATTTGAGTTCTGTAAATGGTCACACAAAGAACTTGTTTGTTTTAATAATAATTTAAAAATAAAAATAAACAACAAATGTTTCATTTAATTGATTTAAGAGTCGAGTAGCATCTACTCGACGAGTACTTTCATCTTTAAAATTACCTTCACCGTCAGCTATACTATGCAGTAACACTATTGATTCAAATGTCTTGATCACCATATCACATGAAAAAAATTGTGCAGTCTAACAGGTGTCACTCAGTCGTTTTAGTTCCATTGGTTTTTGTTTAGGATATATTTCTTTTTGCAGGTTGATAAATTTTGGGTGCACTGTAGAACAACTAACAAAAACATACACAGTTTTTCTAAAACTGAGAGACCTTCATCAGAAATATTGTTATCGCTTGCGTTATTGTCATCATCATCGTTACAAACACTTTCTTCGGTATCTTCAGGGAACTCCATCATCTCCACAACACTATTATTTTCAGTATTTAATTCGCCCTTTTTAGCAACGTTGATGGTCTCTTTGATTATTATTGCTGCAGTGGGAGTAGAATCAAAGTAATCCCTTAGCGTTTTCGCACGCTTCATTTTTTTAAAAGACCGCAAACAATTAAAATGCACACTTCAACGAGACCACCGAGCAAATGTAGTCAGAAGCAAACATAAGAAGCCAAATGTTTCTATTTTAAAATTTAGCTAAATTGCATTCTCTTTTGTATTCGATATTGATTGTGAAAGGACCTGTAAACATAACAGGATTATTACTGTATCAAATTGTGCAGACCAACCATAAGGATGTTTGTTAACCCAGATAAGAGCGTAATTTGATATTCTGCATCTAAGCAGTATTCCGTATCATGGGTCTAAAAGGCCCATTAAGAATTAAACCTCAAAATAAAGTTGATTTTTAGTTTAATGTATTTTTCTGTGGCAAATAAACATCCCCATTAAAATTTCTTCGAAACAATTATTTAAGTTCATTAATTCTATTATAGCAACATATTCAAAATATCTCTTTGAATGTCTTTAGACATAAGATATTAATCAAAGGGTGTCTTCGGGGGGGCACTCAGGGGGGCACAGCTAAATCTTGGGGGGGGCCTGGGCCTCCCCTGGCCCCCCTGTAGTGCCGCCACTGATAGGCCATAAACAAATGCAGCAACTTGCATAAATAACATGATTTGCTGTCGTTACAATATTACCATGTTTACCAGAGATGGTAGACGTCTGGGGCTGCTCTTCTGTTCCCCGATTGTCCCGTATACGTATTAGGGATAAGAATTTGCCAGTGTATGGAAAAGCTCCATAGGAAATTTACGGACTGCCCCTGACTAAAATAACGTCTTGCACGATCATTCAGGAACCAGGGGAATAACAAAACGAACTGTTTAAAGAGTAAACATAATATAAGATCAGCTCTTACCAAACTTGAAAAAAAAATGCCGAAAACGCTCTTACTGTGCTCAAACGGTGGAAATTGGAATATAAGATTAGTTGAAAATGCTAAGCCCAGCATTGCCAGACGAACAGTTACGAGAGCATTTAAAATTTTGCTTAAAATGTTTACGTCACTTCGTCTTGTCCTTGACGAGATAGGAGAGTGGACATTAGGGTGGAACGAAAAAAACAAGTTTTGATTTTTAATTTGTAATAGTGCGGAAAAGTTGCCTTTTCGTGTAAATAAGATTACAGAAAAATATGAAAAATATTGGAGCACGTCTTGAGGTGCCGCAAGAACGATAAAGTTTAATAAAATTGCAATTTTCGCTATATTTTGAAGTTTTTTTTAAGGTGCTGTCAAATATTTTTTTTTATTTCAAATATTTTCAAAAAAGCAGTTTTTAATATCAAAAAATACAAACAATTTTTGTTAAAAACTTTTTGCATTATGTTTTGAGGTGCCGCAAAGAGCGGTAAAGTTTTAGAAAAACACACTTTTTGCAACTTCTTTTATGTGTCTCGATTAAGCAGTAAAAAGTTTCAAATAGGCGTTTTAATATGAATAGAAAGAGAAAGACAGTATAACTATTGCATTGGCATCCGGGAGCATGAGTCATGGCCGGAGCGGATGTTGGAGGGGGGGGGGGGGGGATGTAAGCACAGGGGAAGACAAAACCAAAGTAATAGACAGGATAAAAATTAGACGAGCAAGATCAAAGAATCTAAGAGATCTCATTAATGACTGCCTTTATGATCAGATAAGCAAAAATAGAGGATTGTTTTTTGATGGAAGAAAAGGCAAAACAATTGTTCAAGAAAAGAAAGGAACTAGTACAAAACAGTTATTTCAGAAGAGCACGTTTTACTAATAGGGGAACCAAACTCAAAGTTTTTAGGCCACGTAACACCTAAATCTGGCACTGGAAAAGACTTAGCCGACAGTATACTACAGTTTTTTGAAGATAGAGGAACACAACGAACAACTTTTGAACTTTACTGCTATTGGGTGTGATAGAATCGTTGTAAATACTGGACATAATAATGGTGTGACTTCTTTGATGGAAAATGAAATAGGAAGACATTTATAATTGTTTGTTCCATGGAAATAAGCTACCTTTGCGACATCTTTTTTGTAATTTAGATGGTAAAACAAAGAGACCCAATGAGTTTAAAGGCGAAATAGCTCAGCAGCTGGAAAACTGTGCTAATCTTCCTGTGGTTACTTTCTTGCCAACTGAAAATAACCTTCCTCTTTTGGAGAACATAAATGATTTAAGTACAGATCAGTAGAATTTATTGGATATCTATATCGCTGTATCAAGTGGAAATTGCCAGCTAAATTTATCTTGAAGAAACCCTGGAAAACTTCCTCACTCCAGGTGGCTTAGTAAACCGTATACTTAGATTGTATGTGGCAACTAAAAATCCAACTGAAAACCTTAAGAACGTTCTAGACCCGGTTATTCAAAGAAATGGGTACTTTGCTGCTGCAGAAAATGTCCTTTTGTCCATGCTATGTGATAATCACAAACAACTAATCGAACTTGGTTTACGACGTGATTTAAAAGCAAGAACAGAAAGTAGAGGCGGAGTCAGGAAGTATAAGGTTCCACAGATCAACTTTGACGCAAAGGATTACATCGACATGATCTGATGGGCTGAAAATGATGTCACTGAACCCCCCTTGGTAAAATATGTTTCCAGTCACTCTCTCAAAGACTTGATACAGAAAACATCTCAAGCTCAACCAAATAGTAAAGTCGACTTTCCCCGACTTCCTTGTTACACGCAAGCAGTGCAAAAAACAGTGAAACTGGTGACCGAATCGGCTCAAAATGTCTGTGGTTCAATCGCAAGAGAAGGATATATAACAGCAAAAATTGACTCACGTGAGAACATGCCAAAATTTGATACAAAAAACAGTTTCATGTGCCAATGAAGTAGAAACAAACATTTTGTAGCTGTAACATTTGTAATTATTAAAGGTTTTTTAAATCATAAAAAAAGGAACTTTCAACGTCTTTAAAAGTGTATTATGATATTTTTTACGTGTGCTCTAATAAAAAAATATATAATTGATTTGACGAGCTTTTATTTCAACCTTATTTACTACTATTTGTAACAACAACAATAGTTCTCAAAAGTTTCAAAATTAACAAAAATACACACTTTTTGACATTAAAAGATATTTTATTATTATTATTATATTTTGTAATTAATATTTTTTTCAAATTCTAATGCTTATATATATGTATTTACAACTATCTTTTGTAACATTATATGTACGACAAAACCATAAATAATTTATCAGTCTTTGAATTTTTAAATTTTTAAAATTTTTTTACAAACTTCAGGCTCTTGGCGGCACCTCACGATGTTGTAGTATAACAACCAAGTTTTGTTTTCTTCTTTTTGAACCTAAAAGGCAACTTTTGTCCACTATTACAAAACTAAAATTAAAAAAAAATAAATAAAAAAGGCCGTTTTCGTTCCACCCTAGTGGACATGCCTATTCTTCTTTTTTATCTTACACCAAAACTGAAGTTAAAATTTGAAAATTCCGTAAAAATGGGCAGATGTACAGTCGTGTTCATTAAAGTGTTGTACAGCATTTGTGCTTTGTGAATATGAATTCATTACACAAATTTCAAAAAAGGGTTGTAATATACAAATATTTTGAAGGTATACATCCAGGTCTACCTAGTTAATTATACAGTGTGAGCCTTTGTTGAGTAAAAACACAACTACTAATAAACTTATAACAGTCTGTGTACAACACATTTTTGAACACGACTGTACAATGTACAGTTGTGTTTTAAATGTGTGGTACAGAGGTAGTTGTAAGTTTATTATTGGTGGTTGTGTTATTACTCAAAGAAGGCCCATACTGTATCATCAAAATATTTGCATACATATACACTTTATGAACTTTGTGCAGTTAATTTAAATTCACAAAGCACAAATACAGTACAACACTTTAATGAACGCGACTGTACATAACAAAGTTTACCCGCCATTTTGTCCATGTTTCTTACGAGAGAGGAGGTTGGTCCTTCAGACATCGCACTTTTTTACGTTCTATCCGAATCAGAAATATAAATTGAAAAATTTCGAAAAAGCGAACACACATCGGATAAACAATTAACGAATTTAGATACGTCTCCGTCTCTCTGTTTTACGGAGTTCGTAAAAATACAAACAAAAACTTTGCACTTATTAAAAATAGGAAGATACATAAAAGCTCACGAGTTTTAAAGCATAATTACAATAATTTACAAAAAACGATTTTACGAAACCCTCAAGAGACCCAAATTGTCAATTAGAGGGTTAAAAAGTATAGGAGGGATATTCGCGGCAGCATATTACCCACATATCTAAAAATCATGGTTCTATTTCTTATAAATGCACTGCTTTAAATAAAATCATTCAAACATATGTGTGTACTTTATAGCCACAAAAGAGTTGCCTATAGTATATTATGGTTTTAGGAGTAAAAGTGATACTTGGTGTTACGAGATCGGACAGGTCTGATTGACGAGCGTAAGCGAGTCGGACAATTCCGGGCGAGGCACAAAAAGATATATTTCAAAAATTACGGACACCCCCCCACCCCCTGAAGAAGAAGAAGAAAATAAAGAAATTTTTCGGACGAAACTAGTTGAAGTAAAAGCAAGCCAAAATAGTGTGAATTAATCAATTGTTAAAAAATGGTACTCAAAAACTTTTGCATGCCTTCAACGAATGGTCCTGATAGACCTCATCGGCAATATTTTAATTATTAATCTGTATTATTTATTAAAAAACTATATATGAATAGTGTTTTTAGTTGCCCATCAGAAATATCTTAAACTTCAGTTTTACTTTTTTTCTAGACAGATTTTTTTCTTGAATTGTTACATTAAGTTACCCGTACTGAAACAAAACCCAATTATGTACCTACTTTGCACCTAATGACGAAAGAAATAACCTAAATATAATTCAGAAGGATGTCAGTTACACATATTTTGAAAACTCGATAGTAAAGATGTTTCCTTATGCTTGGCCTATTCTTGTTCATTTTACTAGCGTGGCCCTGTTAGTATAATTGCATTTATATTGCGTAAATTTTGATCGGTCATTCTTTGTGATTATTTACGAGTAGCGCGTAGAACAGCTTAAGAGGCGCCAGTTAAAAATAACCATTGGATCTGAAATAATAAACAAAGTAATCGGTGGAGAAAGAATGCAGTTCCCGATATTTTAAAAAGATTTTTGTTGCAGCAACAGTAACACAAGCAATTTCTTAAAAAACGTTTTAATGTGGACGTTTTTCTGAAAATTACACTCACAGGATGCGTGCATACACAGAAAAGATCATGACGAATTGCTAGTTTGATTTTTTAATTAAGACCACACAGTTTTCGAGTTCATGTAGTCCTGAATAATTGTTTTCTAATAATTTGATAGAAACATTTTGGTTACGTTAGCGAAGAAATTGTGGGAATACTGCACTGGCTCCATTTAAGAGAAAGTACTTAATTTCCCAACGTTTATTTTGTAGGAACACAAAAAATTCAATTAATTTTACAAAAAAACTGATTTCAAGAAAATCTATTTGACCTTCCATTTCATGACTGATAGTTCTAATATATCATAATATGTGCTATTTGCCGATCGGCTTCAGAGTATAAATATGAAAAGTGGATAGCCTCATTAATAAACTGTTTTTAATGTAAGAATTAGCGGAACTGCAAAGTAGAGATATTAATGAATGTGTTCTCTGAATATCATTTTTTGGCAGTGGTCATTAACGAATTTAGTGCCACAAATCACTAGAGTAAATAAAAAATATTTTGAGTCTACTAGATGACTCATTCATCTAGCGAAAATAAATAGTTCTCTAGAGCCCATTAGTGCTGGAGATGATAGAACACTGTATGTAAATAGCCAAATATTGAATGCTTAACGCAATTTTTAACAACTCAACAAGTACCAGGACCGTACTCACGACACTTCTTACCTTTGCAAGCGAATGACGGGCAATTTCGAGACTGTGAACTTTTAGGGGAACCCCTCGCACCAATAGACCTATGACTGCACAGTTGTATATTTTTAATTCACAGAACCTCAATATCTTCTGCACACATTTAATTAAATATGTTTTTAGTAGTAAAATGTAAAGAGAATGGAATATTGCGACCTGTATTAAAACTGTATTCCTTGAAAAATATAGAAAATCGAAAGAAAGAAAGAATTATTTAAATCGACGTACATTTTATGACATTGATTTTTTTTATAATTACAGATAGGATTGGAATTCTTATTGAATAAACATTGAAATTATATGCCTTATGCCGATATGCACGTACGTGTGCCTACAGTAACTATATACCTACTATCATAGTTTTTGCAATAATAATGTCTACTTATCAATTTCAGATATATTATATCAAACGTAGTTGATGCAATGCAATATTTCTACAGAGGACTTATCATCTCAATAGGCGTCATAATATAGTCACTACATAAAGCATATGCGCATTTATCTTGAGGAAACTAAAGTAAATAAATGCAACTTCCTACCCTTTGAAGATATTTGGATAGAAATTATCTAAGAACGCGATTGCTGATTGCTGGAAATTATATTTTCCTAAGAGATTGTAAAAATTATTATTGTAAAAATTATCTAGTGAAATGATAGGACAAATCAAGTTTCTAGCAAGCGTATCTACATTATTAAATCGTATTAGAAGTAAATGCATTTATATAAACCGCGTTGATATAAACCTGTTAATTTTCTACAGAAAAGTCGAAAACTGTTTTTAACGGGTCGGTCAACCTTGGCCAGCTGACAATGCCTCATCTTCTTTTCTTCTTTTATACGAAAGGTAGTGGTTACTGCATTTTAAAGTTATTATGTATCTACATTTTTTTTTATTAAAAAGTCGAATTCGGTTTCAAGCTTGTACCTAGAAAATATAATAAGGGGGACTACTATAGTCATTCAGAAATTATATTTACGAGTTTAATTTCGAAAACATCGTGTACCTATACATTGTTTCTGGGCAACGATTTCGGTTTATTATGTTGGTAACAGGTGCAAACAAATCACGATTTAAATTTAAAAACACAAAAAATTCGGATTTTTTTTCGTTTTAAATCGAGATTTTTCTGATTTAAATCAAGTTTTTCCCTGATTTAAAAATCTGCGTTAATTAACGATATAATAAAGATACACTCGTTCGACGTCCACAATTCCACAACCTTTGTTTTTGTTATGCTTAAGTATAACACTTGTTTTTGTTATGTTTAAGTATAACACTTCTGAATCGCCAGATGTTTGTACAGTAAGCAATGTAGGCATACATAGTTTGAATTTTCAATCTTATACTGGCCATTTTTATCTGTAAAGTAATAGGGATAACAAAGGTATGGATTTCACCACCACCAACCGTAAGTGATATCCCTGCTGTGTATTATGTATGACTAGTGAGTCACCCGAACTACGCTTCGGTTCGCTAAATTAAGAGAGATTCATTAATATAAATTTTAAAAAAGTATGCTTCGGCCGGGAATCGAACCCGGGCCGCCCGCGTGGTAGGCGGGCATTCTACCGCCAGACAATTGGTTGGTTGAATGAACAGCTGCTGTAATAGCATATGAACATAGATATTCACCCGAGCTAATAGCACACACCGACAGCAGCTGTCACACCGTAGCCCACGGCGACAGGCGCTCCGCTCCGCTGCTTAGAGGATTTAATTAAAACTTTTTCGTAGTTTTTTTGTAAATTTGCAAAGTGTGTAAAGTTGAGTTATAAGGGTTAGTGGCTCGTTTAAAAAAACCGTGAAAAGTGTAACAGAGTGGAATAGAGAAGGGGGGCCAATTGGTATTCTTATTTAAATATTACAAACAACAGTGAGTGCAACATCATATTTATTGAATAAATTTTGTATTAGTAGTCACTTGTTATTAATAACTAGTTATTCTTCATCAATAAAAGATATTTAAACAAGCTGAAATTATTTATTTAAATCACGATTAAAATAAAAAAATCTGATGATTTAAATCACGATTTAAATCAAGTTGATTTAAATCTTTGCACCCTGGTTGGTAATGAAAACTCGATAGCTTGCACATGTTTCACTTGTTCAATTTTAGGGTAAGTCGACTAATATTACTTTCAATGTTTTATGACAATGAAGGTTTCTTTAAAAATCAGGTTTTTAACACGATTTATTAAAATAATTTAAAATGCTAAAAGTAGTAACTAAAGCCAAACAGTTTTATAGAAACTAGAGATCCACCGATACCCATAATCGGTATCGGCATATCGGCCGAATGAGGGATATATCGGGATCGATCATATCGGCCCTCCTTTTTGCCGCAAACGATGTGGAGTATAAAATATAACTACTATGTATCTAATATTGAAAATTCAATTTTTGCAAATTATTATGTAAAAATATTAGATACTCGATCGATCAAGTGTGGTGCACCATGTAGCGAATTTCTTCCAGCTTCTGTAATGCAGTGCATCAGCAAAAACATTCGATCAGGCGATGCAATTTCAAGGTCTTGCGCCATCAGAAATTGTTAACAATACTAACCAATACGCCACGAGTAAAAATGATTGTGTTAAACTGTTTTATTAAAACGAAATAACAAGAAGACGCCTGCATAAACAAATCATTTTTTTCTAAGCACGAGTTCGTAGTTAAGGGATTACCCCGCCCGAATGCAGCAAGCACGCAAGCAGCGACGCATACGGCCTCGATTATATCGGCAGAGGCCAAAAAAACGCGTATCAGTAGATTCCTAATAGTGACAACAATACAAACATCCAAACCCATTTGTCAAAATTTTTCAAAAATTACAAATTCTACAGAAACCGTACAAAATAGAGCGTTAGTTGACGAGACAAATTTTCACATATAATCTCATAAGAGCATTAATTCCTTCCGATTTTTTTTTGAATGCGTTCCAACAAGGTTGTATTAATTTAGGATGTTGTTGGGAGTGCACGAAAAATAATTTCGGGATATGAATTAATGCTCGAATGCAGATTCGGTAAGAAAATCGTAACGACACAAACCCTTAGTTATGTTGGTCTACCAACAAAAAATTTCCAAGAAATTTTGTTGTTGACTTAGTTACGGCTCGTGAAGTAATTTTTCTATTGGTCATTAATGAGTGTCTTACGATTTTCACATGTAATCTCATAAGAGCATTAATTATTTCCGGAATTTTTTTTGAGTACGTTCCAACAACGTCGTATTAATTTGCCTGAGCGGGACGCGAGGGCAAATTAGGACGTTGTTGGATTGCACGAAAAATAATTTCCCGATATGAATTAATGCTCGAATGCAGATTCGGTAAGAAAATCGTAACGACACAAACCCTAAAAAGAAGTAATGTCTACCTACAAAAAATTTCCAAGAAATTTTGTTGTTGACTTAGTTACGGCTCGTGAAGTAATTTTTCTATTGGTCATTAATGAGTGTCTTACGATTTTCACATGTAATCTCATAAGAGCATTAATTATTTCCGGAATTTTTTTTGAGTACGTTCCAACAACGTCGTATTAATTTGCCTGAGCGGGACGCGAGGGCAAATTAGGACGTTGTTGGATTGCACGAAAAATAATTTCCCGATATGAATTAATGCTCGAATGCAGATTCGGTAAGAAAATCGTAACGACACAAACCCTAAAAAGAAGTAATGTCTACCTACAAAAAATTTCCAAGAAATTTTGTTGTTGACTTAGTTACGGCTCGTGAAGTAATTTTTCTATTGGTCATTAATGAGTGTCTTACGATTTTCACATGTAATCTCATAAGAGCATTAATTATTTCCGGAATTTTTTTTGAGTACGTTCCAACAACGTTGTATTAATTTGCCTGAGCGGGACGCGAGGGCAAATTAGGACGTTGTTGGATTGCACGAAAAATAATTTCCCGATATGAATTAATGCTCGAATGCAGATTCGGTAAGAAAATCGTAACGACACAAACCCCAAAAAGAAGTAATGTCTACCTACAAAAAATTTCAAGAAATTTTGTTGTTGACTTAGTTACGGCTCGTGAAGTAATTTTTCTATTGGTCATTAATGAGTGTCTTACGATTTTCACATGTAATCTCATAAGAGCATTAATTATTTCCGGATTTTTTTTTGAGTTCGTTCCAACAACGTCGTATTAATTTGCCTGAGCGGGACGCGAGGGCAAATTAGGACGTTGTTGGATTGCACGAAAAATAATTTCCCGATATGAATTAATGCTCGAATGCAGATTCGGTAAGAAAATCGTAACGACACAAACCCTAAAAGAAGTAATGTCTAACTACAAAAAATTTCCAAGAAATTTTTTTGTTGACTTAGTTACGGCTCGTGAAGTAATTTTTCTATTGGTCATTAATGAGTGTCTTACGATTTTCACATGTAATCTCATAAGAGCATTAATTATTTCCGGAATTTTTTTTGAGTACGTTCCAACAACGTCGTATTAATTTGCCTGAGCGGGACGCGAGGGCAAATTAGGACGTTGTTGGATTGCACGAAAAATAATTTCCCGATATGAATTAATGCTCGAATGCAGATTCGGTAAGAAAATCGTAACGACACAAACCCTAAAAAGAAGTAATGTCTACCTACAAAAAATTTCCAAGAAATTTTGTTGTTGACTTCGTTACGGCTCGTGAAGTAATTTTTCTATTGGTCATTAATGAGTGTCTTACGATTTTCACATGTAATCTCATAAGAGCATTAATTATTTCCGGAATTTTTTTTGAGTACGTTCCAACAACGTCGTATTAATTTGCCTGAGCGGGACGCGAGGGCAAATTAGGACGTTGTTGGATTGCACGAAAAATAATTTCCCGATATGAATTAATGCTCGAATGCAGATTCGGTAAGAAAATCGTAACGACACAAACCCTAAAAGAAGTAATGTCTACCTACAAAAAATTTCCAAGAAATTTTGTTGTTGACTTAGTTACGGCTCGTGAAGTAATTTTTCTATTGGTCATTAATGAGTGTCTTACGATTTTCACATGTAATCTCATAAGAGCATTAATTATTTCGGAAATTTTTTTGAGTACGTTCCAACAACGTCGTATTAATTTGCCTGAGCGGGACGCGAGGGCAAATTAGGACGTTGTTGGATTGCACGAAAAATAAATTCCGATATGAATTAATGCTCGAATGCAGATTCGGTAAGAAAATCGTAACGACACAAACCCTAAAAAGAAGTAATGTCTACCTACAAAAAATTTCCAAGAAATTTTGTTGTTGACTTAGTTACGGCTCGTGAAGTAATTTTTCTATTGGTCATTAATGAGTGTCTTACGATTTTCACATGTAATCTCATAAGAGCATTAATTATTTCCGGAATTTTTTTTTAGTACGTTCCAACAACGTCGTATTAATTTGCCTGAGCGGGACGCGAGGGCAAATTAGGACGTTGTTGGATTGCACGAAAAATAATTTTCCGATATGAATTAATGCTCGAATGCAGATTCGGTAAGAAAATCGTAACGACACAAACCCTAAAAAGAAGTAATGTCTACCTACAAAAAATTTCCAAGAAATTTTGTTGTTGACTTAGTTACGGCTCGTGAAGTAATTTTTCTAATGGTCATTAATGAGTGTCTTACGATTTTCACATGTAATCTCATAAGAGCATTAATTATTTCCGGAATTTTTTTTGAGTACGTTCCAACAACGTCCGTATTAATTTGCCTGAGCGGGACGCGAGGGCAAATTAGGACGTTGTTGGATTGCACGAAAATAATTTCCCGATATGAATTAATGCTCGAATGCAGATTCGGTAAGAAAATCGTAACGACACAAACCTTAAAAGGAAGTAATGTGTACCTACAAAAAATTTCCAAGAAATTTTGTTGTCTTGGATACGGCTGGTGAACTAATTTTTCTATTGGTCATTAATGAGTGTCGTACGATTTTCACATATAATCTCATAAGAGCATTAATTCTTTCCGGAAATTTTTTTGAGTGCGTTCCAACGACGTCGTATTAATTTGCCTGAGCGGGACGCGAGGGCAAATTAGGACGTTGTTGAATGCACGAAAACTAATTTCCCGATATGAATTAATGCTCGAATGCAGATTCGGTAAGAAAATCGTAACGACACAAACCCTAAAAAGAAGTACCTAATGTCTACCTACAAAAAATTTCCAAGAAATTTTGTTGTTGACTTAGTTACGGCTCGTGAAGTAATTTTTCTATTGGTCATTAATGAGTGTCTTACGATTTTCACATGTAATCTCATAAGAGCATTAATTATTTCCGGAATTTTTTTTGAGTACGTTCCAACAACGTCGTATTAATTTGCCTGAGCGGGACGCGAGGGCAAATTTAGGACGTTGTTGGATTGCACGAAAAATAATTTCCCGATATGAATTAATGCTCGAATGCAGATTCGGTAAGAAAATCGTAACGACACAAACCCTAAAAAGAAGTAATGTCTACCTACAAAAAATTTCCAAGAAATTTTGTTGTTGACTTAGTTACGGCTCGTGAAGTAATTTTTCTATTGGTCATTAATGAGTGTCTTACGATTTTCACATGTAATCTCATAAGAGCATTAATTATTTCCGGAATTTTTTTTGAGTACGTTCCAACAACGTCGTATTAATTTGCCTGAGCGGGACGCGAGGGCAAATTAGGATGTTGTTGGATTGCACGAAAAATAATTTCCCGATATGAATTAATGCTCGAATGCAGATTCGGTAAGAAAATCGTAACGACACAAACCCTAAAAAGAAGTAATGTCTACCTACAAAAAATTTCCAAGAAATTTTGTTGTTGACTTAGTTACGGCTCGTGAAGTAATTTTTCTATTGGTCATTAATGAGTGTCTTACGATTTTCACATGTAATCTCATAAGAGCATTAATTATTTCCGGAAATTTTTTTGAGTACGTTCCAACAACGTCGTATTAATTTGCCTGAGCGGGACGCGAGGGCAAATTAGGACGTTGTTGAATGCACGAAAAATAATTTCGGGATATGAATTAATGCTCGAATGCAGATTCGGTAAGAAAATCGTAACGACACAAACCTTAAAAGGAAGTAATGTGTACCTACAAAAAATTTCCAAGAAATTTTGTTGTCTTGGATACGGCTGGTGAACTAATTTTTCTATTGGTCATTAATGAGTGTCGTACGATTTTCACATATAATCTCATAAGAGCATTAATTCTTTCCGGAAATTTTTTTGAGTGCTTTCCAACGACGTCGTATTAATTTGCCTGAGCGGGACGCGAGGGCAAATTAGGACGTTGTTGAATGCACGAAAAATAATTTCCCGATATGAATTAATGCTCGAATGCAGATTCGGTAAGAAAATCGTAACGACACAAACCCTAAAAAGAAGTAATGTCTACCTACAAAAAATTTCCAAGAAATTTTGTTGTTGACTTAGTTACGGCTCGTGAAGTAATTTTTCTATTGGTCATTAATGAGTGTCTTACGATTTTCACATGTAATCTCATAAGAGCATTAATTATTTCCGGAATTTTTTTTGAGTACGTTCCAACAACGTCGTATTAATTTGCCTGAGCGGGACGCGAGGGCAAATTAGGACGTTGTTGGATTGCACGAAAAATAATTTCCCGATATGAATTAATGCTCGAATGCAGATTCGGTAAGAAAATCGTAACGACACAAACCCTAAAAAGAAGTAATGTCTACCTACAAAAAATTTCCAAGAAATTTTGTTGTTGACTTAGTTACGGCTCGTGAAGTAATTTTTCTATTGGTCATTAATGAGTGTCTTACGATTTTCACATGTAATCTCATAAGAGCATTAATTATTTCCGGAATTTTTTTTGAGTACGTTCCAACAACGTCGTATTAATTTGCCTGAGCGGGACGCGAGGGCAAATTAGGACGTTGTTGGATTGCACGAAAAATAATTTCCCGATATGAATTAATGCTCGAATGCAGATTCGGTAAGAAAATCGTAACGACACAAACCCTAAAAAGAAGTAATGTCTACCTACAAAAAATTTCCAAGAAATTTTGTTGTTGACTTAGTTACGGCTCGTGAAGTAATTTTTCTATTGGTCATTAATGAGTGTCTTACGATTTTCACATGTAATCTCATAAGAGCATTAATTATTTCCGGATTTTTTTTTGAGTACGTTCCAACAACGTCGTATTAATTTGCCTGAGCGGGACGCGAGGGCAAATTAGGACGTTGTTGGATTGCACGAAAAATAATTTCCCGATATGAATTAATGCTCGAATGCAGATTCGGTAAGAAAATCGTAACGACACAAACCCTAAAAAGAAGTAATGTCTAACTACAAAAAATTTCCAAGAAATTTTTTTGTTGACTTAGTTACGGCTCGTGAAGTAATTTTTCTATTGGTCATTAATGAGTGTCTTACGATTTTCACATGTAATCTCATAAGAGCATTAATTATTTCCGGAATTTTTTTTTAGTACGTTCCAACAACGTCGTATTAATTTGCCTGAGCGGGACGCGAGGGCAAATTAGGACGTTGTTGGATTGCACGAAAAATAATTTCCCGATATGAATTAATGCTCGAATGCAGATTCGGTAAGAAAATCGTAACGACACAAACCCTAAAAAGAAGTAATGTCTACCTACAAAAAATTTCCAAGAAATTTTGTTGTTGACTTAGTTACGGCTCGTGAAGTAATTTTTCTATTGGTCATTAATGAGTGTCTTACGATTTTCACATGTAATCTCATAAGAGCATTAATTATTTCCGGAATTTTTTTTGAGTACGTTCCAACAACGTCGTATTAATTTGCCTGAGCGGGACGCGAGGGCAAATTAGGACGTTGTTGGATTGCACGAAAAATAATTTCCCGATATGAATTAATGCTCGAATGCAGATTCGGTAAGAAAATCGTAACGACACAAACCCTAAAAAGAAGTAATGTCTACCTACAAAAAATTTCCAAGAAATTTTGTTGTTGACTTAGTTACGGCTCGTGAAGTAATTTTTCTATTGGTCATTAATGAGTGTCTTACGATTTTCACATGTAATCTCATAAGAGCATTAATTATTTCCGGAAATTTTTTTGAGTACGTTCCAACAACGTCGTATTAATTTGCCTGAGCGGGACGCGAGGGCAAATTAGGACGTTGTTGAATGCACGAAAAATAATTTCGGGATATGAATTAATGCTCGAATGCAGATTCGGTAAGAAAATCGTAACGACACAAACCTTAAAAGGAAGTAATGTGTACCTACAAAAAATTTCCAAGAAATTTTGTTGTCTTGGATACGGCTGGTGAACTAATTTTTCTATTGGTCATTAATGAGTGTCGTACGATTTTCACATATAATCTCATAAGAGCATTAATTCTTTCCGGAAATTTTTTTGAGTGCGTTCCAACGACGTCGTATTAATTTGCCTGAGCGGGACGCGAGGGCAAATTAGGACGTTGTTGAATGCACGAAAAATAATTTCCCGATATGAATTAATGCTCGAATGCAGATTCGGTAAGAAAATCGTAACGACACAAACCCTAAAAAGAAGTAATGTCTACCTACAAAAATTTCCAAGAAATTTTGTTGTTGACTTAGTTACGGCTCGTGAAGTAATTTTTCTATTGGTCATTAATGAGTGTCTTACGATTTTCACATGTAATCTCATAAGAGCATTAATTATTTCCGGAAATTTTTTTGAGTACGTTCCAACAACGTCGTATTAATTTGCCTGAGCGGGACGCGAGGGCAAATTAGGACGTTGTTGAATGCACGAAAAATAATTTCGGGATATGAATTAATGCTCGAATGCAGATTCGGTAAGAAAATCATAACGACACAAACCCTCACAGTTATGTTTGTCTACCAACAAAAAATTTCCAAGAAATTTTGTTGTTGACTTAGTTACGGCTCGTGAAGTAATTTTTCTATTGGTCATTAATAAGTGTCGTACGATTTTCACATATAATTTCATAAGAGCATTAATTCTTTCCGGAAATTTTTTTGAGTGCGGTCCAACAACGTTGTATTAATTTGCCGAGCGGAACGCGAGGGCAAATTAGGACGTTGTTGGAATGCACGAAAAATAATTTACGGATATGAATTAATGCTCGAATGCAGATTCGGTAAGAAAATCGTAACGATACAAACCCTAAAAAGAAGTAATGTCTACCTACAAAAAAATTCCAAGAAATTTTGTTGTTGACTTAGTTACGGCTCGTGAAGTAATTTTTCTATTGGTCATTAATGAGTGTCTTACGATTTTCACATGTAATCTCATAAGAGCATTAATTATTTCCGGAAATTTTTTTGAGTACGTTCCAACAACGTCGTATTAATTTGCCTGAGCGGGACGCGAGGGCAAATTAGGACGTTGTTGAATGCACGAAAAATAATTTCGGGATATGAATTAATGCTCGAATGCAGATTCGGTAAGAAAATCGTAACGACACAAACCTTAAAAGGAAGTAATGTGTACCTACAAAAAATTTCCAAGAAATTTTGTTGTCTTGGATACGGCTGGTGAACTAATTTTTCTATTGGTCATTAATGAGTGTCGTACGATTTTCACATATAATCTCATAAGAGCATTAATTCTTTCCGGAAATTTTTTTGAGTGCGTTCCAACGACGTCGTATTAATTTGCCTGAGCGGGACGCGAGGGCAAATTAGGACGTTGTTGAATGCACGAAAAATAATTTCCCGATATGAATTAATGCTCGAATGCAGATTCGGTAAGAAAATCGTAACGACACAAACCCTAAAAAGAAGTAATGTCTACCTACAAAAAATTTCCAAGAAATTTTGTTGTTGACTTAGTTACGGCTCGTGAAGTAATTTTTCTATTGGTCATTAATGAGTGTCTTACGATTTTCACATGTAATCTCATAAGAGCATTAATTATTTCCGGAAATTTTTTTGAGTACGTTCCAACAACGTCGTATTAATTTGCCTGAGCGGGACGCGAGGGCAAATTAGGACGTTGTTGAATGCACGAAAAATAATTTCGGGATATGAATTAATGCTCGAATGCAGATTCGGTAAGAAAATCATAACGACACAAACCCTCACAGTTATGTTTGTCTACCAACAAAAAATTTCCAAGAAATTTTGTTGTTGACTTAGTTACGGCTCGTGAAGTAATTTTTCTATTGGTCATTAATAAGTGTCGTACGATTTTCACATATAATTTCATAAGAGCATTAATTCTTTCCGGAAATTTTTTTGAGTGCGGTCCAACAACGTTGTATTAATTTGCTCGAGCGGAACGCGAGGGCAAATTAGGACGTTGTTGGAATGCACGAAAAATAATTTACGGATATGAATTAATGCTCGAATGCAGATTCGGTAAGAAAATCGTAACGATACAAACCCTAAAAAGAAGTAATGTCTACCTACAAAAAAATTCCAAGAAATTTTGTTGTTGACTTAGTTACGGCTCGTGAAGTAATTTTTCTATTGGTCATTAATGAGTGTCTTACGATTTTCACATGTAATCTCATAAGAGCATTAATTATTTCCGGAAATTTTTTTGAGTACGTTCCAACAACGTCGTATTAATTTGCCTGAGCGGGACGCGAGGGCAAATTAGGACGTTGTTGAATGCACGAAAAATAATTTCGGGATATGAATTAATGCTCGAATGCAGATTCGGTAAGAAAATCGTAACGACACAAACCTTAAAAGGAAGTAATGTGTACCTACAAAAAATTTCCAAGAAATTTTGTTGTCTTGGATACGGCTGGTGAACTAATTTTTCTATTGGTCATTAATGAGTGTCGTACGATTTTCACATATAATCTCATAAGAGCATTAATTCTTTCCGGAAATTTTTTTGAGTGCGTTCCAACGACGTCGTATTAATTTGCCTGAGCGGGACGCGAGGGCAAATTAGGACGTTGTTGAATGCACGAAAAATAATTTCCCGATATGAATTAATGCTCGAATGCAGATTCGGTAAGAAAATCGTAACGACACAAACCCTAAAAAGAAGTAATGTCTACCTACAAAAAATTTCCAAGAAATTTTGTTGTTGACTTAGTTACGGCTCGTGAAGTAATTTTTCTATTGGTCATTAATGAGTGTCTTACGATTTTCACATGTAATCTCATAAGAGCATTAATTATTTCCGGAAATTTTTTTGAGTACGTTCCAACAACGTCGTATTAATTTGCCTGAGCGGGACGCGAGGGCAAATTAGGACGTTGTTGAATGCACGAAAAATAATTTCGGGATATGAATTAATGCTCGAATGCAGATTCGGTAAGAAAATCGTAACGACACAAACCTTAAAAGGAAGTAATGTGTACCTACAAAAAATTTCCAAGAAATTTTGTTGTCTTGGATACGGCTGGTGAACTAATTTTTCTATTGGTCATTAATGAGTGTCGTACGATTTTCACATATAATCTCATAAGAGCATTAATTCTTTCCGGAAATTTTTTTGAGTGCGTTCCAACGACGTCGTATTAATTTGCCTGAGCGGGACGCGAGGGCAAATTAGGACGTTGTTGAATGCACGAAAAATAATTTCCCGATATGAATTAATGCTCGAATGCAGATTCGGTAAGAAAATCGTAACGACACAAACCCTAAAAAGAAGTAATGTCTACCTACAAAAAATTTCCAAGAAATTTTGTTGTTGACTTAGTTACGGCTCGTGAAGTAATTTTTCTATTGGTCATTAATGAGTGTCTTACGATTTTCACATGTAATCTCATAAGAGCATTAATTATTTCCGGAAATTTTTTTGAGTACGTTCCAACAACGTCGTATTAATTTGCCTGAGCGGGACGCGAGGGCAAATTAGGACGTTGTTGAATGCACGAAAAATAATTTCGGGATATGAATTAATGCTCGAATGCAGATTCGGTAAGAAAATCATAACGACACAAACCCTCACAGTTATGTTTGTCTACCAACAAAAAATTTCCAAGAAATTTTGTTGTTGACTTAGTTACGGCTCGTGAAGTAATTTTTCTATTGGTCATTAATAAGTGTCGTACGATTTTCACATATAATTTCATAAGAGCATTAATTCTTTCCGGAAATTTTTTTGAGTGCGGTCCAACAACGTTGTATTAATTTGCCCGAGCGGAACGCGAGGGCAAATTAGGACGTTGTTGGAATGCACGAAAAATAATTTACGGATATGAATTAATGCTCGAATGCAGATTCGGTAAGAAAATCGTAACGATACAAACCCTAAAAAGAAGTAATGTCTACCTACAAAAAAATTCCAAGAAATTTTGTTGTTGTCTTAGTTACGGCTCGTGAACTAATTTTTCTATTGGTTATTAATGAGTGTCGTACGATTTTCTCTAAAATTTTAAGCTAAATTCAAAAATGTAATAACTCACTGGGTGTTCTATTTAAAATAGGAATTAATAAGCAAGAGAAAAAAAAACAAACTCATTTTAGAGGTAAAACAGCATGTGGCTTATTTGCTTTGGTCCTAAATCCACATTCGTGATAAAAAAGGTAATCTTCCGTGCCTTGCTCATGGGCGTAGCCAGGGAGGGGCAGGGGTGGGCAGTTGCCCACCCCTAAACATTTATAAAAAGGCAGTTGATTTATAATCGTTATTGCAATTCACATTATACAGCATTTAAAAAAAAAAAGCTACGAGCTGCAGCAGATTTGCGGAAACTGATGATATTTCAACTTATAACTTTTGTAATTTGTAAAAAATGAAATAAAGCTATAATAATAATAATAGTAGTTGATTGTGTAATTAAATTTATGCCCCCCTCTAACTGGAATCCTGGCTACGCCCTTGGCCCCATGCTATACAAATTACTATTAAGCGTTAAATGGGACATGTTTTTATTGTGAATATTAGTTTTTTTATTAAGGTACTGAAAAATTGTTTGGTTTGAAAGGACATTTGACGTTCTTTGACACCTCATTAACGGACAAAGGACTTTATTTTGAAATAAAGGACTGCCCTTTGAAATAAAGGACGGTTGGCAACCCTAATTATGCATGTACTGGCTATTTCAACGAATGCAGAAAATAATGCCTATTTTGCCATTTATTAAAGCCTAAAACGACTACAGTGTGCTTATAATGAATGCCTATCGTACCTATAATCGGTTGGCCATGACTTGAAAACCGTATGTCTTTTCGTAATGCCGAATTTTAAAATTGCATTACAACTGAGAGTAGATGAACTAAATGGAGACATAAGTTCAGTACTCCTAGCAAACTTTAAACGGTTTTATTAATAAACTGCCTTTACTTATTGCATTATAGTCAAGCGTATATGTATCTGTATTTCCTGGATGTCGAGATTAGGCGTTCGAATAACGTTATTTTTTTGCCTATGATTTTTAGTAGTTGATTATTTTTTGGTACGAGAGGAAAATTTAGTTATGTGTTTGATTATTATTAGTTTAGAGTAATATTAAATAAAAAGGGATACGCAATTTACCCATTTTAAAAAGAGAAAAAAAAATTAATTAATTAAAAAAATTCTGAATTAATTTCAAGAACCCGATTTATTCTAGCCCTGGTTACAACGGGTGCCTTCCATCTTAGATTCGGAAAAGATAACTTCAACATACGCTCAGTGCAGGGCTCGGCCGGAAGGAAACTTACTATTATTATAAAGTATAGCGGGATTTTTTTAGAAGCGAAGCCAGTGAGAGACTGTATTGCGTAACAGTTTGCTTTTAGATAATTTGCTTATGTGTGAAATGGTATTTCGAAGATTTTTTATATCTAATTAAAATTGGTTGCCGCAATTAATATTACAACTGGGATACTTGGTATAGCGATACAGCTAATATGATGTAAAGGAAAAAACTAGCGAAAAGTTTCGTGAAATTAGATTCGTGCTCGAAACGGAAACTCAATAAAAGCATTGCAATGCTCACAACTTGTTTTCTTATTAAAATGACAAAATTCTATAGAGGAAGGTTGAATAAGTATCAGAATATTCGCGTAAAATAAAGGCTTTGGCAAAAGAATCGCAGGGGAGATAAAACAGGAATTTCTATTTTGAACTTGAATTGCCTTTAGTTTGATATGTCGGTATAGGCGGACCAAGAGCAGTGTTTCTTGGTACTTCTTTGCATATGACATCCTCTCGTTACTGTGTCTACTGAATTGTACATTCTTCCTTAAAATGATATACTACTTCAATGGAATTTGTATGCTTGATTACTACTACAGGATTTTATAAATCGTAGAAGCCGTGTTTGAATATCAAGATGATGATCTTAAAATATTACTTTCCATTTCAAAAGCATTTATGAAGATGCTCCAATCCTTGAATGAACTTTGCAGAAAGAACCGTTTAATTACTTCGTACTTCATATACCGTTTGAAGCTTTCGCGGTTACTTGAATTATTTTTAACATAGAATTTCGGCTTAGACCCCGTAGTATTTGTGGATGAATACCCAGCAATCTCTGGCTTAATGTGCCTTGCACCTTGTGAACTCGAGTAAGAAACCGCGCGATGCCCGTGCTTTTTGGTGGCTCGTGTTGTTTGAGTACCTTGAGAACGAAGATACTTAGGCAGCTTTGGCCTAGTTACTGTTTGTGCATCCATATTCACTAACGTTTCGCAAGACCTTGCAGCTTGCTTCATCAGAGTGAAAGTCGCACTAAAAACTGAAGGTAAAACAAAGTAAAGGTTCAAGGTAATTTCAATTTCCTCCACTGGGAACGGGCTACTATAGGGACTTTGCGTCCCTCTACAGCCAAGAATGGGAATTATAGGATGGGCGAGAGAAAGGAGGGGTGGAGAATGGAAAAGAGGCCAGGAAAGATAGAAAAGTACTGCCCCAGCATTCACCTCAGAGGAGGTACTCTATTCACCCAGGAAAACCACCTAAAAACCTGAATCAGAGCAGACCGTCGCATGAATCGAACCCACTACCTCCCGAATGCTTATGTTCTTTACTTTTTGGAAGTTAAGCAAAGATGATCTCTTAATCAGTTTTGACGTAGTATCACTTCACGAAAGTGCCGGTTGATGAGGTGCTAGTAATGCTCAAAGATTTTTGCCTACAGACCCAAGTTGAACGTGTCGAAATTTGCTTGAAAAACACTTCAGTTGGAACAATAAAATGGGTCACCGCTATCACCTGTTATCGCTAATATTTACATGAAGGCATTTTAAACCAAGGCTCTCGAACAAGCGCAGCTAAAACCGACCTGCTGGTTGAGATATGTAGATGATACCTTTTGTCATCTTGTCACAAGGGGGCCAAACATTGAATCTGTTTCTAAAACACCTGAACTCTATACATCCCAACATACAATTCACAATTGAAGTAGAGGAAAATGGCGGTATTCCGTTTCTAGAGGTTCTGGTGAAACGATGGTAGTTGGTAGTTTAGGACATGCAGTCTATAGAAAGAAAACACACACGGGCGGATGTCTGAATGCTAACTCATACCATCATCCAATGCAAAAAGCAACAGTTCTCCAGACTTTGGCGACAAGATCCTTTCGTATCTCAGATGCAGAAAATCTAGAGAGAGTAAAATTAGATCTGTTTGACTCTTTACAAAAGAACGGATACGGAAAGTGCTAGATAAAACTATGACTCAAAAGGTTAAAGAAGAATCCCCACCTTTGGAAGGCTTAGCATTTCTACCTTACGTTAAAGGCTCGACTGATAAGATGGGACGTGTCCTGAAACGATGCAACATCAAAACTGTGTTCACGAGCAAGGAAACTTTGAGTAACGGCTGCAGATCGGTAAAAGACAACATTCCAAGTTTAAAATCCGCTGGCGTATATCGCATTCCTTGTTCTTGCGGCTCGAGTTACATTGGACAGACTGGTCGTTCTGTTGATCTAAACTTCAAGAACATAAAGGCGATTGCAAACACAACCGCATCACAAAATCAGCCTAAGCTGAGCATACGTTTACAAATAGGCACACCTTAGAATTTGAGCACGCCAGAGTACTTGCCAGAATACTTTACCACTTCCCGCGAGTGATACGTGAAGCCATATAAATAGAAAAACATCCAAATAATATAAACAGGGAAGATGGTTTTACGCTTAGTAAAACGTGGACTCATGTCGTACACAATGCAAAGCATTACAACCACTGTGTATCACGAATTACGTTGCACTCGAACGACCAATCAGCGTTACGTCACTCCACGCGCCTGGTACAGAGGACTATAAATAGCTCCACACCGACCTTCTTAATGCGACTTTCACTTTGATGATGCAATAAGGCCAGATCTGCCTAAGTATCCTCGTTCTCCAGGTATTCAAACTTTCAAACAACACGAGCCACCAAAGAGCATTGCCATCGCGGGGTTTCTTACTCGAGTTCACAAGGTGCAAGACACATTAAGCCAGAGAAGGCTGGGTGTTCATTCACAAATACTACGTGGTCTAAGCCGAAATTATATGTTAAAAAGAATAATTCGTACGTTTTTATATTGTTACGATCCTGAGGGCCGAGGGATGGATGAGTCAGCAGCCTTGGCGATTAATACGCGAGCGTTCCAGAGCTTCTCGAGGCGGCTGCAGAAATATGAGTCACAGCGGTCGAATGCTCGGGAAGCGCCCTAGAACCAGGTGTACTGAATGACTCACGCTCGCTTACGAGAACAACACCTGCGAATGCCGGAGTGCATTCGCGAGGATTCTGGAATCTCCCCAGTGAAATATAAATGCGCGACCTTCAGACCTGCAGTTCAGTTGGAATTCAACATCAGGGCGGCGAGCTCCCAGATAAATAAAACGCGTGAAATAAATAAATCCGTATGTAATAGAAATACATCGTTAGTGTTTAAGAGTGATATAAATAAATAATAATAGTTGTTAGAAATAGTGCCGTAGTTTAAAAGTAATTTGTGATCTGCTTGATAATTCTCTCGTGTGTTTGTAAATAACAATAATCGTAATAATTCATTCTTGTAAATAAATATTTGAACCCATGTTCGTCGTATGATTTTAAATAGCCCGAACGTTAAGAACGTAACAGTGGTGTCAGGTGTGAGGTTTTGAACCGGGGGCTATATAAAAAAATTATCGAACAAACATTAAAATAAATAAATTGTTAACAAGTGCCGATAAAACGACGGTCAGATAAATAAATTGAAGTGAGTATTGTGCATGCCTTTGACGAGATCTCAAAGCAGCAAAATGGAAGCCCAATTAAGCCAACTTTTGCAACTGATGCAAGTTAGCCAGGACAAGGCAGAAAAAGCGCAAGCAGAATCGAAAGCCGCGCAAGAGAAAGCGGAAAAAGCACAGGAGGAACTTAAGAAAGAGATCCAAGTTGGCCAGGAAGAATTGAAAGCCGGCCAAAAGAAGGCAGAAGAGAATGCAGAAAGGGCACAGGAAGTACTGAAGGAACAGTTGAGAGCCGCGCAAGAAGATCTTAGAGAAAAACTTGAGGAAAAGCTGAGAGTCACTCAAGAAGACCTCAAGGATGAACTTCGGGAAGATATGGAGAGAGCGTTGGCCGGAGTTCGGAGTGACATACTGGAGCTGCAGTCACGAAGTGGCCAAGGCCAACCAGCTCTCTCGGAATCTGCTGGCTGCTCTTCTCCAATTGCAGTGAATCAGCCTACCTTATCGCGAGTTGCTGCCCCTCAGGTTGCTCTGTCCCAAGATACTGCCCCAGTGAGGCCCGCAACATCTGGCTTGCACATGAAACTGCCCTCTTACGATGGGAAAACACCATGGTCAACATACCTGAAGCAATTTGAAGCCGCAGCCGTTGCTAATGGTTGGGGAATGGCAGACAAAGCGACCGCATTGATCCTGACATTGCGAGGGGATGCTCTGAATGTTTTGCAAATGATTCCAGAAAATCAGCAGAGGGACTTCCAGCAATTGGTGAATCGTCTGGAACGGCGTTATGGCAATGGTCATCTTCAGCATGTGCATTGTGCCCAGTTGAAGAACAGAATTCAGAAGTCGGGGGAGACTCTGCAAGAACTGGAGGCCGATGTTGCTCGATTGGTTCGGCTCGCGTATCCATCGGCGCCGGAGGACTTCCTGGAGCAGCTAGCCGTCCAAACATTCGTAGATGGAGTTAAAGACGCCGATACTCAGCAAGCGGTACGTCTGGGGCGCCATAGGACACTGGGAGAGGCCTTAGCCCATGCATTGGAATTTGAAGCGGCAAGGACTGCCTCCAGAGGACATGGTCGTGTCCGCGGTGTCGCCACGACGGAGATGGCGCCTGAATCCATGGAGGACATGTTGCGACGACTTATAAGGCAGGAGACGAGGGAGAAGGGGCCCCGTTGCTGGAGCTGCGGAGAGATGGGTCATCTTAGGGCTCGCTGTCCGAAGAAAGGAGCCCGAGTGTCTGACGAGCCGTCGGAAAACTAATGCGGGTCGACAAGAAGGGGCGAGAGTCGACTCGTGATTGCCATGCCCCGGAGATTCCCATACATGTGTCGTCCGTGCAGCGCCAGCCTGATAGTCTCTTCATTGATGGGAAAATAAATGGAAGAGTTCGGTCTCTGCTGTTGGATACTGGAGCGACGAAGTCCATCGCCAGGTCTGACGTAATACGAGACGAGGGTGAGCTGCTGCCCACCAGGACACGCCTTCGCACTGCCACGGGAGGCGCAGTGACCACACATGGGGAGATGGATGTGAAATTGAAGATTGGGAATCAAACCCTCAAGCATCGGGTCCTGATTGCTGACATTGCGGACGAGTTCATCCTGGGAATGGATGTCATGAATAAGTGTGGGTTCACTTTGGACCTGGGACGCGGCGTGTTGCACGTGGGTGGGGAGGAGCTTTCCCTACACCCAAAAGAAGAGATCGCAGTACGAGTGGTATTGGCGGAAGATGTTACTCTGCCTGGACGAACCGAGAGGGTCGTGGATGCATACCTGGATGGCGATCTCCGGGGCAACGTAGTGCGCATGATTGAACCCGATTATGACAAGGAGCTCACTCATGGTATCCTGGTTGGGAAGACGTTGGTAAAGACTGGGCTTAAGGTCCCAGTAAGGATTATGAACGTCAACAGGGAACCAGCAACCGTCAGGAGAGACACAATCCTGGGAAGGTGCACACCGGTCTCCGCCGTTGTGAGAACGATCACTAGTGGCGGTGGCCGCAAGGCGAAGGACTGCCCAGAGGCATTAATTAACACCGTGATGTCTACGTGCAAGGGCGTGAGCCACCAAGAACGGAAGAAGATCGAAGATCTGGTGGCCCGGTACCAAGACGTCTTCGAGTGCGGAGATCATCCCAGCGGCCGTACCGACGTAGTTAAACATAAAATCAATACGGGGGATGCTCAACCGATACGCCAACATCCAAGAAGGTTGCCCCTCGCCAAACGGGAAGAAGTTGAGAAGATTGTCCAAGATATGCGAAACCAAGGGATCATCGAACCGTCCAGCAGCCCGTGGGCCTCCCCTGTGGTTCTTGTCAAGAAGAAGGATGGCTCAACGAGGTTCTGTGTTGACTACCGACAGCTGAACCATGTGACCAAGAAAGACAGCTACCCTCTGCCACGAATTGATGATACCCTGGATACACTCTCCGGTTCTCGATGGTTCTCGACGCTAGACTTGAAGAGCGGTTATTGGCAAGTCGGAATGGAACCCGCGGACAGGGAGAAGACTGCATTTACTATCGGAACTGGGCTCTGGCAGTTCTCCGTCATGCCGTTCGGTTTGTGCAATGCCCCCGCCACGTTTGAGAGGCTGATGGACACCGTCCTGAAGGGTCTATCTTGGCAGACCTGCCTGATTTACTTGGACGACATCATAGTGGTGGGCAAATCCTTCAACGAGCATCTGAAAAACCTGGAGGAAGTGTTCGGTAGATTGCGAGGTGCCAACCTGCGATTGAGTCCAAAGAAGTGCCACATCTTCCAGAAGGAGGTACAGTACCTGGGGCACGTCGTATCCCGCCAGGGAGTAGCAGTAGACCCGAGTAAGGTGAAGGCAGTGCAAGATTGGCCAATCCCGAAGGATAAGCATGAACTGCGAAGCTTCCTGGGCCTCTGTACTTACTACCGACGGTTTGTGCTGGGCTTCGCGAACATCGCAAAACCGTTAACCCGTCTAACGGAAGAGGGACGACAGTTCGAATGGAGTGCTGAGTGCGCGGAGGCCTTCGAGACGCTCAAGACTGCCTTAACCAGTTCACCTGTACTTTGCTATCCACGTCAGGAAGGCCAGTTTATCCTCGACACTAACGCTAGCAATGTCGGAATAGGTGGTGTTCTGTCCCAGGTCCAAGATGGGCAAGAGAAAGTCCTGGCATATTTCAGCAAGGTCCTGTCCAAACCAAAGCGTAACTATTGCGTAACCAGAAGGGAGCTTCTGGCAGTAGTCAAGTCCGTGGAGCATTTTTATAAATACCTGTATGGCAGAAGATTCTTGCTGAGGACCGACCATGCTGCTCTAAGATGGCTGCTGCAGTTCAAGAACCCTGAAGGACAGGTAGCTAGGTGGATCGAGCGCCTACAAGAGTACGACTTTGAAATAAAACATCGACCTGGCACAGCCCACCGCAACGCCGATGCGTTGTCCAGGAGGCCCTGCCCTGCGGACTGCAGCCACTGTTCGAGACTGGAGAGTCGTGCGGTACCCATCAATCGTACCACTGTGGTCGACGACTCGTGGGAGCTAGACGAGTTGCAGAACAGCCAGGAGAACGACCCCGACTTAGGCACAGTTATAGCCTGGAAGCGAGATGGCCGTCGACCTACCTGGCAGGAGGTCTCCGCCACCAACCCAACGGTGAAGACCTATTGGGCGCAATGGGACTCCTTGCAGCTCGAGAACAACGTCTTGACTAGAATCTTGGAAGACGAGGATGGTAGGGCAACGAGATCACAATTGATGGTTCCAAGGAGTAGAGTGGCCGAGGTTCTGCGTCACCTGCATGATGGCTCCTCTGGGGGACACTTTGGATTGAAGAAGACGTTGCAGAAGGTCCGAGACCGGTTCTACTGGGCGAGTTGCAAAGATGATGTCCGAGAGTGGTGCCGGAGGTGCGAAGACTGCGCTACAGGAAACGGACCGGTTGGTAGACGTAGAGCTCCGATGCGGCAGTACAACGTCGGTAGTCCGTTCGAGAGGATAGCCATCGACATCGCTGGACCATTCCCCGAAACCGAAGCGGGAAATAAATACATCTTGGTGTGCATGGACTACTTCACCAAGTGGCCTGAAGCATATGCCCTTCCGAATCAAGAGGCCGGTACTGTAGCTGATGTTCTGGTGAAGGAGTGCTTCAGCCGTTTTGGAGTCCCCCTGGAATTACATTCCGACCAGGGCCGGAATTTCGAGTCTGGACTGTTCCAGAACGTTTGCAAGTTGCTGGGGATACACAAGACCCGGACCACTGCCCTCCATCCTCAATCGGACGGCATGGTGGAAAGGATGAACCGAACCATGGGGAAGCATCTGTCCAAGGTGGTTTCCGAACATCAGCGTGACTGGGACCAGTACATTCACCTCTTCCTAATGGCCTACCGATCGGCAGTACAAGAGACAACCAACCACACCCCAGCCACGGTACTCTTTGGGCGCGAGCTGCGATTGCCATGTGACCTCAAGTTTGGAAGAAAGCCTGGCGAAGAAACGGCCGGCGAGGACTACGTGGGGAACCTGAAGAAGAGGATGGAAGAAATCCACGACGCCGTACGCCGAAACATTCAGGGTGCCAGCGACCGAATGAAGGACCGATATGATGCCCGCGCTGAGGCCGGTGGTTTCCAGCCTGGCGATTTGGTATGGCTTCATAACCCCCAGAGGCGTCGTGGCCTCTCCCCCAAGCTCCAAAGAAACTGGGAAGGCCCCTACACTGTAGTTGCTCGACTGAATGACGTGGTATACCGAATCCAGAAACCTCCTCGAGGAAAGTGCAGGGTGGTGCACTTCAATCGGTTGGCCCCATATGCCGGAACGAATGAGGAAGTGGAGGCTGTCACGGAACAACCCCTGAGACGACTAGGGACCGGAGGAACCTCCTTCCAGGAGTTTATGGCCGCTTATGGGGGTACGAAGACTGCGCGATTCGGAGTTACTACAGAGGTGCAGCGTGACCTGTTCGACACCCTGCGGCAGTATTCCCTGGCACACTGCGTCGCCCAGGACCTCCGGATGTCAAGGGGGATCGCTGCTGCCTTCCGGGAGCAGTTTGGCCGGTTAAACCAGCTGCGAGAGCAGGCACCTCAGGTTGGCAGAACCTTGCAGCTGAAGGAAGGCAACAGCTCCATTTATTACCTGGTGACGAAAAGGTTGTCTCACGAAAAACCTAGTTACCAGGAGCTCTGGTCTGCTCTTTTGGACCTTAAGGAGCAGATGGTGAAGAACGGCGAAACCCGGCTAGCGATGCCGAAATTAGCATGCGGCCTGGATTCGTTGGACTGGAGGGTCGTACGCAGCATGCTGGAAGTAGTCTTCGACCAGACCGGCATCCAGATCGAGGTCTGCTGTTGCAGCCCGGCGCGAAGCATTGAGCCCACGGTGGACTGCTACTTCTTCAACCAGTCAGTGTGCAAGAAAGGCACCGCCTGTAAGTACCGTCATCGAATCCCCACAAGAGCGAGTGACAGGCACCCGACGCAACTCGTTCTGGGACAGAACGACCTAAGGCGGGGGCAGTGTTACGATCCTGAGGGCCGAAGGATGGATGAGTCAGCAGCCTTGGTGATTAATACGCGAGCGTTCCAGAGCTTCTCGAGGCGGCTGCAGAAATATGAGTCACAGCGGTCGAATGCTCGGGAAGCGCCCTAGAACCAGGTGTACTGAATGACTCACGCTCGCTTACGAGAACAACACCTGCGAATGCCGGAGTGCATTCGCGAGGATTCTGGAATCTCCCCAGTGAAATATAAATGCGCGTCCTTCAGACCTGCAGTTCAGTTCGAATTCAACATCAGAGCGGCGAGCTCCCAGATAAATAAAACGCGTGAAATAAATAAATCCGTATGTAGTAGAAATACATCGTTAGTGTTTAAGAGTGATATAAATAAATAATAATAGTTGTTAGAAATAGTGCCGTAGTTTAAAAGTAATTTGTATTCTGCTTGATAGTTCGTTAGTGTTTGTAAATAACAATAATTAATCCAATAGTGTGTAAATAAATATTTGAACCCATGTTCGTCGTATGATTTTAAATAGCCCGAACGTTAAGAACGTAACAGTAGTTATCAATTTAGAAAATGGAAACACAGGCACTAAAGAAGCAACCATAAATTGTGGCGTACGACAGAGTTGCCCTCTATCACCGTTGCTTTTTAATGTAAAAATAGACGAAGTCATTGAAGAATGGCAGAATACAATAAAAATAGATTGCAGAATAAATGCTCTAAAATAAATACAATATTATTTGCGGACGATCAGGTAATTCTAGCAAACACTGAAGACAATTTACAATATGCAATGTACAAATTAAAAACAATATCGAAAAAGTACAACTTAGAAATCTTGACTGCAAAGACAAAGATATTAGCTTTTAAAGGCGATGACCCAATAAGAGCCAAAATTGTTTTAGAAAATGGGACACTACAACCAGTAAACTGCTTTAATTATCTAGGCTACAATGTAACATACACGGAAAACACAGACCTCTATAATAAATTAAATAAATTTAGGTATATGTGTGGAACTATAAAGAGAAATCTGAAATCAACCACTAAAAGCACAAAATTAAAGTTTTACAAAGTTATGGCGGTTCCTGCACTATTATATGGATCAGAAAACTGGACTCTTACTCAAAAAAATAAAAAACTGATTGAAGCATCAGAAATGAAATTTTTAAGATATGTGGCAGGTTACACATTATTAGATTACAAAAGAAGTGAGAAGATATGCCAAGAACTAAACATTTTCAATTTACCTAAAAGAATAGACCAATACAGAAATAAATAGGATGGAATATATTACCAGAATGGACGATTTCCGTATCCCCAAGCATGTTTTAAAATACAAACCACGAGGAAAGAGAAGATTGGGAAGACCCAAGAAACGTTGGAGCGATCAATTTACGTGTGACCGGAACAATCCAATTAGGATTAATCCAGGATGATGATGATGATCTAGCGTTTTCATTTTTCTCACCAGATTTAGTAACATTCTCATATTTAGGGGGTTTTGCCGCAGACGTGCCCAAATATAGTAACTTCTTTTTTTTGTTAATGACACATCCACTTATCCATTTATTTAAATCTAGAGACCTTTTCTAGTTATACGTACTTTCTTATGGAATACTCTATACGTTGGTAACACTGTCCTCTCTCTACTCTTCAGGTATTTTATTTCTACCAGATGTATAACGTTGTTGGTGTTTGCTTCGCTATCCTCTTCGGCAGGTAAAAGCAATCTAACGGCTTTCGTCAAATATCTGTATATTTTACAGTGTTTAGCACAACTGCGGGTGAAAAACGGAAGAGCATACTACACATTAAAGTTTGTAATGGTACTTTTATTTAGCCCTAGCGTTGGGCTCCAGAAACTGTAATGCATTATATCCAAGGGCACAATTGAGTTGCCACCCAGATCACCAGCGACGTCCAGCACGGCACCGTTCTGAGACCCCTGCGATCTGTAAATCCCGATCAGACTGAATACTCAGGTTTAATCAAAGTTCTCAGCGAAAACCCAGAGGAGAAGACTAAAGAGTACGAATTTGGAATCATGGGGCTGGCAAACAAGAGAGAGCTACTGCAAGTCGGCGACCCTGTCCAGTTTCAAGTAGACTCCTCAGGCAGGGCCGGCAACATCATTATCGTGAGAAAAAACTGAGAGCCACTGTGGACCCTATCACGGGACAGTTCGGTTTTCTCGCCTATGAGATGGAGGAAGGGAAGAAACTATTCTTCCACATGTCGGAGGTGAAGGACAATACCAACCTTCAGGTTGGCGATCAGGTGGAGTTTGTGCTCGTGACGAATTAACGAAACGGCAAATCTTCAGCTTGCAATGTTGTTAAAGTCAGCGATGGACAGGCCAGACCGGAACGTTTCATCAGCCGATTACGTACCATCTCCTTGGAAGACCCTGGGCCCAGACTGACAGTAATCCGTACCCTATACTGTACTTTACTATGAGTTTAGATTGTCCTTCGTTTGCTAGTTATAATAATTCAAGTTTATGCCCCTACCAGCGATTACACCGATGAAGCAATAGAACAGCTTTATGATGAAATTGGAAGGGTCATGAACAGAGACAAAATCTTCTACATAGTTTTAATCGGCGATTTCAACTCAAAAATTGGCAAACAGAAAGATAGAAAAAGCTCACTGAGCCAACATGGGATAATATTGCGAAATAATAGAGGCCAAACAGTAGTAAATTTCATGGAAGATCATCAACTCAAAGCAATGGACTCTTTCTTCTATAAAAACAGCCAAGAAAATGCACCTGGCTAAGCGCAGACGGCTTAACGAAAAATAAAATCGACTATGTAATAACTGATAACAAACACATAATAAAGGATGTAACAGTATCGAACCAGGTGGAATTGAGCAACTTCGACCACCGCTTAGTAAGAGCCATAATCGTAATTAGTACCAAAACAGAAAGAAAACGCCTAGTTAAATGTAAACATACAATTACCGATAATGCGGTAATCAGTAGAAACAAAGTTTCTTATAGAATGGAATTAGAACCCCAACTCTTAAAAAAGATATACAGGACAGGACACCACTAGAAGAACAATATACGCACATTACGAACAGCATACATAACGCCTATAGATCAATCAACAGGCAAAGAACTCAAACAGCTCAACAAAAAGGTAAGCTGAGGAAGGAAACGAAAGATCTAATAGACAACAGGAATAAACAGAAAACAAAGTTTAACAACAGGTCCCGGGTGGTGTAGCTTGAACAAGCGTCCACTGTCGATCAGTAGAGTTAAGTAACACTCTTTCTGGTCAGAACTTGGATGGGAGTTCTACGACTGCTTCGCTCGGCGCCTCGTGGTATGGCTGCCACGGAAATAGTTAGTCCCGGATGTCATAACAACATCATGACAGTCGTTAGTGGGGTTGGAAGTCCCCATAAATGTGCAGCGACGCCTATAATTGGTATAACGGTTGTTGGCTGAGTACGAAATAAATAAATAAACGGCATGAATAAAAAAAGTAGAGAGGACGTACCCACTTAAAACAACGACATCATACAGCAGGTTATTGATAAAAACAAAGAACCCAAGATATTCAGGAAAAAGTTGGCTTTAGGGAAAAACAAAATGATAAGCTTGGAGTAACAGAACAACTCAATTCAAAAAGTATTATCTTCAACTAATTTTAACTACAATTGCAACCACAAATATACAGGGTCTATATAGTAGACCAGTGTTCGTGGTTTTGCATGAACATGCTGAATGTGGACCTTTTAACCATCGCCAAATAATCAAGTATCGGTACGAATTTCTAATTTGTTTTCAAGGTGTGGTTAATAAATAAATTATTATTATTAAATATTCAAATAACTGGTAGGTATCGGTTATAATTTATTTTATTTTATTTAGTAGTTCTCAGACAACAGCCGTTAGGACAATTATTGGCGTTGCTGTACATTTCACATATAAATTAAATTAATAAATATGATTCTATTCAATTATATTTGTTTCAGCTAATGGAAAGTCAAATTTCTGATGAACTGCAAATACCATTCTAGAAAATATAGTATGAGCAAAAAGCAGTTTCATCAAGGTTATCTTTGGAATTTTTAAGTCATGGATATTATAACACCAGAAAATTATATTTAATTCTTATAGATTCCAGTCAATGACGTTATTGACGTTTAAATTGCAGCCTTGTATGGAAAGTTACAAAATTTAATAAACAGAAAATTAAAATTATAACGGAGAGCATTTAGTACAAATTTAACAAAATAAAATTAGCATAACGTTTGTGTTAATGGAGACACTACTAATAGATATTTATGTATTTAGTGTGTAAAGAGAGCCATTTTCGTATGAGGATGCGAGTTTCGTGCCGAGCGGTAGCGAGGAGCGAAAAAGCAACCGAATACCAAAATGGCTCTTTACACTCGAAATACATACAAAATTTTTTGCACTTCCGGGACTAAAGTTGATACTTTAGTCCCCGTAAACAGAGACTAAAGTAGCTCATTTAATCACTAGGGACTAAAGTAAAAATGATACCGTAACTATGGTAAATTTATGTACACAGGAGGTTAGTAGGTTAGGTTTTGTTTGTCATTTGACACACACTGACGCAAAACTTAACCTGCAAATCTCGAATTTGACATATACTGACAATACACTTCAGTACTGCCAACTGCTATCCAGGACCTGCTGCAATACAGTTTTTAATAAATTGTAATTGTCACTTTCCAAATTGACAGATTCAAAATTTTGGAAATGTTTGATGATAATGTTCCCAAAAGTGCAAAAAATAGCGTATATACCTCGGGACTAAAGTGCCTAAATCCCTTGAGTGGTTGTTGCCCTCGGGCTTCGCCCTCGAGGCAACAAACTCCACTCGCGGGATTAAATGGTGCACTTTAGTCCCTCATGATATAATATACTATTTTCTACGGTCCTAAATAAATAACAAAATTGTTAAATAATTGAAGTTTCGATACACACCATTTGATGAAGTCATACCGCCGTTCATAAAGGCCGCGCGATTTGACCGGCAACAACACTCGTTGGTTGCTGTCTGGGTCGCTTCAGATTCCATCTTCAACTTCACAAAAATTCACAAACTCAATAAATCTGTTGCGTGATGATGGACGCACCGAGATGCAATTGTCAATAATTTTAGCCAGTTCCAGAAAAATGACGAATTAAATTAATAATCAGGTTAGCCATGGCCATGCGTAAAGTAAATAAAGTGACGCGAATATTTCATTAAGACATTGTTTACGTAGTTGCGATGCTAAAATGGTTTCTAGGGAAAAAAATTGTGAATCGCTAACTTTTCGCATTGACAGTGAGCGCTTAATTGTCAGTTTTAAAGGTGACCGTAGAAAAATTAAATTTCAGGTTCTTGTTAGGCGTACATAACCTCACTTCAGTCTGTAAACAAATTAAAAGTTGGAAAATGTTACAAAACTTTACAGTTTATACGCATTTACAAGAGGTGCTGAAAATGCCTTCCTTCTTTTTGCAAGCACAGCCTCACACGTCGTTTCATATTTTCGATGACACTTTGCAACAATTCTGGTGCATTACATGCCTCGTTGATCCTTTCTTTTAGTTCTAAAATCGTATCAACAGGTGTTTTAAATACTGAAATTTTTAGATGTGGAAATAAAAAGAAATCCAAAAGGGTGAGATCATAAGATCTGGGCGGCCAAAGATCTTTTGAAATTAATCAAAGAACTGCTATAGATATTCCAACATCGTTCCAGCTATATGAGGCGTTGCGTTATCTTGTTGGAAGTATCCTTGTTTCATCGTCATGAAGCTGATTCACAAATTCTTCAAGAATGTTATTTTGATATCTTTCCGCATTTATTGTATCTTTAAAGAATTAAAAACGCCTATTTTAGGCAATGCAAAAAAGCTTCACGAAAAAAATACGGATTATCAGCGCTCCATAAACGCATTACTTGTGAATTAATGTAGTCATTTAACCCTTTAACGCTCTCTGGTATGATAGATATACCACTGTGCATAATAGTCAATAATACTTATTTTGAAGCTTAATACTGCTCTGAAACGTCTTGTTTCCGTTCTACAGATATTGCAGTTCCTTTCTCTAATTTTGTATTTTCTAGAATTATTGTAATTATAGAACTATCCCAATAAACTTTGGTGTAAATGTGCAGCTGGTATTACAATATTACCTGTGTGTATTCAGCAACATGACTTTGAAGTGTGTACTCGCATTGGTGAAGTTTTTTTGTGTCTTACTATTTTGTGGGAGCAACTTTCAAGTTTTCAGCTGGTAAGCGTTTTAGTGTAATATGTAAGGATTATAATATTCATAAGTAGTAGAAATTATTTTGTCCTGATTTTGAAATTGAAATTTATATTTGGAAACATTTCATTTGCGTAGCAAAAGTAGTCTATATTTACGTCCAACTTTTTAGTAATAACGTACATTTTATATAATTTATTTTTGTGTTTCGAGTATTTATTTACTGAAGATATAATCGAATTTGCTTTGCTACTATGTTGCTCTAGGAAAATATTTACGTTCAAACCCAACTTGATCGCTCGTCCCGGATTGTTTACGATGGGATAGTCATAAATTTTGAACAGAACGTTAGTGTTCCACTCGCAAGTGTTTATATTATTCAGTTCAAATTTCAAAATCTATTTTATTTTGTTCATTCGAGTAACTTATGTTATTTGCAACCTATTGAAAAGTGCATGTTATTTCTGTTCAAGGCAGGTTTTTTGTAAGCTATCAAATAGTCGCTACTAAGTATACTAATAAAAAATATGCCAATTTAATTGAATTCTTTGTTCGATTACCAGGAGACTACTTCAAAAAATAAATTTTTATTTATAGCAAGAGTTTTCGCGCCTTTTACAAAGAAACATATTTTGTCTCCGATTGAACAAAAAACGTATTTCATCGCTAGTAGAAAATGCTATACGTTATTCAGTAATTTAGTAAGCATCTAAATAAATAGCTCGACAATATTATAAAGTGGTATACCCGTTACACCAGGAAATATTTGCAACATATTTTGTCCTGAAAACTCACTGGTAGAGCGGTTTACCAGCATCTTTTGAAAAACTGAAAATGGATGTTTGATAAAAACATTGTTTTTCGGTTTCCTGGTATCTCAAAGAACGCATACGAATTAAAATTTCATTTTTGTTGTAAATTAATTTTGCCCGTTAAGAGTTCCGTAAAATAATGACTCATCAGAAAAAAGTTAAATCCGAAACATAATTATTTAAATACTGCAAAAACCAGTTACAGGATAAAATTATTTTATTGTAATCAGGAGGTAAGAGCTCATGATACATTTGTAGTCTGTATAGATGCATATTTAAGTCTTTTTTTAGAATTGTACGGCAAGTACCATAACTCAAATTAGCTTCTTGAGTAAGCCTTCGGATTGTTGTGGAGGGTTCGTTTTGCATTCGATTTTGGACATCTGCAATTTGTTCTCCAGTTCTCACATGTGTTCTACCAGTTCTTGCTCTGTCCAGTTTCTCTGAAAGCAGCTGCAATACATCGTACTTGATAAAAAAAAAGTCCGTTTCTAATATTTCAACGTTAGGAAATATTTATCTAAATTCATTTAAACAAGCCTGTGCATAGTACCGTCAATTACCATTGTCCATTTCGAAAATATGTTATATGTTCTAGTAATATTTTTAAAATAAATTATTCAGAAATTAGTCACAAAAAAATTATTACAGGTAATAACAAATGTTAAATGACAGTTTCTAATTTTCTGGTGTTATAACGCATGACTTTAAAATTCCAAAGGTATTTATCTACGACAGTGCGTAAAATTGCCTTTTAGTTGGCAGTTTTAAGTTTGTAAAACGACTGTTTAATAACATGTTTTCATTAGTTAATGTCCCTAGGGACGTCGTTAATAGCAACGTGCTTAAAAAATTTCATTAGGCACGTAGTTAGTAGCAACGGGTTTTAAAATTTTTAAAACACAATTAGGACCGGTTGCTAGTAATTCTAATTTACATGTAAAATATTTTTTATATTTACCGTATTTTTCAGATTCTATCGTAGATAAAATATTGTACGATACATATGCGTAAAGCATCTTTAGTCACTCGTGGGGCTTAAAACGCTCGCTCACTCGCATTTTAACTCTACCCCACTCGTGCCTAAAGAGTAGCTTTACGCACTTGTATCGTAAATTACTATTTGGATAGACTTGCTTTTTGCTCATACTATAAAATTTTCTAATAATAAAACGGAGTTAATTAACCTAGTATACTTTTTATTTGCTTTATAATTAAACTGCATGTTAATGATATTTCATTTTAAATACTTTGCCATTTTCAGATATCAAAATACATGTATCACCGGAGCAAAGGTTCATGTCTTCTATTGTGTTTTACATTTACACGCAGAAAAAACTAAATACATTTGCTCCCTAGATATATAAATAGCTATTATACTCCCAGGACAATTTAGTATACCATTTATAGATATCACGAAAGATTTTTGAGGAAACTGGCGCTAACTTCAAAAGAATTGTATCTAATTTAAATTAGTAAATATTAGCTTATTTCCTAAAATATAAATATTAAATTTATGTAGTAAGTATTTAGCGATCATTTTATAATTTTATAGGTTTGATTAAAAATGTTTCATCAAGTAACAGTCCCACAAATAATTGATTTTTGCGTTTATACCAAAAACAAAAAAGTTACTACACCGTCAATAGTGATACTACCAACTAGAAGTTGGCATTCATGGTGTGATCAAGAACAATGAACAAAGTAAGTTAACTTTATCCACAACTCGTGCAAAGTAATAGGTAATAGGTGCTATTAGGCTTCTGTAGAGTGCAATTGTAAGTAACGTGTGATTATTACATTCCATTGGCGCTATCAAGTGCTTATTTACAATACAGCAAGTGGCTACAGTACAAGTAAGAGAATTAATTTGTAACTGGCAGGTGCCATATCGTATTTGAGGTTATGGTTGTTCGGTAAGTAAATAATACTACACTACACTTAATGGTGACGTAAATCGCAACATATTTATTAAAACATCCACAAAATTCAATGAGATGAAAACCAGCAGACACTGGCCGTGCAAGACACAATATTACGAAAAACTAAACAAATAGGAGATTGAGACAATCACTGAGTTTGAAGTAAATACAATATTATTGGGAATGTATAAATATATAATACGATTGATTGTTGTGTCTAGTGTAATATTTCAGTTCAAAGCATTTATCACCATATTTTTGTTATAGATGTGGGAGTATATATAATTCTACAATTGCATAAAACAAAACTTGCAACATGAATAATTCAGAAAATATTGATAAATTACTAATCAAACAAGAAGTTCTTGAAAACATTAATGACAGTATTCATTCAGAGATAGAAATAAAGGAGGAAGAAATCAACATAAGAGAAGAGTATATGCCAGCAACCAAAGGTAAGTGCAGGTACGCATATAGATTTATATAATCTTATTAAAATTGCTGTATTTTTACAGTTGGAAGTGTAAAGAAAGATATCTTAAGTAGACCCAAAACCTCTCATACTATTAAAAAATTATATAGTTGTGCTGTTTGTGACTACAAAGCAGCATTAAAAAGTAATTTATCTAAGCATATGAAGACTCATACAGGTGCAAAACCATATTCGTGTTCTACTTGTGACTACAAAGCAGCGTTCAAAAGTGATTTAGTTAGGCATATGAGGACTCATACAGGTGAAAAATCATACAGATGTTCTGTTTGTGAGCACAAAACAGCATTAAAAAGTAATTTAGCTCAACATATGATGACTCATACAGGGGAAAAACCTTACAAATGTTCTCTTTGTGACTACAAATCGGCAAGGAATAATTTAGTTAAACATATGTCGACTCATACTGGGGAAAAACCATATGGCTGTTCCATTTGTGAGTACAAAGCAGCCGTCAAGAATGATTTAGTTATACATAAGAGGTCTCATACAGGGGAAAAACCATACAGCTGTTCAGTTTGTGATTATAAAGCAGCATGGAATAATAATTTAGCTGAACATATGAGGACTCATACAGGGGAAAAACCATTTGTCTGTTTTGTATGTGGCTATAAAACAGGAGTAAGAGGTAATTTAGCTAAACATATGAGGACTCATACAGGTGAAAAACCATACAGCTGTTCTTTTTGTGGCCACAAATCGTCTAAAAAAAGTAATTTAACTGAACATATGAAGATTCATACTGGGGAAAAACCATATTGCATTGTACTTGCGACTACATAGCAGCGTTCAAGAAAAATTAATTACGCATATGAGGACTCTTACAGGGGAAAAACCATACTGCTGTTATTTTTGTGACTACAAAACAGCAATCAAAAGTAATTTAGCTAAGCATATGAAAACTAATACAGGACAATAACCATAATAGTATTGCTAGTCACTACAAATCATTAAAGAAGAGTGTTTTAGTTGAGCGTAGGAGGACTCATACAGAGCGAAATTCATACAGTTGTTCTGTTTGTAGCTATAAAACCGCATTGAGAACTAATTCGGCTTAACATATGAAGATTCATAAAGAGGCCAAACCTTCCAATTTTTCCATCTATAAAAAAATAGGTTTAAATTGATCATTTATCAATGTACTCTATTGACATAATTTTTTAAGTAACAAACGACTTCCGGGATTGGACCGTGTCATGATTGAGATCGAAGAACTCAACGTTTCGCCCACTTTCGTAAGGGGCTTCATCAGGAGGAAAAAAGCAAAAGAGCACGGTAACTCAACGTGTTAACCACGCCAGAGGCGAAACTCTTTGCAAAGGGAAGGGACAGAAGAGCACGGTAACTCAACGTGTTAACCACGTCAGAGGCGAAACTCGACTGACTATCGGAAGAAGAAAAGCGAGAATTTATAGGCAAGCGCCGTAGCGATTCAGCAAATGCCGTCGCGGTTCAGTGACGGAGGGCGGGGCTTAGGAATTAGAACTTTCCAAATAGAAGGAAGGGGAAAGCCTTCGTCCCGATTGAAATTATTAGGGTGTTTGCATATCTCAATGGCTTCGCGAATCTTTCTGCTAAAGAAGAATGGGGATTTGCAGATGATGGAAGTTTCATCAAAAAGGATCTTATGACCAGTATCGTGTTGGTGTTCGGCGATGGCCGATGATGAAACGAGACCTGACTTGAGACAGCGCTGGTGCTCAGAGATGCGAGTTTTCACCGAACGACCTGTTTCACCAATGTATACAGCATTACAAGAGCAAGGGACTCTATAAACACCATTAGATGACATAGTGTTTAATTTATCCTTAGATGAAGGAAGAACCTGTAAGATTTTGCTCGGGGGTTTGAATACTGTTTTAATGTTTTGTTTTCGAAGAAACTTTCCTATGCGGTCCGTGACTTGGTGGATATAGGGAAGAAAGACTATTGCTGCAGGAGGATCGGGTTTTGGAGGTTTGGGTGGCCGTGGGTGAAGATGGCGATTGATGGCAGACTGTATATCCCTAGCACGGTAACCGTTATTCCTAAGAGCTTTCCGAATGTGATTTAATTCATCGTGGATATTATCGGGTTGGGATATGGAAACAGCCCAGTTTACAAGTGAATTGATAACGGAAAGTTTTTGTGTAGGATGATGGTGCACTAGCCCCCAAAAGCATTCCTACGGAAGAGATTATTAGTTCGATAGAATCTTCTGTGAGAACGCTTCCTAAAGACGTTGCCGATCTTGTCCGCTTCGAAACTGTCAGGTGTTTACGTTCATCTAAACCACCCAAAAGTAACATTACAAAAGACGAAAGGAATGCTCTCAAAACCTTACGTTCCAATTCCGACATCTCAATTTTGTCCGCTGATAAAGGTAATGCTACGGTAGTTATGGATCGAACAGAGTACATCACTAAGGTTAAGTCTTTACTCCAAGATTCTTCTTATGCCCTACTTTCTCGCGACCCAACTTCCAAAATCGAACGGGAAGTCACTTCTCTCATAAAATCTTCAGATCTGTCCACTGATATTCAACGGAGGTTGATTCCTCGAGCTTCAAAGCCTCCTCGGCTCTATGGTCTTCCCAAAATCCATAAACAAGACATTCCCCTCAGGCCCATTGTCAGTACCATAGATTCCCCTACTTACTCATTAGCTAAATACCTAACCACTATCCTCAGAAAGTTCACTGGTAAGTCTCCCTCGTATGTTCGCAATTCAGCCCATTTCGTTGAACTTATATCCAATATAAGCGTTGAACCTGAGGATTTACTTGTGAGTTTCGATGTCACTTTCCTTTTTACCAAAGTTCCTATTCTCGATTCCATAGTCATAATCCAACAGTTGTTATCAGAGCATGGGGAGACGTCTTCAAGTCTACCTGCCCTGATAGAAAAATGCCTCTCTTCCACTTATTTCCTATTTCAAGGTGAGTTCTTTAAACAAATCTCTGGTGCGGCCATGGGTTCTCCTCTTTCACCTGTCGTTGCCAATATCTTCATGGAAGCTTTCGAAACCGTAGCTCTGGAATCTTCAGAATTAAAACCCAAGGTTTGGTTCCGATACGTTGATGATACCTTTATTATTTGGCCACATGGTAAAGACACGTTACCCGTCTTCTTAAATCATCTCAATAGTCAACATCCAGACATTAACTTTACCATGGAGATAGAAAGTAACGGTTCCCTTCCTTTCTTAGATGTACAGGTCTCTCGCCAACCCAGTGGCAAACTTGGTCATTCTGTATATCGCAAACCTACTCACACTGATCGCTATCTACATGCCGATTCCCACCATCATCCTACACAAAAACTTTCCGTTATCAATTCACTTGTAAACCGGGCTGTTTCCATATCCCAACCCGATAATATCCACGATGAATTAAATCACTTTCGGAAAGCTCTTAGGAATAACGGTTACCGTGCTAGGGATATACAGTCTGCCATCAATCGCCATCTTCACCCACGGCCACCCAAACCTCCAAAACCCGATCCTCCTGCAGCAATAGTCTTTCTTCCCTATATCCACCAAGTCACGGACCGCATAGGAAAGTTTCTTCGAAAACAAAACATTAAAACAGTATTCAAACCCCGAGCAAAATCTCACAGGTTCTTCCTTCATCTAAGGATAAATTAAACACTATGTCATCTAATGGTGTTTATAGAGTCCCTTGCTCTTGTGATGCTGTATACATTGGTGAAACAGGTCGTTCGGTGAAAACTCGCATCTCTGAGCACCAGCGCTGTCTCAAGTCAGGTCTCGTTTCATCATCGGCCATCGCCGAACACCAACACGATACTGGTCATAAGATCCTTTTTGATGAAACTTCCATCATCTGCAAATCCCCATTCTTCTTTAGCAGAAAGATTCGCGAAGCCATTGAGATATGCAAACACCCTAATAATTTCAATCGGGACGAAGGCTTTCCCCTTCCTTCTATTTGGAAAGTTCTAATTCCTAAGCCCCGCCCTCCGTCACTGAACCGCGACGGCATTTGCTGAATCGCTACGGCGCTTGCCTATAAATTCTCGCTTTTCTTCTTCCGATAGTCAGTCGAGTTTCGCCTCTGACGTGGTTAACACGTTGAGTTACCGTGCTCTTCTGTTCCTTCCCTTTGCAAAGAGTTTCGCCTCTGGCGTGGTTAACACGTTGAGTTACCGTGCTCTTTTGCTTTTTTCCTCCTGATGAAGCCCCTTACGAAAGTGGGCGAAACGTTGAGTTCTTCGATCTCAATCATGACACGGTCCAATCCCGGAAGTCGTTTGTTACTTAATGACAATGGCCGTGAAAGCCTCAAAAATCGACATAATTTTTTGTTTTATATTTTTTTGAATGATGTATTTTAATACGTAAGAAGTAGTAATAGGGGGGATTAGGTATGACATAAATATCTTTGCTTTTAACAAAAGAAAACTTCATTTTTTACTTTTCATGCTATTTCAATTCCCAATGTTTATGGTCTCATAAATGCTTAATTAAGATGAATGAGACCTATGTTCATATAACATTTATTTTCTTAGATCAAACCGTGTAGCTGTTGCATGTGTAATTTTTTATTTTTGATAAAATTAATTCTCCATAGTGCAAATTACAGTGGTAATTACTATGAACTAGCGTTCTGCACCCAAATGGGGCGCGAAATAATTAATTTAATGCAATTTGTACAAGAGATCCATTTTGTGTGTCGAGTTAATTTTGGGGTTAGAAAATCCACAAAAAAAGTCACTTATAAAAATCTGAAAACCCTACTACTGGCTTACTTGCGTCGCCCTGAGTCGATTGACACCAAAATCAGTCAATTTGGCCTACGGGTTCGCTCCCAAAGTGGCGTTAAGCAAGCAAGCAAGCAATGAAAATTATGTCGGATGGAATTATTTTTAAAAATTCTAAGGTAGTATTGTAACTCCTTGATCTGTAACTATATTGGATGTAGTACGAAGCTATATTAATGGACATTGTAAATTTTATGGAAAATGAATACATAAAGGTAAATAATAAGCTGATACAAAAATTTACTGGTTTTAATTAGTTGTAACACCTATCTTTATATATATAATTCTTCTGTACGTGTGTATGTGACTGAACTCCTTCTAAACGGCTGGACCGATTTTGATGAAATTTTTTGTGTGTGTTTGAGTGGGTCCCTGGATGGTTTAGATTCACATTTGGACTCGGTAGGTGGCGCTGCAATCGGGTTATAGGAATTTTTAAAAAAATTTTTGACGAATTTCTTTTTAAGATTTCTCGCATACCACAACATATAACCCCAAAATTTCACAACCCCCCCACCACCCCCAATATTTATTAAAATGAAAAAAATCGAAAAAGCTTGCTGTACCCGCTAATAGCAGGCAGTGGGCAGGACAACGTCTGTCGGGACCGCTAATAGCAAGCAGCGGGCAGGACAACGTCTGTCGGGTCCGCTAGTAATTAATACAAAGTTTACAACTCTACAAGTTCTAGCCTCTCTGATTCCTTTCTTGCAATCCATGCTATCCTATAACATACTGCTGTGAATGGAGACACTTTGAAAGATTAATTTAATATTAAAAATGGATGTAGAGTTATTAAAAACTTAACTATTTAATAAATTTATGATACACAGATAAACTCACGGCAACTTTAAATACTAGTTATTGAAGCAATTTCTTCCAGTTGTAAATATCCGACCATCGATTTGCTTTCCGAGAACTCTTTCAATATATTTAGGCAATTTTGAGTGGTTTGTGTAAGTAAACTTGTACTTGAAGTAGGTAACTGAAATTAAAGTGTCTGTAAACATCTCTGCAGCTCATGTGCATAATTAAGGTTTCAAAGAGAATTTACCAAAGGAACAAAGTGGCACTGGTAAGGCTATGTCACTTCATTAAATCATACATAAAGATGGTTTCTTGGGAATATCAATAATAGAACATAATTTCTGGTTAGTTTGAAGCACTAAATCTAGCGTATAAAGTAAAGTTGTACGTTAAAATGTTGTTTACAATTTGAATTTTCGCAACCAGATCACATTGGAGTGGCATAACATTTAATTTAATTGTACACTGAGCAAGGAAGTAGAATGTGCTTAATGTAACAATAGCATAATTTAGTAAATGTGTGGTGAAAAAGATTGAATTACACCGTTCTCAAATTTCTGTCAAGTGAAATATCACAACGTTCGTAATTTTGCGGGCAATGTTATATCGTCTATTTTTTAATTAAATACCAATTAAACTAGCGTGTAGTAAATATTAGTTTTTAGTTTCTTCCTGATTTTGCTGTTAGTCTCTCATTGGTAAAATTCAGTCAGGCAACATTGCGTTCGACCAATGAGAAAATATTGCTAGATAAAAAACAGTCCAGCTAAACTTGTGATCTGGAATCCAAGACAGTTGTGATTTGGTCTTCCTAAGATAAGTTGCATACTTTTGTTGCTTCAATTAACAACGAAAGTAACATTTGCCAGTTAAAAAATGCACATGGTTGACTAAATAAACTGGCTATAATTCTACCACATAGCAGCTTTGGTTACTGCCTCAATGCAATGGTACACTCACAAGTAAATCTTCGTTTACATCGACTGACAGAGGCAATTTAACGAAACGAGGTGATGCGACGTGTCCTACCTAGAACAAATTAAACAAGAGTAAGCAAATATTGGGCAATTGCAAATTTAAGACTTCATGGAGCTGATAGACGACCCAAGCGACTGCAAAGCAAAGTTTTATTCTGTTCCAAGCCTCCTAATCTGAGTTTTGGTGAATTCAACTAACAATGCCTTGGTTAGCATCGATTTACTGGATTTTCACAGGCGGGAATTTTAAAAGTTTAATTTTTGTCTGTTTAATAAGTACCTATATGAGCTTGTTCAGCTTTTAAGTAATATTTTGCTTTACACTTATTGGCTAGACCCCGTTAAGTTAATACTTAAAGACCCTGAGATAGAACCCTGAATTTATTTCATTTTTACAGTACAAAACTAGCGTGTGCTATCGGTTGTGTTTTTATAAGTCTTGAAGTTTGTGCAGATTGATTCCGAGTTATCATACGAGAATATCATTGCATTAAATTTTAATGGTCGCAGTTTGCATAAGCAATACAAACTTCTTCTGACTCTTCTTTTTTTCCCATCTTAGTGTTGCAGTCTCTGCTATAATAATGAAATCAGTTTTGTTTGTGATAATGCTTCATTTACATAATGTTAAAATTCTTGCATTTATTAATATGGTGAACTAGTTGGCGAGTAAACTTATATTATTTTAAGTTTGAAATCTTTATGTATTTTTAATTTCGAATACACTGCTCTGCTTGATATACCTTAAATATTCAAACTGTTGGTGTCCCTAGGACGACATCTGGCAAATACCAGAACTTTAACCTAAAAAAACATCTCCTGAATTTTACTTTTTGTAAGCTCGTGCAATTGAGTCGGTATTTTATTTGTTTCCATTCGTTTATGGTACTGTACCCTTAGAAGAGATTCTGCCAAGGCCTGTAGCTCAGGTGAATACGATCAGATGTTTAAGGGCGCGAAAAATCTACCCAACCAGTGCAACAGCATATTTTTTGTAACAAGTTTCTTGTAAATTAGATTGTTAGTTTTAAGTAATACAACATTATTGTAACTACAGTCAGAATATTTTAGATGGGCATAATTAGTGTAAATAATGGTAGGTTCTTCTGGGTTATGCCGTGGTCTTTGATTTAAACTTAAACATTTTGCTGCTCATGCTTTCAGCTGTCTAAAGAAAACTTCTGAAGCAGCTGAGAGCATGAGCAGCGAAACATCAAGTTTAAATCAATGACCACGCCATAACCCGGAAGAACCTACCATTATGGACAACGGCCGTGAAAGCCTGAATTCAACTAGTGTAAATAAATTTGAATTTATTTATTCCGGTGTTTCTTATTTTATCAACGGGTATTTGTTCTCAGCAATGGTTTTGTGTATATTTCTATTTATTAGAAAACTGCTACCTTGATATTGCTTCGTGACCTTTATAGTAAATTTTCAATTCCAAACAGTCTTCGCTTTTTCTTCTAACTTCTAATGTACCCACCCAGTTAATGTTTTTTTTATATTAGCTATTTCTTCTTCCCGTTCTGTGATCCGATGTTCTAATGCTAGTGATCGTTGTTCTGTCTATTAATCGGTCTACTGCCCTCCTCCCCAACCCCTAGAGTCCGTGAAGCAGAATGCAAGTGTGTTAATATGGGATTTTGGTCCATTATTGAACCTACTCACCTGGAGTAATCTATTTTCGTAGATCGATACTTCCATATTTGACTTTTAATAGGAGAGGTTTTGCCACTTAATGTACTACGTTTGCCAGACGTGTTGGTATGCAGAAATTAGTCTACCTAACAGGGACTGTTAGAGCTACCGTTGATTCCTCGTACTCGTAGGTTCATCCGCTGGCATACTGAGTGATAGTGCCCAGTATGTTGGGCCAAATTTTTTACTAAACTTACCTTTCGTCTGTCGTTAACGTGTAGACCTATTTATTCTACTTGACTTCAATCAGGTACTTTGAAGAGGTTGTTTGATGTTACCAGTTGCGCCGCTTAAACTACTGAAAACTGACACGGCTCCGTACAGCCAATAAAGAAATATTACTTGCAAGAACAATTCGAATGGATGGCATAATGGCTTTCCAAAGTAAACTTCAAAACACTGAACGGCCTACACTAACGAACGCTCCGAATGAGTCCTGGAACATAGTAAAGATACTGATAATCGAAACTGTAGAGAAGCTATTTTAACGCATAATGATCTATAATATCGACAAAAATTAGTCCCCTCGATATGTGTGCAACGTTTCTCTATCGCAAAGAGTGCAGCCAAGCATTCGTGTTCTGTAGTAAGCTAAACTTGCGTTTGGTGGGAGTAAGAGAACCACTAATATAACAGACTACTTTTTCTCCTTTGAGATAGGTCTGAGTTAAGACGGCACCCAAGCCATAACCAGAAGCATCGGTCTGAATGGTAAAAAATCGATCAAAGTCAGGACAGGTAAGTAAGTAATAGTGCTGAAGGTTACTTCTCATTCTTCAGTCCCAGAGAATTTATTATTCTCAAGCAATAACCGTGTACTAGGTGCTACAGCGGTAGAAACATTTGACATAAAACGAAGGTACCATAACGCCATTACCATCTTTTTGGGGTCCATCAATAGTCTTTTGGAATTAACTAAATAACCCAAATAACGTTGTTTTTCGACTTTACAAAACAAACATTAATCCCGACGTAAGGTCAAACCAGCTTTAGTGATACGAGAGATCGCCTCTCTGAAAACTTTCAGATGTTTGTATAGTTTTTCTATGAAAATACTGAAATAAATATTTTGATAATTAGCTATGAAATTTTAGGAAGCATGTGTATTATTAAATCAGAAAACCAAAATATTATAACCTGACAAGACACTAATGACAAATAGAACCTAACCTTAAATATTTGGTGTGTTATTTTGCGTTTGTAATTATAAACATTTTTTATTATTAAAAACTGAATAAATACAAAACATAGCAGAAAACTACTACAATGGCACTTGGCAGTATATAATATTTATATAACATATACAGGGTGAATTAAGATAGCGGCACTCCCCTGTTAGTTCATTTATTGTTCATTGAAATGTTAAACAGTGTTTAACATGATCGCGTCCTCGAATGTTAAGATACATTTAACATGCATTCACTAGAGCAACATCACACATATTCATGGTAGTCCGATTTCAATTTAGCAGTTTTTAGTAATTATTATTGATTCAAAATTATTGCCTCAATGAACAATAAACTAATGTACGCATTTCGAGGGGAAACCGTCTTAACATTTCTCACATAAATTACCACTCTTGCTTCGCTGCGATCGCTCGAGTGGTAAAAATATGCTCGACTGTTAAGACTGGGTTACCCCTCTTAATACGTTAATTACTATTAATATTGATATTAGAAAAATAATTCGTTAACAATGTTCAGAATTATATGCTCTATATTATTGTACATTTATTTTATTTCATGGCCTACAGAGGTTTGAGCAGTGACATTCAACTTTTTTATTTTAAATAACACTCTGTATATGTTTTACATTTTTTCGGAAGAACTATCTTTTCTCTATACGGTGCTATAAAAATATTGTGGTGTGTTACGATACTTTTGGAGCGTCCCCCGTAGTATTGAACTTTTGCTAGCTGAATTTTTGAACCTGAATATTTATGGTTGGTTTTTGCCAATTTTTGAATGCTTTAGACTGGGTATAATTGGCTATATCTTATTTTTAATTTATTATCATCATCTCATCGCCTCTCCAGTTCATTGTTGAACATAGGCCTCCCCAAGATGTTTCCAATTTTCTCTATTTTGAGCAGCTGCAATCCAGTTGGTCGAGATTCTCTTAAGGTCGTCGGTCCATCTAGTCGGCGGTCTTCCCCGACTACGTTTATCGGCTCTCGGTCGCCATTCAACGATCTTTTTTGTCCATCTACCGTCTCTTAATCTTGCTAAGTGACCTGCCCAATTCCATTTTTGCTTTGCAATGCGCGTTATAATTTTTAATTACTCTCCTATAATTATCATGCAGTTTCGTAAGCAACCCCTTGTTTAATTACTCATATCTTGTAAATTAGGTTTATTCTTGCTATATTTTTACAAATATTTGGGTACGGCCGCTGGGCAACCGGTGTTACAATTATTTTAAACTATTCCATTTGTTGCTAGAGCAATGTTATCTTTTCCTGCAGTCAAACTTGCCTGACTGGTTTTTTTTGGCATCTTCTGGCCCAAATTTTGTTATCATATGACCTGTAGACAGGGTTTTTGAATTTTTCGGCTTTCTTTTCAAGCTAAACTGTAGTGCTAGTAGGTTTCCTCTGCAGCTAAGTGCTTCATAGCCCTTTGGTAGGGCTCGCCTCTTCGAATAGATTGTTTGAGGGATCTGGAAGCATTTCTGCGTTATCGTGGGCGTTCGTAATGATTGGTTAGCTACTTACTTGCGTTCTTTCGCTTTTGGCGGATCTCCTGGAACCGACTTTAGCACGCTTCTTTCGGCTCCACCCCCCGCTTGAGGTAAGATTAGGCCAGTTTCTTCTTAATCGGGAATACATTTGGGTTCTGTGCGTTTTTAGCCATTTCCGGTGGGAGTTAAAACACTCCCCATCTGGTTGAAATCCTTCCTGTCTGGAGTAGACCTTCCCCGTTCGACTGCACCCTGCTGGAATCCAGTCCGATGCACTGGGCCCCTAAGATGGTCGCATCGGCTGTGAATTTTGCAACTCTTGTGGGCTACGCTGAAGATTGAGCAACTGCTTTACACCCACTTGCAAGCTTAGTTGCAGCCTCCGTAGCTGGCACTGCATCCCGCAGCTGCGGCCGTCCTCGTTGCTTCGCTAGCTACGTCCAACCACAGGGGAGCAAACGGAGAGGTTAGGTTCTGGTGAACTTTCCTGCAGGCAAGACGTTATTGTAGTTAATATGCATTGCGCCTGTTGTAACTTATAATTGAATCATACTGTTTCATGCCGTTAGTACTTAGGGCATGTGTGTTTTCGTCAGCACGGATCGTGCGATAGTAGGTTTCGTGCATCGTTAGCTTATTAATATTTGTAATTGTGTTATTCTTGTTAGGGCCGCCGCGCAATGGTTACCCTCTGCTACTTGCTAAATTGAGGTCATAACGAATATTTGCGTGGTGATATTTGTTTTTGGCTCGAAACACCCACTGACCTCTGCGTTATCTGAAAAATGTATAGAGTAGAACTTGTATGGCTTTGAGCTTCGATCGAGGACAACTCGACGCAGCCAACTCGACGCGTAAAACTCGACGCGACCAACTCGACGCGGACCCAACTCGATCCGAGCCCAACTCGACGCGGGACAACTCGACGCCACGAGTTATTAGTACAGTATTTTGGATGATAAAAAAACATAACGGTCATTAATTTTTATGTAAATATAAACAAAAAATAACCCGATCTGGGAAAGACTAGTTGCCAAAGGTAACGTTTATCGAAAATTATGGTATAGATAGTATGTGTAGGAGTAATTTGAATAATCTGCTTTTTAATGTTTAATAGCGCTATATACCTAAGCATATCTCTTTACCGAATCACAATTTGACGGAAGGACCAAGTTCTGGGCCTCAGTCGAATTCGACGAAATTATAATTTAAACACTGTACATATTATTGTAAATAATTTTTGTGACTATAGGGTTGTGATTTTATACAAATCATTTTTTGTAATATTTAAAGCGGCTACCAGTAATTAAACATCGTCCTTCCAATAAATTGTGATTCGATAAAAAGATAAATTTTGTCATATAGAGCTATATTAAATACTAGCTGACCCGGAAAACGTTGTTTTGGATTATGGCATGATGGGGAAAACCCTTCAAACCATTAAGCACAGAATCATAAAAGTATGACTGCAAATAGAAAGTATATACAGTGTATAGAAAAACAAGTCGTTCTTGAGTTTTTGCGTTACTAACACACGGCGACTGATTTTTATATACAGGGTGTTTCAAAAAGGTGTTGCCAAACTTGGAGAGGTTATAGAAAACATTGCTGTAAATTTTTTTACATATAAACCCCTAGTCAAAAATGAGCCGTTTTTGCTCTGTAGCAATTTTTGTCCAAAAACGAAATGTTATCTCGACAGAAAAAGACTTTAATATTTAGTTAATTTTTATTACATCAAGTCCTTTGTCTATGAAACCCCTATAGCCACACAAGAGGAACTGTTAGAAAAAGTGATGGCAGCCTGTCTTTTCTTGCAGAAAGGTCCATGTTACAAAGGATGCGCGATTTCATGAATCGAAGGGCACATTTATCTAATCAGGTTAAGGGTCGCCATTTTGAACCCTTGTTATAAATTTATTATTTTCGCGTTATCTTTAATAAAAATTAACTAAATATCGAGAACTTTTTTTATCAACAAGATAACATTACGTTTATGAACAAAAATTGCTCCAGAGCCAAAACGGCTCATTTTCGACTAGGGGTTTATATGCAAAATTTGTTTACCGCAATATCTTCTATAACCTCTCCAAGTTTGGCAACACCTTTTAGAAACACCCTGTATATAGATAGATTAAAAGGCAGATTATGTAAATTAAACTACACATACTATCCATACCATAATTTTTGATAAACTTTCCTTCTGGTAAATTTTCCCTCGGTAAATTGTCCTTCCTAGATCCGGTTATTTGTTTATTTTTACGTAAAAATTAATGACCGTTATGCTTTGTTTTTTGCTTCCAAAATACTGTACTAATAATTCCTGGCGTCGAGTTGTCCCGCGTCGAGTTGGACTCGGATCGAGTTGGGTCCGTGTCTAGTTGGCCGCGTCGAGTTTTCCGCGTCGAGTTGGCCGCGTCGAGTTGTCCGTATCCGTTGAGCTTCACTTGTGTCCTATCTGGACGTCGCTTTTACTCACCCGCTTGCATAAGACACCCGGGTTTGGCAACATAACACAGTTCGGACCACAAAACAGTAACTGGGACGCCTTAAGCTTCGTTATTTTCATGTCAAACGTTCAGCGTGAAGATAGGCACACCACGGTGGCTGTGTCGCGTGAACTCGCTACGGGAGCATTATGATTATTTGCCGATCTCCGCTAACCGAGTAAGGGGCAAATCCAAGCCTTCGCTTTCATTAGCATGGAAATACACATACTTATACTTTAATGCATTTTTAATATGGACACCGTCGTTCTTGTGTGGCCACGCAAACGCACGTTGATTCCGCCCATTAGAAAATTTTGGATATAGAGATAGCGTCATTTAGGGCTAACCTTTGGGGTTAAAACGTTATCCAAGGTGGACTTGTATTGCTCTGAGCCGGTGCACGCGCAATTTTAAACCCGCTCCGCGACTCGCGCTTACTCAATTTACATTAGTTTAATTGTCTCCGCGACGCCCTGCGTACCCTCGTTTCTTTTTAGAGTATTTGTATTGTCCAACGTTTCGCGGCCTAAATTTAGCTTTACGAATATTTGCATGGTATTATTTATTTTCGGCTCGAAACTTCATCTCTTCTTTTTGAATGCATTTGTTGTAATTTACCTAGATATATATATTTACATTGAATTTATAATTGTTAAAACGTATGGATACGTATATGTATTTGAGCGCCTGCCCGATTTAGTATATAATTGTGTTTGTATTTGCACTATAGTACATATCCACCATTTAACAATAAAGCTGTGATATTTTCATTGGTGGTTGGTTTGATTATTTTTCTTTGTTCTGCTGGAAATTGTCCTTACCTTGTGTACGGTCCGGCACAAGGATTAGATCTGAGTCGAGGACCTGGCGCCCTCTCTTATTTTTTTTATTATTCTCTTTCAGCATAGCTAGAACCCTGCGACCCTCGCGGCGAGCTAGCCCAACTAGGCCGATAATTATAATTACCAGCCGGCAAAATAACAAATACAACTTTCGCCAAAAGGTAAGGCCGACCGTTTATCCCCTCTTTACAGGTGTTAGATGGGAAAATTACACCGTCAAACACGATTAAAGTTGAAAAATGTCCAAATTTAGCAACTTCATCTAGTAGCCATCAAACAAACCACTGAAAAAATTAGTTGTCACATTTTTTGTGTTTTGACGTTTCCATAACTCAAAACCGATATAATATCCAATTATGTCATCAAAACGTTAGCGCTTATGACATATTATTCAATAGTAAACAAATTTGTATGCGCTTTTGTTTATTTTAACAGCGAATTAAAGTTAACGTCAGATTAGTGGCCTTCATAAGACCTGCCGTAAGAGGGCTAAACGTTTGTATTTAGAAAAATTTCCTGATAGAAGGCAACCAAGTAGAGAAGTTTTTCGAAAAACTTTAAGAAGATTTCGCGACACTGGATCCGTTCAATATCAGAAACGTCAACGAAATAGATTTGTAATTAATGAAGACGTTGAAATAGATGTCTTAGGTGCAATAAACGTCAATCCACATATCAGTACGAGAAATTTGTCATCAGAAACAGGTATTAGCCAAACCGCAATTGTTCGTATTATCAAAAAACACAAATTTCATCGTTACCATTTGTGTCTGACGCAACAACTCACAGACGACGATTATGTGAGTCGGACAAATTTTTGCATTTGGTTATTGAACAAATTCAAAACAGAGATGCACTTTTTACGAAAAATCTTTTGGACTGACGAAGCCACATTCAAGAATACCGGTTCAGTGAATCTATACAATCTACACTATTATGCAACCCAAAACCCTCATTGGATGAGAAATGTTGATAACCAGCATATCTGGTCGTTGAACGTTTGGGCAAGAATAATCGACGATCATGTGATAGCGCCACATTTTTTTGATAAGGCTTTAATAGGTCAGACCTATTTTAATTTCCTTGAAGAAATCCCTCCTGAGTTAATAGAGAATGTGCCTTTAAATATACAACAGGGAAGTTGTTATCAGCACGATGGTGCGCCACCCCACTACAGCAGAATGGTTCGAAATTTTTTAAATCGCGAGTTTGGTGCAAAATGGATTGGCAGAGGCGGCCCTGTAGCTTGGCCCCCAAGGTTTCCTGATTTAACGCCACTAGATTTTTTTCTGTGGGGTTTCGTAAAAAATATTGTGTACAGTACAGCACCTACTACTCCTGACGACATGAAAATAAGAATTAGAAATGCGTTTTCCACTATTACTGCTGAAATGTTAAACAGTGTTAGACACAATCATATTATGCGTTTACAAGCTTGTATTGACCAGAATGGGGGTAATTTTGAACATTTAGCAAATTAGAATAGATTTTAGGTGTTTTCATTTTGGTTATGTCTTTCGATACATTCTTTTGTATCCATAGAATAAATTGTTTATTAATAAAAACTTGCTGCTTTCGATACATTATTATTTTACCACCTTAACGGTGTTATTTTTATCATTTGACTCCATAACAAAAAATGTTACAACAAATTTTTTACTGTTACTGCCACGAAACAAGGTTACTAGATGAAGTTGCTAAATTTGGATATTTTTCAATCTTAATCGTGTTTAACGGTGTAATTTTCCCATCTAACAATACAATATACAGGGTGTTATTTAAAATAAAAAAGTTGAATGTCACTGCTCAAACCTCAGTAGGCCATGAAATAAAATAAATGTACAATAATATAGAGCATATAATTCTGAACATTTTTGTTAACAAATTATTTTTCTAATATCAATATTTAATGAACTAACAGGGGGTGCCGCTATCTTAACTCACCCTGTATAACATATAATTAAATAAAATTAATGCATAGTAAAACAGTAACAAACACTTCAGAAAAATGAAATTATATTAAAAATAGGTTAGTCGTGACTGTATTCGACAAAGTCTGAAGTATCGCGTTCGTCGGTGGTAGTTTTAATACCGTATGTCCATGTCTTTGAGCAAAATTATCTATAACGTAAGATTTTGAATACCGTTTTTCAGAAATTGTTTTTAAACAAAATAATTTTGTAGATTTTGCTGGCACACAAATTCTATAATTTCACGTTTTTTACTATTTGAATTTGGAATCTTCTTATTTTTACGGCTGTGATATGAAGCATTATTTATAACTATTACTGAATTTGTTGGTCATTTTGGTATCAATGTATTTTTAAACCAGCTTTCAAACAATTCTGAATTCATATCGCAGTGGTAATCTGCAGAACTATTTTTAATATTTTTGTCACAAGAAACAGGAGTATCCAAACAACATTTTTTTTATGAATCCACCCATCGTCTCTGTGTAATATCATGGGTATCGTACCAGGTTTCGTCTAAATAAAAATTCTCTTTCCCTTCTGATCTAAATTTTCTTAGAGAAGTAATAAATTTGATTCTGCGAGTAGTAAGTCTAAGAGATTCCATTAGCTTGAGTCTTTTATTGATTTAAAGTATCACTTCTCTATAAAAAATCAATGCAGCAATTGACTAATTTTGTTTGAATCTGGTTTAGAGTAGGTACTTTTTTTTCGTACATCCTGTAAATCACATCCGTGACGGCAAATTTTTCCGTGTCAGTTAATTTACATTTCTTTGCTGTTCAACTTTTCGTTTAAACCTTTGTTTGGAAACTATATTAGCAACAGTAGATATAGGAACTTTTGTTAGTTCTGCAGTTAACGTTAAAGGATTCTTAAATTTTTTATCTAAAAGAGAATCATACACATTTTTCACTATTAACTTTACATCTTCAAAAGATGAATTCGTTTTGCTGACAAATTTAAACCTTCTTCCATGTGTAACAGAATTTGTTAATGATTATAATTTAATAAATTTCACTGTCATTAATGTCTTGTCACGTTATAATATTTTCGTTTTCTGATTTAATAATACCTTAGAACAAAAAATAGACAGGAAGCCGCATTTGTAAGAAATGGCGGATGGTTGTTTCCTTTTGGCAGTGGCGTATCATATCGAGAGGGTGCATGTGCAGCAAACAATTTCAACAGTTTTATTAAGTGCACTTTACACTATGTGATTTATGACTACATGTGATTTTGTGTGACTTCAGTCACTGTCTGTGATTTAAATTGCTTTCTCAGATTGTGTGATTACAAATAATGACCCCATTATACGTTCCCTTCTATGCCCATGACTATTGTTGTGTACAAGTACGTATGACAAGTGACATGTTCAGAGAAATTATCTCTCTATTTGAAGTGAAACGTAACATTAATACTTACTGATGGAATGTAATGCCCAAAGTCCTGGTATTTGGGGTCTGAGAACAGCCCAAATTAGTATCAAACTAACTAAAACCCACAACTGTCAAACCGGTATCACACCTCATTAGTCATACATGGGTTTTCATAATGGCCGTTTCCGTCGCCTAGATGTTACAGCCAAGTTAAAAGAAATGCGTCTTCGTGTCTATTTTCTGTTCTAAGAATAATACACATGCCTCCTAAAATTTCATAGCTAACAATCAAAATATTTATTTCACTATTTTCATAGGAGAACTATACAAATAATGACGTCGTCCAAATACTTAAAGACGTAAGGTGCTAAATCAGCGCCGATAACCCTATCATTAAGGCGTTTCTAAATTACGGGGGCCGTATGCACACCATTTGGTACGGTAAAAGTGATGTATTCTCTACTCTACTCGGCGACAGGAATCTGATGGTAAGCGAACTTCACATCCAAGGTTGTCTCTAAGTTGATCCAAAATATGGTTAACACACGGAAGAGGGCGTGCATCAAATTGATTAAATTTGCGATAGTTAATGCAGAAACGATACGATCCAACTTTCTTTTTGACCTAATATCAAGAGTCGTAAGATAGTGGGCATCGCGAAGTTTACCAAAAGTGCTCGACAGATACAGGATAGGGTATGCATCAAGCTGGCTTGCCTTATTGAACTGACGGAAATTGATACAGAACCGATACCGATAACTAGGTAGCATCTTATATTTTTGTTAGTGCTATGGGTGATGGCCACGCAGATGTCGAAGGTGCAACTACCCCTGTTTCTAATATTTCATTGAATTCAATGTTCACATGTTTCTGAAGTGAGGTCGAAATGGTCAGTCCATTAGATTTCGCTTCCGATCAAATCAAAAGTTTTATTAACCACGCAATACGAGTAGAGTTCAGCTTATTCATCACTATAAGATGTTCAGTTGATTTGATCGATGAAATATGTCCTCCAGTGTGGGTACCGATAAACGTCCATTCCCTTTGACGAAGGTTCGGGACTATAGCAACTTTCCTTCAAAAATCAGTGCCTAATATGTATGAGAGCACGAGGCAAAGCTGGTATAACAAGAACGTCAAATACATCCGGCGCCGCGTGTAATTAATCTCTGTACGTCATTATTCAAATAACTGTCGACTTCGGTAATTAAAGTGATAAGTTTAAATTTATCAATTTTAAGCTCTTTCTTCACATCCATAAATGCCGGGGTAAAACTAAGTTTAGTGTATCTAGTCTTGTATGGGCCCGTACCCGTAATACTTGACGTTTATAATGCGCATTGCCCTGTATATAAATATTGCGAATACTCAATGCACATTCAAGTTCGTCGACGAGTAACATGTCTATGTTAAAAGTAAATAATGAACTGGTTTGTCAATAACCATCACAATGAGCCTTAAATATGTTGAATACCTTCAGGTGTAGTGATATTAATCTGTCTATAAATTATGTTTTTATTTTATAAAGTTAAAATTGCCCTATTTATGTTTAGAATATCAATAATTATTATTTGTGCTAACTCCTGGAAAATCCTTTATCTAGATTGCTTATTTCTGAAATTTGATGAATTGGATTGCGTCGGGCTGTTTGGTGCTAAAAGACAGCTCCAGAGGAGGACCATCAGTTAAGTAGTCACGTTCCAGAAAGTTGGCAGATGCAGTATTGGAAGTAGGTAGCTGCAGATTTAGTCTGTTTGGTTGCATACTGTGGGAAAGGTTTGAGTTGCTGATTCTGGACAGTTGGGACTTCTTGTCTGTCAGTGGGAGTTTTCATTGCGGGAAGGAGCTCGATAGGTTGAATCAGTAGGCGAAGAGGAGCAGGTTGGTTGACATCCAGAACATTGTTGAAACCAAGTGAAAGGTGAGTGATCTTGAGTAATAATGTAATTACTAGAAAAGGAAATAAAGACTAAAAAGGTGAATTAGTTATTAAAGAATTACTTACTGTTTTTGATATTGTTGTGTACTGGTGAAGCAATCTGGTATTTATCATTTAAATTTCAAATCTGTTTGACATGTAATTGACGTAAGTTATTTTGACTTATGGGAATGATATTTAAAATTAGAACATCAAATATAATTCTTCAATAAACTTGACTTCGTATTTTACTCCAGTTATTCACATTTCTAGATGAATTCTGCTTGCCATCAGTTATTTACCACATACTTGTAATCTTCCTTAATTTTATGTCTTTAATTATTATTCTCGGTTCAAATTTCCTTTTTAACTTCACCACGCCAATTTAGTATATTACACTTTCTATCATCCAAACATTTCTCAATAAAATTAAGGTTTATTTTAATATCTTAATTACTCCAAATTATTTCAGATACATTTTTCAAAATTTGTTATTTCTAATAACCGAAACAAAGTGCTTAACGATATCATTTTTCTACTTTTACACTCTATCTCATAATATTTGATTTATACCTACCATTTTTATAATTTATTACAATTAAGTATTTGTCTTTCCCTTCAAATCTTAATTTTTAAAATATTATATTAATTTTTAATCCATCTGCCTTTCAAACAGTCATATTCCACTCAATTATAAATTCTCTTTTACTTTCTACTTGCATTAAAATTATTCACATTCCCAATTCATATTTAAATAAATTGTACTCCCTTAATCCTTTCTAAAATTGATTTTAATGCCCCAGTGTATATCATTACAATATATTGCTTGGATATCGCAAATCGAAATATATGATTCGATAATACTGATTGACTACTCAGCATATCAAAACTTCAACACTCTATCACGGAAGAACAAAGAAAACAATACTCCGCCTGTTCGTTGTTCTTTCCAGCTACAATAAATCGTCGCTTGCGTACATATGCTAGCCTATTTTGGCATTTATTGCAATTGTTCACATTTTGTCCATTGGCGCTAGTTGACACAATTTGACGTTTTACATTTGAGAGCTTGTGTTTTTTGTCTTGTCGCATTCCTTCGTGTGGAACTAGGGATAGGAAAAATGTCTCCTACCACGAATTTCCATCAAATATAGAAAATGTTTGTGGCTGGATAAAGGCTATAGCGCAAGGTAAAAATATGAATGCTATCAGTAATGCGGTGAATAAAAATTCTTAATTTTGGATGCATAAATATTGGGACAAATTTCCATTGCTAATTATGTTAACAGCGGCTAGTCATAATTTTCAAATTTTGTTCCAAGTAGGCTTTGATTTAAAATTAAGCCTTTCTGTATTGGTAGCGGCTTGTGATGGAAATTTAATTTCAAATGACTGTATTATTTAATTATTGTCAACGAACGGATAAATGTATGATAAATTAGTAACTTCAAATCGTAATTTCTATTTAAGATGACTTTGAACCTCCTAGTGAGAGATCAAAAGTGTGTTCATTGCACTTCGCTGCCACTGAATATTTGTTTGATTCACGAGACAGACGAAACTTGAAAAATAATGCGATTCCAAAAATAAAAAGAAAACAGGTAAGATATGCGTGATAAAACCATGCTTTTTTTATATTTATATTTTAATCTAGATTTAATCCCCCTCCTATTTCCGTTCCACGTACTGCTGTGCTTATTCCAAGCAATGAATCCCGAATGGTAAACAAATAAATCTATGTGTATTTTTTTAATTTTGAATTAACAGAACCTTAAGATCTCTGGTGAAAGTGAATCCTTAATAACCAAAAATCAGGAACTTACCTTACTGTCTAAAAGTATAAATCTGAAATTGAACGCTTAAATAATCAGTTCAACAGTCAGTCTGTAAATATTTCTTTATTATTATTAAATACATAGATGAGTAACTTATTTATTATGTGGTACCGTAAGCTGACTCTTCACATAGCCCTTTCAATCGCTCTTTGTGTTGTTCTCAGCTAATTAGGCCATCAAAATCTCCTAAACGTATAATGTATTTGTACGAAATTACACAATAATCATGTATCTCACTTCTAGCGATTTTTAATTAGTTTGCTACTATATTATCTATTGAAGCTTCAACTAGACAAACACGCAAACTATTCACCGTCGTCTGCAATGATAGTTTTTTTTCCAGGTGGAATCTTTTATAGACACCGGGCGACCGATAGTGTGGCACTCCTGCTTAAGACCAGTATACCAACTAAACCACCTGCTTGGGCCTCTAGCGCATCTAGAAACGGACAACTTGTGTCATAATCCCAGATGCGCCAAGCGTTTGACTTCCATTCTTTATGTTGGCATCTGTTCCTTCTCGTCTATCTTCTTTTATTACATCACCATTCTTATAAATTTTCTTATTTGCTCCCAGCTTTTGTTTGTCAGCTCTGTCCCCAGTTTGTTATGCATCTCGTGCCCCCATCGTTCCCATTTCTCGCACAACAAAATTTTGTGCTCCGCCGTTTCGACGTCATGAAAATACATACATTCATCATCGGGTGTTATGTTCATTTTCTTTGTGTATGTCCTAAATGACCCATGCCCCGTTAGAAACTATGTCAGGTGAAAGTCCAGTTGCCTGTGTTCGCGTGCTGTCCAAGCCACAACGTCTGGTATAAGGGCTTTCGTCCACGCCGCTGTGCTGTTGTGGTTTCTCCACCACTCCTGCCAATCATTTATGGTGTTTTCTCTTTCCCTCTTGTGGATATTTTTTAGATGGGCATCTGCTAGTTGATTTAGACGGTTCTAGGTGGGATTCCCGTGATTACTTGTGCTGATGCCGAGGATACAGTTCTGTATCCGCAGGCTATTCTCAAAAGGGCCCTTCTCTGTATACTAATTAGCACATTTTCCAGCTTCTTTATTGTATACAGGATTGTGGATTGAATAACTCCATATAACAATCTTCTCCGAGTACTACTAGGACCTCCTACATTTGGCAAAATCCTAGTCATTACACCAATCTTTCTCTCCGCCTTCTGGGTTGTTCGCTTTATGTGTTCCTTGAACGTTAACTTCTTCTCGAGATAGACTCCAAGGTAGTTTATTACTTTTGTTGGGTAAATTTTTTCATCCATGACTTTTAGATTTAGATGGTTTCTCCTCCGAGGTCCTTTCAGGAATCACCCCTCTGTTTTCTTTGAGGCAAAGGTTATGTCAGTTTTCTCCATCCACAGACTGATCTCCCTTAGTAATTCGTTCACCCGGTATTCTAACTCCTCGTCTTCATTGGCCTCCACCATGACCGCTAAGTCGTCTGTATATGCTATGGATGTTGCACCTTCGGTGAGTCTTAATTTCAGTACTTGATCGTATAATATATTCCATAACAGTGGGCTTAGAATTGAGCCATGTGGTACACCGGTTGTGATTAACATCGCTTCTGTTCTGGAGGTCTTGATAAATTAGTCCTCAAAGTAGCTCACCACTAAGTTCACGAAGTACCGGGAAACACCTCTTCTCTTTAGCTCTCCCACAATCTTGCTCCAGCTTGCCGAATTGAAGGCGTTCTTAATATCCAGGGCAATTACAACAAGCCATCTTGCTCTGCTATTTCTAGTTACATCCACTACTCTACTCACAGCTTGTACTGTAGAATGCCCCTTTTTGAAGCCGCACTGGTGTATGGAGAGATCTTCCTTTTCCGCGATTTCCTCCTCGAGTCTTCTCTCTATTGTGGCTTCGAAAAACTTTTCAATGGCATTTAACATGCAAATGAATCTGAAAGATGACGACTGTTCTATAGTTTTATTTTTCCATATCAATGTTACCGTTGCTAGTTTCCACTGTTTGGGAAATTCTTGTAATTCTAGAAGACGGTTTAATCCCTTCAAGATTGTCTCGGAATATTCTGACACTGCCTGCAGTGATAGTACCTTATCTTAATCTTCCCACCTATATAGTCTTTGTAGATTTTAGAAAGGCGTTTGACAACATAAGTAGAAATAAATTATGGGAAATAATGTTAAAGAAAGGGATTCCACAACATTTAATTAAAATAATTCAAAATATATATGAAGACAATAAAGTAGTTATGAATTTAGAAAATGGAAACACAGGCACTAAAGAAGCAACCATAAATGGTGGCGTACGACAGGGTTGCCCTCTATCACCGTCGCTTTTTAATGTATTAATGTATTTATTATGCAATGACTTATGTGATATTTTATTTTATATTGTAATGAATTAGCTTTAAACATAAATCACCACACAATACTTTTTATTTGACTTTAAACGGACATTGAATTTTTGGTGAAAAACAACTCCGGGTTCTTTATTTACTGGCAATGTCGTTAAAAATGGTGTTTTGCCCCTATCTGAATTACTTATCTGAATTAATAAGTTGGCTAGCTCATAGAATCACAGCATGAAAGTCAAAAATCTCAAACGGGCGTTGGGTTCCTTAGTTAAAATTAGAGCGGTACGCCGCTGTATTATCGTGAAAATTACTTTACAGAGCGCCTGCGCTCACAACGTCAAATGGTGACACACTAAGAATTGTAAACATACAGAAGTCGTGCGTTTTTGTGAAATTAAATCAACTAAAATGAGCAGATTTTATCGGTAAGTGAATTTTAATTTACCGCCATCAAACGGCGTCTAAACCACTTTTGTTTTCTAGTGACGCTAAGCCTTGGTTGTTTTAAACAGCGTGGGTCTGCGTTCAATTGTTTATAGGGCCCATTTGCCAATTTTAACTAATTCTGGGCTTATTATTATATTTGGGTACACAAATCCTCCGGAAACCGGCTCTTCAAGACTGCCTTCAGGTTTGGCCAAAATTTCAGCCAGATCGGGCTTATATAATAAATTTTCACTAACTTAACCTCTCTTGCAGGTGAAGTCACGGCCAGGTCCCGTCTGGTAATTTACCGCTTCCTGCAGCTCCCCGGCGATGATCTGAAGGTTGCTGACTGCTCGAACTGCCCACTGGTAATCCCTGCTTGCTTTTCAAGACCTCGTACGGTGCTCGTTGTGGTGTCCGGAAGGTCCCCGATGCCAACGTCGAAGAGCAGCCGAAAGAAATTTATTTTTATGACGTGGAAACTCTTGCCTTTATTGGTGTCGATGCTCTGCAGCCTTGTGAAGACGATGGTGTACTTTATTTTTACCTTAATTTATGTTCAACACCCAAAAAGATTAATTAAAACTCGAGCAATTTTCAACGTGTCAGCAACATTTTATTGTTAAAAACAAGCGCCTGTCTGGTTGCTATGCAACTACCATCCAACAATGATTTTAACAGGAAGTAAGTAACTCAATTACATTAATTTAAAATTCTAAAACTAATAAATGTGATAATCATGTACAATAACCTTAGCCTAAAATAATTGTTCTTTGATTTTCATAAAATTGTCCATCTAGGAATGCGCCACAATGTTTATTTAAAAAGCACTTTTAAGTTTAACTTGGTCACTGCACTAATTCTTTATGTGTTCACCAAAATTTTATCACTGGCCTGCTTGGATCTTAATTTCTGTACTTTTGCCTGCTATCCTTCAAATTCCTCGGTTTTCCTTCTGTATGTAAATTTAGCTGGCATTGTGCTCTTTTGCACGTTACAATCGTTAATCCTCCTCTTACCACTTATTATTTTAAACTGCTCATTATAAGACCTTTTGTAATTTACTTTAGAATGCTACGCACCTTTGTGACTTTGCATGTTTTAAATTTTACTGTGCCAGCTCTATTAAATTGGCTTTCGCTGGTATAATACTTCAACCTTTTTATATTTTACAAATTTACATTGCTACCTACAACCTATGAAATTTGAGTTTCATTTCGTTCAAGCCTTTTCTAGTAAATTCGAATGTTACTGGCTACATTTTACAGTGCAACTTTCAATTGACAAAATATGTGATTTTATTCAGATATGCAAATCATTTCAACTCTGTTTTTTATGACTTTAATATTTAATTCTTTGGCATGACTACCAGAGCTGATTTAAGGATCAAATACCATTTCAATATAGACGAAGTCCTTGAAGAATGGCAGAAAACAATAAAAATAGATTTCAGAATAAATGGCTCTAAAATAAATACAATATTATTTGCGGACGGTCAGGTAATTCTAGCAAACACTGAAGACAATTTACAATATGCAATGTACAAATTAAACACAATACCGAAAAAGTACAACTTAGAAATCTTGACTGCAAAGACAAAGGTATTAGCTTTTAAAGGCGATGACCCAATAAGAGCCAAAATTGTTTTAGAAAATGAGACACTACAACAAGTAAACTGCTTTAATTATCTAGGCTACAATGTAACATACACGGAAAACACAGACCTCTATAATAAATTAAATAAATTTAGGTATATGTGTGGAACTATAAAGAGAAATCTGAAATCAACCACTAAAAGCACAAAATTAAAGTTTTACAAAGTTATGGCGGTTCCTGCACTATTATATGGATCGAAAAACTGGACTCTTACTCAAAAAGATAAGAAACTGATTGAAGCATCAGAAATGAAATTTTTAAGATATGTGGCAGGTTAGACATTATTAGATTACAAAAGAAGTGAGGAGATACGTCAAGAACTAAACATTTTCAATTTAACTGAAAGAATAGACCAATACAGAAATAAATGGATGGAACATATTACCAGAATGGACGATTGCCGTATACCCAAGCATGTTTTAAAATACAAACCACGAGGAAAGAGAAGATTGGGAAGACCCAAGAAACGTTGGAGCGATCAATTTACGTGAGACCGAAACAATCCAATTAGGATTAATCTTGGATGATGATGATGATGATGATCTAGCGTTTTCATGTTTCTCATCAGATTTAGTAACATTCTCATATTTAGGGGCTTTTGCCGCAGACGTGCCCAAATATAGTAACTTTTTGTTGTTGTTAATGACACATCCACTTATCCACTTATTTAAATCTAGAGACCTTTTCTAGTTATACGTTTGTTTGTTTGTTTGTTAATGGACAAGGTCTAGGCATGCAGAGTACCAGGTACTTTAGACACCGACTGCTATGGTCATATGGTCAAAGTCCTACTTAGAATTTTGCCGAGACTAAGGGGTTCCAACCCTATCAAGGGATCTTTTACATGCTACACATCGTAGTAACATGGGACCCACGGCTTTACATCACTTCTGAATGATGGCATTCTGTAGAGGCTTTCATCTGCATTTTTTGTTATTTTTGAAAACCTCACCGGAACCGGAAATCGAACTCGCGACTCTACGATCAGTAGCCAGGATGCTTACCAATGAGCTACCGACCCCGGCCTAGTTATACGTACTTTCTTATGAAATACTCTGTACGTTGGTAACACTGTCCTCTCTCTACTCTTTAGGTATTTTATTTCTAGCAGATGTATAACGTTGTTCGTGTTTGCTTCGCTATCTTCTTCGGCTGCTAAACAGCAATCTAACGGCTTTCGTCGTCTATCTGTATATTTTACAGTGTTTAGCACAACTGCGGGTGAAAACGGAAGAGCATACTACACATTAAAGTAATGTTTGTAATAGTACTTTTATTTAGCCCTAGCGTTGGGCTCCAGAAACTGTAATGCATTATATCCAAGGGCACAATTGAGTTGCCACCCAGATCACCAGCGACGTCCAGCACGGCACCGTTCTGAGACCCCTGCGATCTGTAAATCCCGATCAGACTGAATACTCAGGTTTAATCAAAGTTCTCAGCGAAAACCCAGAGGAGAAGACTAAAGAGTACGAATTTGGAATCATGGGGCTGGCAAACAAGAGAGAGCTACTGCAAGTCGGCGACCCTGTCCAGTTTCAAGTAGACTCCTCAGGCAGGGCCGGCAACATCATTATCGTGAGAAAAAACTGAGAGCCACTGTGGACCCTATCACGGGACAGTTCGGTTTTCTCGCCTATGAGATGGAGGAAGGGAAGAAACTATTCTTCCACATGTCGGAGGTGAAGGACAATACCAACCTTCAGGTTGGCGATCAGGTGGAGTTTGTGCTCGTGACGAATTAACGAAACGGCAAATCTTCAGCTTGCAATGTTGTTAAAGTCAGCGATGGACAGGCCAGACCGGAGCGCTTCATCAGCCGATTACGTACCATCTCCTTGGAAGACACTGGGCCCAGACTGACAGTAATCCGTGCCCTATACTGTACTTTACTATGAGTTTAGATTGTCCTTTGTTTGCTAGTTATAATAATTCAAGTTTATGCCCCTACCAGCGATTACACCGATGAAGCAATAGAACAGCTTTATGATGAAATTGGAAGAGTCATGAACAGAGACAAAATCTTCTACATAGTTTTAATCGGCGATTTCAACTCAAAAATTGGCAAAGAGAAAGATAGAAAAAGCTCAGAGAGCCAACATGGGATAAGATTGCGAAATAATAGAGGCCAAACAGTAGTAAATTTCATGGAAGATCATCAACTCAAAACAATGAACTCTTTCTTCTATAAAAACAGCCAAGAAAATGCACCTGGCTAAGCGCAGACGGCTTAACGAAAAATAAACTCGACTATGTAATAACTGATAATGATAACAAACACATAATAAAGGATGTAACAGTATCGAACCAGGTGGAATTGAGCAACTTCGACCACCGCTTAGTAAGAGCCCTAATCGTAATTAGTACCAAAACAAAAAGAAAACTCCTAGTTAAATGTAAACATACAATTACCGATAATGCGGTAATCAGTAGAAAAGAAGTTTCTTATAAAATTGAATTAGAACCCCAACTCTTAAAAAAAATATACAGGACAGTACACCACTAGAAGAACAATATACGCACACTACGAACAGCATACATAACGCCTATAGATCAATCAACAGGCAAAGAACTCAAACAGCTCAACAACAAGAACAAGAAAAAAAAGTTTAACAACAGGTCCCGGGTGGTGTAGCTTGAACAAGCGTCCACGTTCGATCAGAGAGTTAAGCAACGCTCTTTCTGGTCAGAACTTGGATGGGAGTTTCACGGCTGCTTCGCTCGGCGCCTCGTGGTACGGCTGCCTCGGAAATAGTTAGTCCCGGATGTCATAATAACATCATGACAGTCGTTAGTGGGGTTGGAAGTCCCCATAAATGTACAGCGACGCCTATAATTGGTCTAACGGTTGTTGGCTGAGTACGAAATAAATAAATAAATAAACGGCATAAATAAAAAAATTAGAGAAAACGTAACCACTAAAAACAACGACATCATACAGCAGGTTATTGATAAAAACAAGGAATCCAAGGTATTCAGGAAAAAGTTGACTTTAGAGAAAAACAAAATGATAAGCTTGGAGTAGCAGAACAACTCAATTCAAGAAGTATTATCTTCAAGCAATTTTAACTACAATTGCAACCACAAATATACAGGTCTCTATGGTAGACCAGCTGTTCGTGGTTTTGCACGAACATGCTGAATGTGGACCTTTTAACCATCGCCAAATAATCAAGTATCTGTACGAATTTCTAATTTGTTTTCAAGGTGTGGTTAATAAATAAATTATTATTATTATTATTATTAAATATTCAAATAACTGGTAGGTATCGGTTATAATTTATTATATTTTATTTAGTAGTTCTTAGCCAACAGCCGTTAGGACAATTATTGGCGTCGCTGTACATTTCACATATAAATTAAATTAATAACTATGATTCTATTTAATTATATTTGTTTTAGCTAATGGAAAGCCAAATTTCTGATGAACTGCAAATTCCATTCTAGAAAAAATAATATGAGCAAAAAGTAAATTCACCAAAGTCATCTTTGGAATGTTTAAGTCATGTACATTATAACACCAGAAAATTATATTTAATTCTTATAGATTCCAGAAAATGATGTTTAAATTGCAGCCTTGTATGGAAAATTACAAAATTTAATAAACAGAAAATTAAAATTATAACGAAAAGCATTTAGAACAAATTTAACAAAATAAAATTAGCACAGCGTTTGTGTTAATGGAGACGCTACTAATTTAAATTTCAGGTTTTTGTTAGGCGTACATAACGTCACTTCAGTCTGTAAACAAACTAAAAGTTGGGAAATGTACAAAACTTTACAGTTGATACACATTTACAAGAGGTGCTGAAAATGCCTTCCTTCTTCTTGCAAGCAAGCCTCACACGTCGTTTCATATTTTCGATAACACTTAGCAACAATTCTGGTGCATTACATGCCTCGGTGATTCTTTCTTTTAGTTCTAAATTCGTATGAACAGGTGTTGTAAATACTGAAATTTTCAGATGTGGAAATAAAGAGAAATCCAAAAGGGTGAGATCACAAGATCTGGGTGGCCAACGATATTTTAAAATTAATCAAAGAACTGCTATAGATATTCCAACATTGTTCCAGCTACATGAGGCGTTGCGTTATCTTGTTGGAAGTATCCTTGTTGAATTTCATCGTCATGGAGCTGATTCACAAATTCTTCAAGAATGTTATTTTGATATCTTTCCGCATTTATTGTATCTTTAAAGAATTAAAAACGCCTATTTTAGGCAATGCAAAAAAGCTTCACGCAAAAAATACGGATTATCAGCGCTCCATAAACACATTACTTGTGAATTAATGTAGTCATTTAACCCTTTAACGCTCTCTGGTATGATAGATATACCACTGTGCATAATAGTCAATAATACTTATTTTGAAACTTAATACTGCTCTGAAACGTCTTGTTTCCGTTCTACAGATATTGCAGTTCCTTTCTCTAATTTTGTATTTTCTAGAATTATTGTAATTATAGAACTATCCCAATAAACTTTGGTGTAAATGTGCAGCTGGTATGACAGTATTACCTGCGTGTATTCAGCAACATGACTTTGAAGTGTGTACTTGCATTGGTGAAGTTTTTTTGTTTCTTACTATTTTGTGGGAGCAACTTTCAAGTTTTCAGCTGGTAAGCGTTTTAGTGTAATATGTAAGGATTATAATATTGATAAGTAGTAGAAATTATTTTGTCCTGATTTTAAAAAATAAATTGATTTTTGAAAACCTTTTATTGCGTCGCAAAAATAGTCTATATTTATGTCCAATTTTTTAGTAATAACGTATGTTTTATATAATTTATTTTTGTGTTTCGAGTATTTATAAACATATCTACTGAAGATATAATAGAATTGGTTTTGCTACTATGTTGCTCTAGAAAAATATTTACGTTCAAACCCATCTTGGTCGCATATCAGCTAATATTTTTGAGGCAGGTCGCGGCGTCCCGGATTGTTTACGATGGGATAGTCATAAATTTTAAACAGAAGGTTAGTGTTCCACTCGCAAGTGTTTATATTATTCAGTTCAAATTTGAAAAACAATTTTACTTTGTTTATTCGAGTAACTTATGTTATTTGCAACCTCTTGAAAAGTGCATGTTATTTCTGTTCAAGGCAAGTTTTTTGTAAGCGATCAAATAGTCGCTACTAACTATACTAGTAAAAAATATGCCAATTTAATTGAATTCTTTGTTCGATTACCAGGAGACTACTTCAAAAAATAAATTTTTATTTATAGCAAGAGTTTTCGCGCCTTTTACAAAAAAACATATTATGTCTCCGATTGAACACAAAACGTATTTCATCGCTAGTAGGAAATGCTATATATGTTATTCAGTAAGTTAGTAAGCATCTAAATAAATAACTCGACAATATTATAAAGTGGTATACCCGTTATACCAGGAAATATTTGCAACATATTTTGTCCTGAAAACTCACTGGTAGAACGGTTTACCAGCATCTTTTGAAAAACTGAAAATGGATTTTTGATAAAAACATTGTTTTTCGGTTTCCTGGTATCTCAAAGAACGATTACGAATTAAAATTTCTTTTTTTTGTAAATTAATTTTGCCCGTTAAGGGTTCAGTAAAATCATGACTCATCAGAAAAAAAGTTAAATCCAAAACATAATTATTTAAATGCTGCAAAAACCAGTTACAGGATAAAATTCGTTTATTGTAATCAGGAGGTAAGAGCTCTTGATACATTTGTAGTCTGTATAGATGCATATTTAAGTCTTTTTTTAGAATTGTACGGCAAGTACCATAACTCAAATTCGTTTCTTGAGTAAGCCTTCGGATTGTTGTGGAGGGTTCGTTTTGCATTCGATTTTGGACATCAGCAATTTGTTCTCCAGTTCTCACATGTGTTCTACCAGTTCTTGCTCTGTCTGCTACACTACCAGTTTCTCTGAAAGCAGCTACAATACATCGTACTTGATAATAAAAGTCCGTTTCTAATATTTCAACGTTAGGAAATATTTATCTAAATTCATTTAAACAAGCCTGTGCAGAGTACCGCCAATTACCATTGTGCATTTCGAAAATATGATCAATGTTCTGGTAACATTTTTAAAATAAATTATTCAAAATTAGTGACAAAAAAATTATTGCATATAATAACAAATGTCAAATGAAAGTTTCTAATTTTCTGGTGTTATAATACACATGACTTTAAAATTCCAAAGGTATTTTTGGTGGAGTTACTTTTTGCTCATACTATAAAATTTCCTAATAATAAAACGGAGTTAATCAACCTAATATCCTTTTTATTTGCTTTATAATTAAACTGCATGTTAGTGATATTTCATTTTAAATGCTTTGCCATTTTAAGATATCAAAATACATGCATCACTGGAGCAAAGGTTCATGTCCTCTATTGTGTTTTTATAATTTACACGCAGGAGAAACTAAATACATTTGCTCCCTAGATATATAAATTGCTATTATACTCCCAGGACAATTTAGTATACCATTTATTATAGGTATCACGAAAGATTTTTGAGGGAACTGGCGCTAACTTCAAAAAAATTGTATCTAATTTAAATTAGTAAATATTAGCTTATTTCCAAAAATATAAATATTAAATTTATGTAGTAAGTATTTACCGATCATTTGATTATTTTAAAGGTTTGATTAACAATGTTTCATCAAGCAGTAGTCCCACAAATAATTGATTTTTTTGCGTTATACCAAAAACAAAAAAGTAACTACACCGTCAATAGTGATACTTCCAACTAGAAGTTGGCATTCATGGTGGGATCAAGGACAATGAACAAGTTATTGTTTTGTGATGAACAAAGAAAGTTAACTTCATCTACAACTCGTGCAACGTAATAGGTAATATTAGGTGCTATTAGGCTTCTGTAGAGTGCAATGCAATTGTAGGTAACGTGTAGTTATTACATTCCATTGGCGCTGTCAAGTGGTTATTTACAATACAGCAAGTGGCTACAGTACAAGTAAGAGAATTAATTTGTAACTGGCAGGTGCCATATCGTATTTGAGGTTATGCTTGATCGGGAACTAATACTACACTACACGTAATGGTGACGTAATCGCAACATATTTATTAAAACATCCACAAAATCAATGAGATGAAAACCAGTAGACACTGGCCGTGCAAGACACAATATTACGAAAAACTAAACAAATAGGAGATTGAGACAATCACTGAGTTTGAAGTAAATACAATATTATTGGGAATGTATAAATGTATAATACGATTGATTGTTGTGTCTAGTGTAATATTTCAGTTCAAAGCATTTATCACCATATTTTTGTTATAGACGTGGGAGTATATATAATTCTACAACAATTGCATAAAACAAAACTTGCAACATGGATAATTCGGAAAATATTGATAAATTACTAATCAAACAAGAAGTTCTTGAAAACATTAATAACAGTATTCATTCAGAGATAGAAATAAAGGAGGAAGAAATCAACATAAGAGAAGAGTATATGCCAGCAACCAAAGGTAAGTGCAGGTACCCATATAGATTTATATAATCTATTAAAATTGCTTTATTTTTACAGTTGGAAGGGTAAAGAAATATATCTTAAGTAGACCCAAAACCTCTCATACTATTGAAAAATTACATAGTTGTGCTGTTTGTGACTACAAAACAGCAATAAAAGGTAATTTATCTAAGCATATGAACTCTCATACAGGTGAAAAACCATATTCGTGTTCTACTTGTGACTACAAAGCAGCGTTCAAAAGTGATGTAGTTAGGCATATGAGGACTCATACAGGTGAAAAACCATACAGATGTTCTGTTTGTGAGCACAAAACATCATTAAAAAGTAATTTAGCTCAACATATGATGACTCATACAGGGGAAAAACCTTACAGATGTTCTCTTTGTGACTACAAATCGGCAAGGAATAATTTAGATAAACATATGTGGACTCATACTGGGGAGAAACCATATGGCTGTTCCATTTGTGACTACAAAGCAGCCGTCAAGAATGATTTAGTTATACATAAGAGGTCGCATACAGGGGAAAAACCATACAGCTGTTCAGTTTGTGATTACAAAGCAGTAAGGAATAATAATTTAGCTGAACATATGAGGACTCATACAGGGGAAAAACCATATGTCTGTTTTGTATGTGGCTATAAAACAGGAATAAGAGGTAATTTAGCTAAGCATATGAGGACTCATACAGGTGAAAAACCATATAGCTGTTCATTTTGTGGCCACAAAACGTCTAAAAAAAGTAATTTAACTGAACATATGAAGAAGATTCATACTGGGGAGAAACCATATTGTCTTCTACTTGCCACTACATAGCAGCGTTCAAGAAAAATTTAGTTACGCATATGAGGACTCATACAGGTGAAAAACCATACAGCTATTTATTTTGTGGCCACAAAACGTCTAAAAAAAGTAATTTAACTGAACATATGAAGAAGATTCATACTGGGGAAAAACCATATTGTCTTCTACTTGCCACTACATAGCAGCGTTCAAGAAAAATTTAGTTACGCATATGAGGACTCATACAGGTGAAAAACCATACAGCTATTTATTTTGTGGCCACAAAACGTCTAAAAAAAGTAATTTAACTGAACATATGAAGAAGATTCATACTGGGGAGAAACCATATTGTCTTCTACTTGCCACTACATAGCAGCGTTCAAGAAAAATTTAGTTACGCATTTGAGGACTCATACAGGGGAAAAACCATGCTGCTGTTCTTTTTGTGTCTACAAAACAGTATAAAAAGTAATTTAGCTAAGCATATGAAAACTAATACAGGGCAAAAACCATATTATTGTTGCTAGTCACTACAAATCATTAAAGAAGAGTGTTTTAGTGAGCGTAGGAGGACTCATACAGGAGGAAATTCATACAGTTGTTCTGTTTGTAGCTATAAAACCGCATTGAGAACTAATTCAGGCGTAACATATGAAGATTCATAAAGAGGCCAAACCTTCCAATTTTCCCATCTGTAAAAAAATAGTGTTAAATTGATCATTTGTCAATGTACTCTATTGACATCATTTTTTGTTTTATATTTTTTGAATGATGTAGTATGTTAGGACGTAAGAAGTAGTAATAGCGGGGATTAGTATGACATAAATATCTTTGCTTTTACAAAGAAAGCTTCGTTACTTTTCATGCTATTTCAATTCCCAATATTTATGGTCTCATAAATGCCTTAATTAAGATGAATGAGACCTATGTTCATATAACATTTATTTTCTTAGATCAAACCGTGTAGCTGGTGCATGTGTAATTTTTTCTTTTTGATAAAATTAAATCTCCATAGTGCAAATTACAGTGGTAATTATTATGAATTAGCGTTCTGCACCAAATTGGGCGCGAAATAATTTATTTAATGCAATTTGTACAAGAGATCCATTTTGTGTGTCGAGTTAATTTTGAGGTTAGAAAATCCACATAAACAGTCACTTATAAAAATCTGAAAACCCTACTACTGGCTTACTTGTGTCGCCCTGAGTCGAATGACACCAAAATCAGCCAATGCGGCCCACGTGTTCGCTCTGAAAGTGGCGTCAAGCAAGCAATGAAAATTATTATGTCAGATGGAATTATTTTTAAAAATTGTAAGGTAGTATTGTAACTGCTTGATCTCTAACTATATTGAATGTAGTACGAAGTTATATTAATGGACATTGTAAATTTTATGGAAAAATTAATACATAAAGGTAAATAATAAGCTGATACAAAAATTTACTGGTTTTAATTAGTTGTAACACCTATAGTTAATACAAAGTTTACAACTCTACAAGTTCTCGCCTCTCTGATTCCTGTCTTGCAATCCATGCTATCCTATAACATACTGCTGTGAATGGAGACACTTGAGAGATTAATTTAATATTAAAAATGGATGTAGAGTTATTAAAGACTTAACATTTATTAAATTTATGATACACAGAAAAGCTCACAGCAACTTTAAATACTAGCTATTAAAGCAATTTCTTCCAATTGTAAATATCCGACCATAGATTTGCTTTCGAGAACTCGGCTGCTCCATCGAAAAACACAGTATCCAGCATTTTTTCTGAAATTGAGCTGAATGTTCATATGTAGATACTGTGTTGTCCCGCATCTTTCTAGCTAATCAGATTTGAGCTATCTATACTGGTTACCTATTTACAGCTACCCATAAACACAGTATCTACATGCATTTCTTCTGTTCTCCAATTCAAAACACAGCAATGCATTATAATGTTCGAAAGAACCAAAGAAAACACAGTATCTGGTAGTTGCTGTGTTTTAGAAAAAACACCTAGCAAACTTTTTTGTCAAAATTTTGTGTATAACACAGTATCTACGAGATACTGTGTTTTGTTGCAGACATGCTCACCCAACGTACCTACATAACCTTAATTTGTGCCTGTTTGTTATTAGTATACAAGGCGTTAAATAATCAATTTTGGTTATTTTTATTGTTTTTGTATTTGCTTAAGTTGTCCAGGCATATCTTTTTAATAAAAAAAATGCGCGTAGCTATCGTAACAAAAATAATAAAACTGTTCTTGTAGATACTGTGTAGAAAATTTATTTAATCCTCACTTCCGCCCACCCATTGGATTTCAAAACACAGTAACTACATTGTACCATGAAACTTTAGGGTTGCAAGATTTTTGGTCAGACAGTAAAAATTATACTTTAATACAGACTGCAAATATATGGGATTTAACTTTGGGAATGCATGCAGAGTGTGGGGCCACCGATTTAAAGTGTTTCCTTGTTTCCCACAATTTTACTCATTATCACATACTGTGTTATTCGATGGAGCAGCCGAACTCTTTCAATATATTTAGGCAATTTTGAGTGGTTTGTATAAGTAAACTTGTACTTGAAGTAGGTAACTGAAAGTAAAGTGTCTGTAAACACCTCTACAGCTCATGTGCATAATTAAGGTTTCAAAGAGAATTTACCAAAGGAACAAAGTGGCAGCTGGTAAGGCTATGTCACTTCATTAAATCGTAAATATAGTTTCTTGGGAGTATCAATAATAGAACATAATTTCTGGTTAGTTTGTAGCACTAAATCTAGCGTATAAAGTAAAGTTGTACGTTAAAATGTTGTTTACAATTTGAATTTTCGCAACCAGATCACATTGGAGTGGCATAACATTTAATTTAATTGTACACTGAGCAAGGAAGTAGAATGTGCTTCCTAGTATATTTTTGTGGCGATGGTCCGCGGGTCTCTTCGTCAACAACTATTATCTGCGGTGATGCTAGCGTTGCCCGGTGTTGGATTTTATTTGCAAACTGCATTTTCTTACTTGGTTTTGTCTTTTTCTTACTTGATTGTGCAATTGTCCTGCTGTAAGTGGCGGTTGCTTCCTGGAAGTTATTAATTCTTCTGGGGGACCATCTTTAGATGCACCAAGTAGCAGAGCACAATGGCTTAAAACGAATTAGTGCGGCTTGGAACTCTGGTTTTACAAATTTTAAAATAAATGGGGGTGACCACATTGCTTGCGTCGCATAGCAGACAGGTTAGCTCTTGTAAAATTCAGCGATGACGAATCACGACAAATAATAATAAAACGTCAGCTGAAAGTCAAGTGCTTGGATAAATATATATCAAACTTTGTTTCGAAATTTGTGCACGACTTAATTTATATGAAAGTTTGTATAAAATTTCAAATAGAAGGCTTTTAATAGTAATTTATTATACAAGACGATAAAGTTAAATTTTATCCACGAGTGAATCGATTAACGTCGAGACGAAGTCGAGACGTTAATGATTCAAGAGTGGATAGAAATAACTTTATCGTCGTGTATAATACAATATTTTTTTCTATAGCAAGAACTTTAACAATTTCAAAAGAAAATAATGACAGTCAATCACATTTCAAAATGTCAGTAGCTAGATTGGGTTGCTACGATAATACGAAGCTGTCATATTTAATTTAAACAAAAGTTAGAAAATTAAATCACTTTATCTATCCTTGATGTTAAAGTGCTACTTTATCTACCCTTGCTGTTAAAGTAAAACTTACCTTTTGTTTTGAGTTGATAAAAGCACACTTTAACATGTGAATGTTAATTGCCTATGTTCGACTTTGAGAATGGACACCCGGTATACATACCTAGTATGTAAAGAGAAGGTATTGGGATAACGAAAAAATTTACTTCGAGATTTTGATTGATCTTAACGCTTTGAGGGCCCCTGAATCTATGTTCAATTTATTGTAGGAAGTAATAATAATAATAATAATAACAATACCAATGCCAATAATTTTTCGATGGAAATTTGTCTGGGAAACTTTCTCTAAAAAATTTTTTCGATAAAACTAGGTCACTATGATTTTTTAATTTCTCCCGTTTATTTTTCATCGCAGTTATTTCCAATAAAATTATTTACAAATTTCAAGGATAGTACCAGTAATTGACCAACATGTGAAATCGACCAGAAAATAAATAAGGAATATATAAGAGTGTGGAGTTGAGAAGTAAAATAATAATAACGTTTGGATAAAAATCTGGATTTCGACAATTTTTTGTGATTCTGCGAAACTTTTAAATAGCTTTTCTCGATAAAACTGGGCCTACTATGATGTTTTAATTTTTTGTGTTTAATTTTCGTCGCAATAGGCTACTGATTTACATTTAAATCATTTCAATATTGTAGAAATGCGTTTTTTAAAGGTAGTATAATTGACCAAAATTTGAAATCGATTCAAATAAAATAACGAAGATGCAGGGGTGTGAAGGTGAGAAATGAAACCAACTTTGTGTAAAGTATAATTTAGAATGAACATCAAAAATTATGATACAATTAAAAACAGTTTAAATCACAATCAGGGGCCGAGTGACAAGAGAAAGACTCGGTGGGTCTTCAGCCTTGAAAGGTCCGTGCCCATTTGTAAAAACCTCTGTACTTACCTAACATTCAGAAGGAAATACAAAAAAATAAACAGAAGTGTAGTATCAAAAATGTCAAGTTAGTAGTTTGGAATATTAGCGCAAACTGCAGATACATTTTTCGTTTTATCGAAAATCTTTCCCAACCTTCATATAATAAAGGCCCTTAACCTAAATTTGGTTATTTTTAATTTACTTTAAAAATAAACTGTGAATGTTCCAATATTCACCAGCTGATAAGCATTCGAAAATAAGCAAAATGCTTCATAAAAAAATGGGTTCTAAATTGCTGCTACAGCCCTGAGAAGCATAATGGAAAAAATATTTTATTTAATTAAAATAATGGAAATATAGGGCACAGTTGATGGAATTTGGCATATCTACTTAGAACAGTGATTCTCATCCATTTTCCATTATGGCAATTTTCTACGCCTTCTTCCACAAAAAATTATGCAGGATACCTATTTCAAATCGAGCACCTTAAAATCCTTTTTAGGATACTGCATTGGTAACTAGCGTTTACATAGTTACAAACGAGTCCGGTAGATAAAATTTACCGGCCTAGACCAGTAGTAGAACTACCGGCCGGTAAATTTTATCTACCGGACTCGTATCCTAAAAAATCTTATACGATACACGACCGGTAGCATTTTTATTGCCTTGCCAAACATACAGGTCTCGCCCTACGGGCTCAACCTGTAAAGTATTGGCGCGGCCATAAAAATGTTGCTACCGGTCTAATAACGTAAATAGCTATTATCTAATAGACGTGTCTGTCTGGGACGCTGTTTTATCCGGGACGCTGTTTCAGCAGCCAAACCGTAAGAGATAGAGAAAAAAGTTATTAAAGTTATATGTTTGGAATGGTCATGTCAGGTCAGGAACCGAATTTCAGTCACGTGACACTTCCGGTTTTCGAGAAATCACAAAAAGACCGTTTTTCAAATAGAACGCGTATTAAATAAAAACGGTTTCGGCCGCCAAACGTAGCTGCGACCCTCTGCGCCTTAAATCCTCGATCGGTTAGGCAACCACTTTGACACCTTCCAGGTCTGGTTGGTTGCCTAACCGATCGAGGTTTGAAGGCGCGATAAATGAGACATTTGTCTCACTGGACTGCTAGTTAGAATATAATATGCAACCCAGTCTACTTCCATAGAGTGACTGTTTTGATTACTCGCATAACTTGCTACTCTGATCTTTCAATTGTATATTAAAAATATAAAACAAGAAATTATTTCTGAATTGGTTTCAAACAGACACCATGTATGTGAGGGGGGGGGGGGTTAGGTATTAATAATAATAATAATAATAACAATAATGGCTTTATTTTCGATGTATAAAACATATTACAATAAACATAAATCAAACTTAAAATTAAGTACACAGTTTACATCGAAAATCACAAGGCGCAGTTCAGATATACCGTTTTTCAACTGGACCTTGAGGATATTGAAAATATAATTTAAAATGTAATTCCTAAACCCTAAATAAAAGCAATAAATGACTTAAATTAAATTCAAAAATTAACCTGATGGTAGCAGATTCATATGAACACAAGAAACTAACTGCCATTAATTAGAAACTTGTCTTGGCACACTTAAGACTATTCCAATAAAAGATATTTGAGATAATGTTTTCGGAAAGCTGTACAAGATGTATTTTTCAAAAAATTTGGTAAATTATTGTAAACTTTGCTAATATTATACCGAAACGATCGTTCAAAGAGAGAAGATTTGTGCTGCGGAGGTGTAATTAGACCCTTGAATCTTAAATTTAGATTATGCACATCAGTTCGAAATTCTATTTTGTTATATAGGTATGGCGGCTTTTTGTAAATTATTATTTTGTGATATAAGGAAGCTGTGTGTAATAAACGCCTGTTCTCCATATTTAGCCAATTGGCTTCTACTAATTTATGTGAGATATGGTCGAATTTTCGAATGCCATAAATAAACCTTAAGCAAGAATTTTGAACTCTTTGTATTCGCATAGAAGAATCATAATCTAAACATGGAGCATATATTTCTGAGCAATATGAAAATTGCGAAAGTACCAAAACATCGCACATTTTTTTGTGTGCTTCACTTAGATACCTTGTGTGTGGATATAATAGCTTTAGATTCAGATAAGCTTTTTGGATACATTTATTTACATAAGTTCTGTATCTAAAACTATTATCTAGGACCATGCCTAAATTTTTAGCACTGTCTTTCAACAATATGCTCGACCCGTTAATTGATAATTGTATTAATGGTTTTACACTCTCACAATCAGAATCTCTACCAAAAAGAAGTACACAAGATTTAGAAGGATTCAGCTGTAATGCATGTTTGGTTGACATTCCAAACAAGTTATTCAAATCAATTGTTATTTCCTCCAATGCCCGGTCAAAACACTTGGGCTGAAAAGAATAATAAACCTGCGTATCGTCAGCATACATATGAATTTTACTATATTTGACGAATTGATAAAATTTTGAAGTATATAACGTGTATAATAGCGGACCCAAAATCGAACCTTGAGGCACTCCTTGTGAAATTAACCGTGACAAGGACAGGTTGCCATCAACTCTTACTTTTTGAGTCCGTCCATTGAAATAACTTTTAAATAATTCTAACGCATTTGAAGAAAAGCCGATAGAGTGGAGAATTGAAAATAATAACTCGTGATTAATGGAGTCGAACGCTTTACTGTAATCCAGGAGTGCAAGAATTGTTAATTTTCCAGTATCCGTTGCCTCAATTATGTCATCTGTTATATTCATCAACGCAGTGGTACAACTGTGAAAAGGTCTAAAACCCGATTGTACATCAGGAAGCAGTTCATGTTTATTTAGATAATTCATTATTTGGCTGCTCATAATTTTTTCAAGAATTTTTGAAAAGGTAGGTAAAATGCTGATTGGTCTTAGGTCTGAGTATACAACTGGTTTACAAATTTTCGGTATTGGAGTTATAACAGCGTGTTTCCAACTGTTCGGAAAAATATTCTCCGTTAAACAACAATTAATGATATGCGTTAAATAATTATGAATAAATGGACAGCACAATGTTATCATTTTAATATTTAGGCCATCAGATCCCGTCGCATTACTTTTAATATCTCTAATGCAGTTTGCCACCTCCTCTATTGATACTGGGACAAAAGAAAATGTGGTATTATTAGTAGTATGTGCATACTTTTGTTTTATATTTACATCAACAGTTAATTTAGGTACTAGTGGACCCGTTGCAAAATATTTTGCAAGTTACAAAACTTCTTTGTAACGTGTGGCAATTTTTTTTGCAGAAGGTTGTTTGCACTAACTCCGCCAATTGACGCGGGCTTAAATGTCCAAATATTCGCTTCTACACCAAAACTCTGTCAAACGGCGTGGGGCACACAAAGAATCAAAAGCAGACTATATTATAGAATGCGAAAAACCATGCAAACTGCTCCCTGTAAAAATGAGACGAAGGCCGAAGCGCAATGAGTTTGCAAAATCCGAGAACCACCAAAAAAAGGCATCGCCAACCTAACGAATTTCGATGCGCGAACCGAATATCGGCACTAAAGGTTTGTTCACACAGTACCAACCTCTAAGAGAGCCAAATTTCAACTTCCTATCTGTAGTAGTTCGCTCGTTAAGGCAAAAAACAGATCTATTTTATTTAACTCTTTTGAGGATATGCACTCCGCAAAACCCTGAAAATTGTTTGACATGATTTGTAAAACGCATTAATATGCTGAATTTCGACTTCCTACCTATATCTATCTCGTAACGATCTTTGAGAGGATACATTTCGAAAAACCCTGAAAATGGCTTGATTCGATGTGTAAAACGAATTACTGTGCCGAATCAACTTTCTACCTGCAGCAGTTAACGTCTTATGGCGATCTTTAGAAAAACACATCTATTACTCCATTTAACCCTTTCGGGAGTTAATTTTGAAAAAACCTGAAATTGATATGACCTAATTTATAAAACGATCTAATATTCCGAATTTCAATTTATCCAGAGTTTGTCCTTGCTATTTATTAACTGTCATCGCAAATGCTAGGCGTATAGGAAACTGTCTTCTCCGAAAGCAAAAAGGTAATGTGATATCAGAAGGTGTTAAATCTATACGCGGTAATAATGCTCTTCTGCCTGTAGCTTGCCGATTTAAAACTTCCAAATCTAAACAGTTCTCGTATAAATTGCGTACCATTAATCTTGTGTCTATTAAACCAGTAGACACATTTAAATTTCTCAAGAGAATAACAATTGCCACTATTTTTAGTGTTAAGCAATGTGGAGGTATTGCACTGAAATTTAACGAATCTAGAAATTCCGTAGGAAATTGTAAAATGTCGTTAATATCTGCAATTGTAATCACACACAAATATTTTTTTTTCATAACCAAGTAAGAGAAAAATAATTTGGTGGTTAATTTTATCGGAATGTTCGATTAATAATGAACTGATGTACAGTCAAGATTCACTCACACACGCTACTTTTCGAAAGGAAAGATTTAAAAGTTTGCTGTCACTGTACATCTACTTTGACATTTCTCTGACAAAATAGCAGGCCGTATTTTACACAAACAAATTCGAGAGAGTTTACTTGTTCCACTGCTACGGATTTGCAAAATTACATCACTTACGCGCTACAATATTTTGGTTTTTCTCTAAAATTTATGCAGTTATTTGCAATTTAGGACTTTTGTGCACATCTACACGGTGACGGCTTTCATTTAAAAAAAGAATTATCGAAATCGGCCCGGTGGAAGTCTCAAAATAGATGTCGAAAGAAAACGCTTCACGTTTTAAATATATAGATACTATCTATAAAGAAATTGTTAATGTTATTAGGATCAGATAACTCTGACGGAATTTGAAAATGGGTTGAGTTTTTTATATTTAAAGACTTAAGATCTTTCCACAGTTGCTTTGATGAACAATATTTTGACTTATGCGAAAAATATGCCTTTTTTTCACTTACTATACTAGCATTTGTTAGATTCCTCAACGATTTGTAGTATTCCCAATGGGAATTACGTTTGGATTTTTTAAATTTTAGTTTAGCTTTATCTCTTAACTTCATCATTAGCTTAATGTTAGCCAAGGGGCGTAAGGTTTTGTAATCTTAGTTGTTTTCCAAGGTGCATGTCTATCAAATAAATTAATTAGGTTATTATTTAGTATATCTACTTTAACATTAATATCATTTGTATAATAAATTTGTTGCAAGGGCAACCTTTGAAAATCATCAATAAATACATCTAAGTCCAAGTTTTTGAAATCTCGGTAGACTGCAGTAATTTGAATTCGTTTAGGAGTATCTGCAACGATAGTACAATAAATGAGCTCATGATCAGATTCACTATTAATTTCAACCCCCGAAGATTCAACCAAAGAAGGGTCAGTAGATAAAATAACATCCAAAATAGATTCAGAGTCTTGTGCAATTCTTGTTGGTACAGAAATATGCTGACGTAAATTGAGGCATTCTAAAAATTCCATGAAATACTTAGTAGGTTGATTGCATTTTGATAACATATTAATATTAATATCACCTAAACAAAAGATCTGAGAAACAGATGTGCACAAAGTAAATGATATCTCAAGTTCATCTACAAACGTTTTATAATTTGTAGATGGTGGTCTGTAAATCACACCAAATACATATTTACTAGATTTATTTTTAACCGAGAACCACAACTGTTCGATTACATCGCTAGTATTTATAGTTTTATACCTTAGATAGTTCCTTATAAAAACTGAAACACCACCACCGCGGCCATCTCGATCTTTACGTATCAAATTATAACCTTGAATATAGATGACTGAGCTACTTGCGCACGGTGAAAGCCAAGTTTCAGATAAACATAGTACTTATATCGTAAGTGGTAATAATGTTTCGGATATAATCAATTTTTGGCAGCAACGAGCGTATATTTAAGTGTGCCACTTTCAGGTTATCTGCAGAAAGGTTGTTTGCATTCATATGCCTGTGCTGTATCGCTCAGATAGGTACCTGCAAAACAAAACAAAATAAAAACGAACTACTTAAGTAAGAAAATCACTAATTAATGTGCCTGTTAAATACAATAACAACTATGTATCCAATAACACTCGTGATTGTGGTAGTAGTAAAAATTAAAAATTAAAATAAATCGACACATTGGTATTCTACTGCATCAAAACGAAAGTTATGATAAAAGGTTAAGGTCATTCAAGAACGCAATTTTATGTATTATGCTATCAGCTTTTACAAAAATGTTTCCATTACTAGTAAAAACGTTATTATTACCATACTTCGAGATAGCAGACTAGTAGTTCTATATTAATAGGTGGTGGGCTGTAAAGTATTAATTGCAACTGAAAAAACAGATTTATTCCACCAGTGTATTTACAAGAAGTAAACTACAAAACACACAGAGAAGCACTTGACATCTGGAAAATGAATAACCTTGTTAAATAATAAATTAGAATCAAATGGGAGTATTGACGCTGTTGTTTTTTAAGAAGTCTACAGCAATGGAGAAAGCCTTTGCAAAGTTGATGTGATTAGTGGAAGCCGTCGTATCGTATAGTATGTTCATCGTTTGCACTTCTTAAAAGTTTGACTTAAAATAGATTAAATATTTATTTTTAGTTACTTACTGTCTATAATCCGTTCACGATCTTTTTGGGTCAGGTGAGGCTATGACCATCTAGTAATTTTGTTGGCAGTACCTATGTGGCAACTAAACTCCCTAATGGAAATTGACACTTTTTGTGTTAGGTTATGTTGTTTTTAGTTTAAGGTTATATTTTTTGAATAGGTACATTGTTGCCGGATCTCTGTTTAAATTAAGGATGAAAAATTTAAATGATTTGACAATTGACGACAGAAACGAAAATGAGAACGAATGCATAAGGAAAGCATTCACTATTAATGTTTATTTCAATTTGGATAAGAATTGTATACATGCTATGAATATGCCACTTTATTTTACATGCTTGCTTGCTTGCTGGTGTGGAAGGTTATAGACGCCACAAGTTGATGCCAAATAAATTTAGTACAGCAATTGAGCAATATTGGTCTTATAAAAATTAACATGTGAAAATTGTAAATATCTTGTGAAATGGATGGCTTGCTGATTTTACTTCATGTTGATTTTACATCTGCCACATAACATTTCAACACTAAAATAGTAGTAAGTAGGTAGGTAGTAAATTACACACGTCTACAAAAAGATTTTTTTTACTGGGGTTTGACCGAAATTAACGTGGCTAAAAGAAGTTTGTTGTACTAATTTCAAAATGGAAAGCAGTTTTTCTCTATCACATCACATTTTCTTACAATCGTAAAAACAAATAATGACAATTATATGTTTTTCCAAACTCGCATTATGACACTACGACGTTATATTAAAAGATACAATAAAGAAAAGCAAATAGAAAAATCTTTAATTCTTTATGCTATTATAACAAATTTAATAGAATGGCGTTATTTTTCCTTTAAATGAACGCTTTGTTGCCTTTTTGTTTCGCTGAATATCAGGTTCACAGTCTCTTTTGAGGCACCAGCAGTAATCCACCATCATGCTTACATTCCACCGTTCCTGGTACCGTTTTTCCATGTCTTTTAGATCTTGGTGGAACCTCTCCTCATCCTCGCTTTCGTCACCAATATTTTCTGAAAAATAGTCAAGGTGAGAGTGCGGGAAAAGAACTTTCAAACTCTAATTGCAACCTACAGCTTGAAACTTTTCCAGAATATTGTCAACAATTTCAACATAATTAGGGTCCTTATGATTCTCTAAAAAAATGTGTAACACATTTCTTATACTTGCGTACTATTCTATTTTCATCTCTGTATGTAAAAATAGTGCATAATTTTAACGTACAGCAAATATAGTCTCTAGTCTCGACATCAACTCGTGTTATTTAAAATCTGGCCTGTCCTTTTTGAATTGGAAATAGCATCGCTTAATCGACATTTTTTGTTGTAGCAAAATTAAAATTATTTTTACACACTTGATAAATCATTTATTTTCATATGAATATTAAAATAATAAATCTGGCAATGTGGTGGCAAGAAAATGTCGAACTGACACTGACAGAAAAGAAAAGTTGTATCCCCTACATCACCGAATCAGTTAGTCCAACATGAAAAGAAAAAATCATAGCCATCTTTGTCCCAAAAAGGTCGTGAACGGATTATATGTTTAAGTGTCTTTAACTAATGTTGTATTAATCAAACGGATTCCCAACTTTTTATTAACAATAATAAATTTTAAGGAAAGAAAGAAACATTTCAAAATTTTATCTTTATACTCAAATTGCTCAACATCCCCCTTGAGACTTCCTCACGCTCCTTCAGGGGAACGCGCCCCCCAGGATGAAAATTGCTTGTTCAGAAGGTACCTACGCAGCTCTACGAGATAAGGGGACGTTCTTTATAGTAACTATTTGGTAACTGATAAATAGGGTACTTGCAATGGTTAACTGTTTTAAAGCAAAACTTGTTTAATCAAAGACAAATTGGATACATGTCACGTTAAAACAAAAAAATACGATTTAATTTGGACCCAAAACAAAAGAATTATATAAATAAATTAGCCAGTATTCAAAATTTGTCACGTGACGCAAAATGTAGTTTGACGCCAGAAATAAGTAAATGTGGTGGGATTACCGCTGAGGAGCAGCGAACTAGCGGACTGTTGATTTTATTTACCCTCGGCAGAGCGCGATACACTATAGTCTAACATGTTATGCCATAATTGTATCAGGCGCTATCCCACTTATTGCATTTGAAATTACAAAGCTGCTGGCTGTCCTTACTTGTAAACTTTACCACAATGTGTTTTGTATAGAAGTATGAATTTAGGTTATTTGCAGTTTAAGGGCCGGTTTCAGAAAGCAATGTTAAGTCTGGGGTTAGCTAACGCGACGTCAAAGTGAACAAAAACGAATCAAATCTCAAATGCTTATGGTAACTAATACATTAGTAAACAAAATTTGATGCGATTTTGTTCACTTTGACGCGACGTTAGCTAACACCAGACTTAACATTGCTTTCTGCAACCGACCCTAAGAGTTGTGTGTACTTAGCACAAACATGCCTGTGTAATGGAAAAAGTGTGTACGACCATAAAAATCTTTCACAGCAGCAGTTAAGGGCCATAAGGAGAGAGAGTTGAACTTGTGATTACTCCTACTTGACTTTAAATAAGCAACCATCCTTACGCTTGCTGGAATCTGCGGTTTCATTTAGACTACCTGCATTCCTAAGCGGTAATGACCTTTCTTGGAAAAGGATTAGTTTGCCGATCAACGGAATGTTTCAAAAATAGTTTTTCTAGCAATTGGCAGGCAGTGTCGTGAATATTTACGTATACAATATACATTCTCCATAGCTAAACGCAATACCAATATATGAATATATTACCCAATTCATATTTTGAAACACTCACAAATGTTAACTATTGTTGTTTAATTATAATATGGTTTTGTCTGTCTTGTACTTTTTTTCTACATATTATTTCTGTGTATTATTTATTGGAATAAATCAAATCAACTAATACAATAAAATACAGTTTTTGAATTGTTTGTAGGTACCTACGATCATTGGGACTGCATGATAATAAAAAAATTATCTTTTGGCCTAATAGTAACCAAGTTGAATTCATTTTACATGTACTAAAATGCCGCAACAATCGATAATAATTTATAAAATGATTAATCAAGTAAATCAATTTTAATAAATTAGTTGTTGGCTCACAATAATATTGTCTGATTCATAGATTAATTATGTACTGTCCCTACCGTTTTTCATTATTCTTTATTGTCCGATTTCAACATGTACATGTTTATATTCAGATGCATGCTGTTTGAATTGCAAAATTTTTAATAAAATTGTACCTGGTGTTGATAATAACAATATATCAAGAAGCAGCAACAATAAAAAAATTATCTTGCGATACCATGACAGACATTACATTTTCCAGTTGAAGGTTGGGGAAATTAGAATATAGTTATCTATAATGGACTAGCTCACCCTGCAAACGTTGTGCTGCCCAAAAATTATCTGTTTTTGTACATACATACATCTTCTGAATATGAGCCAAATTAGACCATTATCTAGAGTCCCTATATATAGGTTACTAAGAGTTGGGCAAACAACGGGATACATTTTGATTGGTTTGGATCACTTTTTGCAAGGCGCTGTGTGATGAAAGTGCCTTTTTTAACATATTTTGTAACATGTTACGGTCGATAGATTCACACATGCAAATCTAAATATTAACTGAATTGGCCGTATATTTCTAATAGTCAGTTCTAGAGATCCTAAGAATGATCAATACTCTGAAAACTCTCCCATCAAAGGAAAGTTAGCAAGGTTGGTTCTCATAACCTCTTTGTGCGACATATGTCAAATATCTAATTTGGATCAAAAATGTATGTCACATCAGACTGTTTGGCCAACTCTTAGTCAACTATATACAGGATCTCTATAAATATCTCGACTCCAGCTCCACCTACTAGGTAATTTTTTGTTAAAATATTTCTTTCCACGTAACTAACATATATTCTGAATATGAGCCAAATCGGACGATAAATACAATTTATCGAAATATTTCAACCTAAAATGGTTGTTCATAAAAACCGGCCTAGGATCTAAGTCTAAAAATTAGCAAAATTTTAAGCTATCATACAATTTAATCGGTCCAGTATCTTCGGAAGAGTAGCGAACAAAGATACATACAAAGAAAGAGACCACAGATTTTATGGAATAGATTGGGATAGATGAACTCGGTAAAGCTCTTTCTTCCAGATTTATTTAATCTTTGAATTGATCTGATATTCTTATAGGTACTTCAGTTTGACAAATAAGTACCTAATGTCATTTCGTACGTCAAAGGTAATTACTTTTCATAGCAGTGTTACAAAAGCCGTTTCTAATCCAACTGACTAATGTTAAACGGTGTGTTAGTGATTGCGACGAAAAAATGTTTCGATTTTGTTACGTCACGTCATTATAGTATAATTATAACCATCAATTACTTGTGATTAAAACAAAATAGGTGCGATTTTTAATTTAATACAGTATATAAAAATGTGGTGTGATACACTCACACAACTTCCTTTTACAGTGATCTTATAATTAGGCAAAAATTTTATTTTTAATTTTTAAGCATTTGTCAAAAAATTTCAAAAATTACAAATTCTACAAAAACGGTAGAAAATAGAGCGTTAGTTGAAGAGAAAAATTTTCACATATAATCTCATAAGAGCATTAATTCTTTCCGGAAATTTTTTAGAGTGCGTTTCAACAACGTCGTATTAATTTGCCCGAGCGGGACGCGAGGGCAAATTAGGACGTTGTTGAATGCACGAAAAATAATTTCCGGATATGAATTAATGCTCGAATGCAGATTCGGTAAGAAAATCGTAACGACACAAACCCTAAAAAGAAGTAATGTTTACCTACAAAAAATTTCCAAGAAATTTTTTAGTTGTCTGGGTTACGGCTCGTGACCTAATTTTTCTATTGGTCATTAATGAGTGTCGTACGATTTTCTCTAAAATTTTAAGCTGAATTCAAAAATGTAATAATCTATAAGGTGTTCTATTTAAAATACGAGTTAATAAAAAAAAATAGAAAAAGAAATCAAAATAAACCCATTTTAGAAGTATTCAACTGGAAAATTACCTATCTTACATCAATACACATTAAAATGCAATAAAAACTTAAGTTTGAAAAAAATCTTTAGAACCGTTTTTGAAAAAATCGAAAAAACTGAAAAATCACAAGAGTAAACACCTGCTTCCGGTTATGCGTTTTTATTCAAAAGCTTGCCGTCTCATCTACATACCTAGTACATAAAACTTATATATGAAGTTTCAATGCCATACCTCTTTTTGTTTTTGAGATGTTCTGTTCACAGACAGACTGACAGATAGACAGACACACACACACACAGACAGACAGACAGACCAATGAACAAAAACATGTTTTTTGAGTTCAAGGGACTCTAAAACGTGAATATCTGTTGAAAACTCAATTTCGAATTTTTAGGGTGAATCCAATACTTTCTTTATCGTAAAAGGAAGTAAAAACATACATATATGGGCATTTGAAGTGAAGTTTAGTTCATTTTTTTTTAGAAAAAATTATAGAAAGTAATGGATTTCTAGAATATCAATTCTGCAACAGATTTCTTGGAATACCTTACATTATGAATTCGAAAGTCATTTTCTTTAAATAGAATCTAGGTGCGATAACGGCAATGACATCTAAGGGCTAATTATTTGATTGTGAATAAAAGTAATAACATCATTAGTCAGCTGACCAAGAAGCCAAGTAATAAAAATATCTTTACCTTTTCTCCAAATCTTAAATAGGTACCTACTTGTACTTTAATTATGGCAATTCCGTATTTGCTATTATCGTAGCGTATTCGGTGGTGATACTGTGCTTGCAGCAAAGACTATCTAATATTAGATAGTCTTTGCTTGCAGTGTGTTTATATTATAATCGATGTTTACACAGCAATATTTTTTTGGCTTTACTCTACCATGTTTATTCATCAATTTCGGCGGATTTATGACATATCCAATCAGCATTTGAAATGAAGAACGAAAGCCAAACAGGTGTAATCTGTTGGGTTTCGCGGATTTCTAATCTGCTCGTTTAGCTCAGAACGCCCTAGGCTAAAAATCCGTCTACCTGAGCAGAGCGCAAAGGGGCATTTCGGTACTGTGTTTAGTAATTTTGTTAGATTTAGATACAGTTTTTTAATGATTCCGGGTTTAAATGAATGTCAAAGTATATTGTCAATATTGATTTTGGTATTAATTGTGTTTATACAGCCTTGTACATCACCATTTTTTAAAAAGTGCCACTCTTGTAGTTAATATTTAGTCAATTGAAAAATCACATTTTATTAATTTCTACCTGATCAAAATTGTATATAAGCACAACATATTGGTAAACCGCAAGTAATATAGTTAAGATTCATATTAATGTAGCCAGGCATCTTCCAAGTTGATTCAGACAGGCAGAATTAACATTAGAAGTTTATTACATTTCAAATAATGTATTCTTGTAAAATGTGTTGCCTACCCCCTGTCCTTCATAAATGTTTTTTCACACATCCAAAACTTTCTTATGTTGAGTAGTAAATCATGGGCACTAATTTGGACTTCTTTATTATACAATTATACCATTTAATACAAGGCCAACTTGGCGCAGCCTGATAAATCGTGCAAGACGTTAAAAAGTTCGAGCAAAACTTTAATGCTAGTATGAGATACCGTGGAGGTATGTGGGTATCTCATACTAGCATTAATGTTTTGCTCGAACTTTTTAACGTCTTGCACGATTTATCAGGCTGCGCCAAGTTGGCCTTCACTGCGTTAAATATTAAAAGAATTGCATTTGGTCCCAGTTCACGGAATGCTACGCTGGAATTTACAAATAACGAGGTTAGTTGCTAGTACAATTAATGGCAGTGACATAAATACTTACATACCTTAACTGATAACTGGTGAGATTATTTTTCATTGTGAATTAAGTATAGTTTTGGATGTTGTGAGATATTTATATATGTAAACACTTGCATGATAGGGGTAAGAACTTTGTTTGTTAATTTTAGTGTGTTTTTTAGCCCTGAGTTAGGCAACAAAAATTGCCGAAACGTTGGCCTTGTATCAAATGGTATAATTGTATAATAAAGAAGTTAACTTCTTATTAAAGTAAAACTTAGTCCTCGCTTTATCGCAGCAGCTGCAGTTCTTTCACAGATCGCAGATTAGAGTCTGGTTTTGCTGATTCGGTTGCGTTGTGCGTTAAATTAAAAGCGTTTATTCTTCAGAAATTTTTAACCTGTGGAGCAGTCAGAAAATCACGCAAAATACGAATACATTGTTGCTGGTACCTATATACTGCTGCATTTGGTCGGTTCAGCTGCCTTGTATTTTTAAAATCTAGTTTCCATTGTGAACTGGTTTTTTAAACTTAATAATTTGAGATTATACAATCTGGCACTTTTTGTCACATTTGATGTGCATAGTTGGCAGACCATATAAAGCCTTAACCAATGTTTTTGTTGCTCTTTTGAGAATTAATCGATTATAACACTTTTTTGTACCTTAATGTAAGTTATTCAATTTTAAAACATGCACATTTAACTAAGGAATTGGTGTTAATCCTATATTTAAAAAAAAAAATCTCGGAATTCTCTCTTTGTGTTTATTCATGAAGTGGATTACATTTCAGCAGTCTACTATAATCTGTTTTTATTTTTGTCTCTTATTAGTGTTTGCTTATTTTGAAGCCATGTGTAAATAAACTACACTTTTTACAAACAATATTTGCTGAAGGTATCAGACTGTTGATTCATAGCATTCCGGAATTGCACATTTTTGTAGTGGTATAAATATGAACTGGGCATAACATAATTTATCATATAGCACCTACAATCAGTTAAACTTTTCCACTTGTCCACATACATTTAGCTTTTGTAGCTTTAATGTAAACATAGCGAATTTTAACAAGACTTATTATTGTTGCAGAGTTACCCATATGGAATTACGATGGAAGTTCCACGTATCAAGCCGAAGGCACCAATTCCGATACATATCTTTACCCTGTAGCTATATACAATGACCCCTTCCGTAGGGGCAACAATAAACTAGTCCTTTGTGATACGTACAAGTACAATAAGAAGCCTACAGGTACTTAAATTTTTAAACAAGTGAAAGTTCAAAGTTTGAACTTCAAACTTGTTTCCTCAATCATGTTAATTACAATACTTTGATTTTCAGACACAAATAAAAGACATTCCTGTTTGAAAGCCATGGAGGCAGCCAAAGACTTCAAGCCATGGTTTGGAATTGAACAGGAGTACACTCTGTTAGACATGGACCTAAGACCACTAGGCTGGCCGAAAAATGGCTTCCCCGGTCCCCAGGGTCCATACTACTGTGGCGTAGGTGCTAACAAAGTCTATGGCCGTGATATCGTCGAGGCTCACTATCGAGCTTGCCTTTATGCTCGAATTAACATTGCTGGCAGTAACGCAGAGGTCATGCCTGCACAGGTAGGTAATCGCTAAGTATAGGTTATAGTAATGTGTACTTCAAATGCTGATACCTATGTTGTCAGGTAGTGAAAATTTGAAAAACATTAAAAATATAGCTACAGGATGTTTATTAATTTCTATAAATTAAATTGATTGCGCCAAAGTGGAGCCCAAATTTATAAAAAACTGCTATCGATAAAATAAATATAATTACAACCATTATTCCATACTTTATATTCGCCCTGTATATTGATTGCTGTTGATGACAAGAGTTATTGCTTATTAACAGCCACATTTTGACATTTTAGTGGGAGTTCCAAGTGGGACCATGCGAGGGTATTGATGTTGCCGACGAGCTGTGGATGGCACGCTTCATTTTGCATCGAGTGGCCGAGGAGTTCGGTGTCATAGCCACCTTGGATCCCAAGCCGATGGTCGGTGACTGGAACGGTGCTGGTGCTCACACCAACTTTTCAACCAAAGGAATGAGAGAGGAGAACGGTATCATGTAAGTGTCTGCAACAGTTAACAGTTTTGCAACCCTGATGCTTTAATAGCAGTAATTAGAGTAAGCGAGGTCGTGACGAGTGAGTTACCCCACAGCCTTGATCAATACGTCCACTGGGGTTTGTAAAAAGGAAGTGTTAATTAAGCATGTGACACCGATGAGGCCTTTGTGGTCTGCATTGGTATAAATTGATACTGCCAATTGGGGATGGTGCATTTAATTTAATTGGGCTTTTGTTTAGTAGAGTATAATTGTAGCAACGGGTGGTTTAATTTCTGGTTTTAGTTTTGGATAAGGTGGACAGATGTTGCCATGTCAAACTGGGGCAAATATCAAAACAAAAATGGCAAAAGTGCATTACTTGTACACAAAAATTACATTTGTTAATGAATGCTACAAGTTCCTTGCAAGGTAACTGAACAGTTACTAAAAATTGGCTGAAAACTTACTAACATTGCAGGTTGCTGCAAATTTACTGAGCTAAAATTTGTTCTAAACTTGCCGAAAACCTCAGGGAGATTGCCAAAAAATACCTGTAAACATGCTGACCAGGGTGTAAACTTGATTAAAAGTTTTTGTAAACAGGCTGACTGTAAATTTATTGACAATTGTTTACAAATATTTGACAAATATTAGCTAGAAGCTTGCTGCACACTTGTACAAAAATTACTACAATTAAACTAAAGTTTGCTGCACGTTTGCTATAATTTCGTTGCACTCTCACTGAAATTGGATGGAAATTTGTTGAAAATTGGACGATAATACCTATACTGAAAATTTTCCGTGGACATTTACTAAAACTTTATCACAAATTTGCTACAAATTTATTAAGAATCCTCTGCAAATTAGCTTAGAATTTGCAAAACTTTGGGATGTGCTATAAAATTACTAATAATTTGCTACAAATTTGCCGATGGTTTGTTGCAAACGTTATGAAAATTCTTTGGAAATCTGTTGGATTTTTTTTTAAAACACTGACAACTGGTTACGGATTTAAGATATGTTTTACTCGAATTAAAAAAAATTATTTGATATAAACTTCCTGAAAGTTTGCTACACGTTTCCTAAATTTTGGTTTCACTCTCACTGAAATTGGTTGCAAAATTTGGTGAAAATTGAAGGATAATAAATAATCCTCTGCAAATTGGCTTAAAATTTGCAAAACTTTAGGATTTACCTATTAAAAACTGCTAGGAATTTCTACAAACTTGCCGATAGTTTGTTGTAAATTTTATAAAAATTGGTTGAAAATCAGTTAAAAAGATATTGAATACTTGCTGACAACTGATTACAAATGTACGAATTTTTTTTGCAATTTTGCTTCTGCCAAGCGGTGACTACCAGCTTACTGGCTGTTTATTGAAAACTTTCACAGTTGTTGGAAACTCATTGATATTTGCTATGCAGATTTACTAAAATTTCACTTAAAATGTCTTGAAATATGTAGTATTTCAAAAAGTTGCAAAAATTAGTCAGTTTTATTTACTGAATACTTACTGTGAACTTACTAAATATATTTGATGTAAACTTCCTGAAAGTTTACTATACATTTGCTGAGAATTGACTGAAAACTATTTGAAGGTCTCACCAATTTTTTGTAAATTTACTAAAGAGTTCTTAAAAATATGCTTTAATTCTGCAATAAATTGCTGAAAATATACTATAAATCTGTCTAAATTGTATGGTAAACTTACTGTTGTGAACTTTCTGCAAGTTGCTACAAACTTTTTCAAAAATTGCTGGAAACTTCTTGATGCTATAAAAAGCTTAAAATATGTAGAAAATTTGTTAATAGTTACTAAAAACGTATTGCAAACTTGCTAAAAAGAATTGATGTTTTCTGAAAATTGGGTTTAAACTAGCTGAAAGTCTCAACAAAATTTATTATAAATTTGCTACAAAGTTTTAAAAATTTGCCGTAATTTAGTACTAGTGAAACTGCACTACAAATCTGCCAAAAATGCATGGTAAACTTATGAAAACGTTTGTTCTATCTGCCGATTACTGCAAACTGCAAGTTTCTGGAAACACGGCGATTCAATACAGATTTACCAAAATTTCACTGGAAACATTAAATAATGCTACAAAAAGCTTAAACTTTCCAGCAAATTTATCAATAATATCTGAAAATTTACTGCGAATTTGCTAATAATATGCAATATGTAAGCTTCCCTGAAAGCTTACTACAAGTTTGCAGAAAATTGACTGCAAAGTGACTGAAAATTTCGCCAAATTTTCTACAAAGAATTTAGTATAGTAATTTGGTAATAAATTGCTGAAAATGTACTACAAATCTGCAAAATTGTATTGTAAACTTATTGAAAATATTTGTTGTAAACTACATATCTACAAATTGCTGCAAATTTGTTTAAAAGTTTCTGGAAACACTTTGATGGTTCAGTGCAGATTTTCTTAATTCCGTTGCGATTGTGTTAAAACATGCTGCAAAAAGCTTAAAATTTATCAATAATTTATTGAAAGTTTAGTGCGAGTTTGCTGAAAATTAATGCAAACTTACTGAAAGTTTCACAAAAGTGTGTTGCAAATTTACTACAAAGAATTTGTTATAATTTGGTATTAAATTTTTTACAAACCTGCAAAATTATCAGGTGAACGTACTGAAAACGGTTGTTGCGAATTATCTGCCAATTGCTGCAAACTTGTTTAAAAGTTTCTGGAAACACTGATAATTTAGAACAGATTTACTAAAATGTCACTGCAAACTTGTTAAAAAATGCTACAAAAAGCTTCAAGTTTATCAATCATTTACTAAAACTTACTGTAAATTTGCTAATAATATGTGATACGTAAGTTTCCCTGAAATCCTATGGTGAGTTTGCTGAAAATTTACTGCAAATTCCCTGAAGGTTTGCTAAAGTGTGTTTCGAATTTGCTACAAAGAATTTGTTATAATTTGGTACTACATTTTCAAATCTTCCAAAATTATATGGTAAACTTACTGAAGATGTTTGCTTTTATTCTCTGCAGATTTCTGCAAACTTGTTTAGATGTTTCTTGAAATACTTTGAAGATGTAGTACAGATTTATTAAAGTTTCGCTGCAAATGTGTTAAAAAATGCTACAAACAGCTTAAACTATGCAGCAAATTTGTCAGTAATTTACTTACTGCAAATTTACCAATAACATGTGTTACGAATACTTTCCTGAAGGCTTACTGCGAGTTTTCTGAAAATTGACTGAAAAATGCTGAAAGTCTCATTATTTGGTGTAAATTTGCTACAAAGAATTTGTTGTAATTTGGTAATAAATCTCTGAAAATGTACAACAAATCTGTATCGCAGACTTACTGAAAATTTTTGTTGTGAACTTTTTGCACGTTGATGTAAACTTGTTTAAAAATTTCTGAAAGCGCTTTGACGATTACATACAGATTTACTATAATTTGGCTACAAACGTGTTAAAAAAATGCTACAAAGAGCTTAAAATTTGTCAATAATTTACTAAAAACTTCCTGTGAATTTGTTAATAATGGGTGGAGATTAAAAAGCGAGAATTCATATGAAACCTTTATTGTATAGGAAATTACATTTCCACATAATTGCCATTTTGATAAACACACTAATCATACCGTGACACGAGTTTTTCTATGCCCTCCTCAAAGAAGGTTGCCGCTTGATAGCTCAGACAACCGTTCACCTTGGTTTTCAGCTCTTTCAAACCGCATTCGTGGCTGATAAACTGTACTCATGTGACGATAAATTTTGGCTGCATTGTGCCCATCAGGGTTTATGCCGTCAGCCAATACAAAGTGAATTACAGCTTACGGCACTGAGATCACACTTGGCGATGCAGTAAGCTGTAATTTGCATTCTTCTGGGTGGATGTATAGACTTTAAAGGACATAATGGAGCCGAAATTCATCGTCAGATAAGTACAGTTTACGAGCAACGTCTTTGTGCAAAAATGGTGCAGAAAGTTTAAAGATGCAGTTGAGTGACATAGCGGCAACCTTCTTTGAGAACGGAGAAGGGTATAGAAAAACTCGTGCCACGGTATAAGTGCCTTCATTGAAATGGACATTCTGTAGATATGTAGCTATTTCTTGTTTTTTTATACCTACTCAATCAGAGGTTTAAAAAATTTAACCCTCGTATTATAAGCTTCCCTGAAGGCCTCATTGTTGCAAATTTCCTACAAATAATTTTTGTAATTTGGTAATAGATTGCTGAAAATGTACTACAAGTCTATTGTAAACTTGCAGAAAACATGTGTTATGAACTTTCTACAGATTGCTAAAAATTGGTTTAAAAGTTGCTGTAAGACAGCTTGAATTATTGAACAATTTACTGCAATTGTACTTAATAAATAACACTGGAAACTTCCTGACAATGTACTAGAAATCTGTCAAAAATGTATGGTAAATGTAGTTTAAAAATTGCTATGACCTTTCTACAGATTTGCTGCAAAGTTATGGAAATCTGCAAGAAAATTTGTGAAAATTTGGTGTAAATTCCAACAAACTCCCTATATCTTGCAGAATGCTTCACAAAAACTTGCGCTTCTTGTGATTTATGATAGGTTGGCTGTTAAAAACGTGAGTGAACTGAAAATGCCATGTACATTTTCCTTTCTGTTAAGATTACCTGGCACACTCGCATCATTCAAAGTCCGAATCTTTCTAACCAGAATCCTTCAATTTTCAAATTTCAAAAATATTTGCAGCTGATTTATCAAAAATTATATGGTTCCTTCAGTATACCACCTGGACATCTTTTTTTCCAAAACAAAAAATATTTAACATCAGTTAAGAAGACCAATCATGATAAAACATGCAGAAAAATAACTACTAGTCATCTGTTTCAATCGTTCGTATAGTTCTTATAGATTTATTTGCATTGTCATAGTGAAATTGAAAAGGCTATCGACAAGCTGAGCAGACACCACCTCAGGCACATCCAAGCCTATGATCCTCATGGGGGCAAGGACAACAAACGTCGCTTGACTGGCAGACACGAAACTTCTTCTATCCATGACTTCAGTGCAGGTAATATTGTCGTTTCACCTTTTAAATTTAATTTCCTAAACGAGTGTGTTCTAAACGTGTTGATTTCAGGAGTGGCCAACCGTGCAGCTAGTATACGTATCCCCCGAGGCTGTGCCGAGGATAAGAAAGGATACCTTGAAGACCGACGACCATCATCCAACTGTGATCCTTATTCCGTGTCGGAAGCCCTAGTGAGAACCTGCATTCTAGACGAATAAGCTTAAAAAATTGTTCTTTCAATATTAAATTATCACACGGTAAACTTAACCTAGTCTGATATTAAAATCTCTGCTCTAATCATATTGCAATCAGCTACGCTTAATTAATTAGATTTGCGTCTCGTCCGAATAGTATAAAAAAATAAATAATTAAAAATAATACAAAAATAGGTGGTGACCACAATGAATCCAGAGTCTCGGGAGGAATGACCCTGATAAAAAATCACATGCACTTCGAAAGGAAAAATAAGACCAGGCAGCCGAAACGCCTTCCCCTACCCTAAAACTACACTAACAATTGCCTATCAGCACTCGTGCTGTCAGACTTGCTGCAGTACACTGGTGTGCGTCGAGGGGGGAGCGCGTGCTGTTCATGTTGGGGTCGAGGTCCGCCTTGTCCTTGGGGTTGGTGCAGGCGTCGCCAAAGGTCAGCTCGGAGGGGTCGGACTGGGGGCTGGGAGATTCGGCTATGTGCAGTCGGAGGGAGGGGTCGTCCAATCGGATTCGAGCGTCGTCGTCCGTGCTGTCTATGGAAGGTGAGCGCTGCGATTGCAGCAACGTGTTACCGCTGCCTATCCATCGTGCTTTGAAGGATTCCAGTCTCATGACCTTAAACTCGGTTCGAACAACCTGGATTTTCCTTATCCATGCTCTTTTTTTTTGCGCTGCTCTTAATGATATGCGACGGCATTTCTCAATGCGCTTTGCGCGTTCTATGGAGTACCGAGAGCGGCCTGGAACATTGCCATTAACCAGTAGCTTTGGTGGGGCTGTTTGGGGCACATTGTCGTTATCATTTCCAAGAACTTTTCGGCATTTTGATGAGGACAATGGTGTAGGAGTTTTTCTTTTCACGGAGTGCACACTTGGTGTAATCCGAATTACCTTCTGTACACTTGTACAAGGAGTTGGCGATTTTTCGGGTGTAATGGCTCTATCTCGATTCTTGCGCGCACTCAACTTATTTTTTTTGTCCTCATCATGATGCTGATGAGATTCATGTATAATGGAATCGATAGTCTTGCCCCAAGATGAGAAAGGCTTGCCAACTTTATTTTCATAGTCTCTTGCAAGGCCTAGAAGCTGTTCTTCAATTTTAGGTATACCTTTTGAAAGGGCGTTTCTTTCTTTCTCTTCTTTTAATAGTTGACCTCCACGATTTTTGTATCGATCCGGTGCAATGGCTCGTTCCTCAACCTCTAGCATTTTTTCCCACAGTTCATCGCGCCTCTCCAGCAAATGAAACAAGTCACTGTTAGAAGCATAGTAATTCTTTAGCTTCTCGATTTCAGTGTCATGAACGTGTAACAGGTCTTCTGTGTACAGACTAGTACGGAAATAGTCAAACCTGTCACGTTCTTCTATGCTGTCATCATATACTTTTATATATTTTTTTTAACTTTTGTTCGAATGTGAAGCGTTTTCTTCTTTTCCCATTTTAATTATGCTCCACCATTGCGTAACTTTCTCGTTAGTAATTTCTTGAAATTCTCCCAGAAACTTATGAAAAGTGCTTAAACTCGGTATTTTTGGAACAATCTGAATTTTCTTTATCCATGCGTTTTTGTTGCCCGTAGCTTTGGTGGGGCTGTTTGGGGCAATTTGTCTGTCACTAAATTTCCGATTATTATAAAACCATAAAACCTCAATTCAAGCAAACGCACTCTTGCGCTGCTTCGGCGTGCCAGGGTGCGGTTGCGAGTCGCTTTGTGTATATTGAGGCCTATCGTAAGTAGTTACATGAAGTATTTGTGATTATGTAAGCATGAATGAAGAGCACAAATTACTATTTTTAAGGGTAAGAGGGAGTTATATATTTTAAAGCACTTATTACGATTGTAACATATGTTAGAAATTTTAACACTTTATTACAAATAGAACTGTAATTCATTAATTTTATTGTATTTTATTTTTAACTGTTACAAAATATACACTGTTTTTAATCATTACCGTTTTTACTTTTGTCTGGGAAGTCCAGTGGATGGTATGATAATCAAATCTAGTTTTGACCCGAATACAACATTATTATGAGTGTTTTGTTAACATAACAGTACAAATATTTTGTTTTTGATATTTAGCGGAATTTATCGTTGACATATTATTAGTTCTGAACAAATCTGTTTCATAACATAAATAACAATTAACACAAGTTTTGCTTTTTTCAAACTTTTTTTATTTAACGAAGCTAAATAAACCGTTCGGCATGGTAAAACAAACAACATTGCCCTGTACATAACCGCAGATATAGTCAATCCTTCATAATTTTTAACATTGCCTCTTCCCTATGTACTACATTTCCGTTTATACCTCCAATATAGTGACAAATAATTAGTATTGGCCAATATAAAGAAAGGTAAAAGTGAAAATAATGAAGAAAATAAGTAGAAGAAAGTATATACCAAGTTAAAAAATTGCAAAAAAAAATAACGAAGGAGTTAAAAAGAGCTGGCAGGTATTCAAAAGAATAATTATAGAGACAGCAAAAGAAGTATGCAGCACCCTGAAAGTAAATAACAAACTAAAATAGACAGCAAGGTGGAATCATGATATCAAACAAGTAAAAACAAAGAAAGGCAATCAGAATAGTATAGGTATTAAAATACAAGTTGCAGAAGGCATCTATTCAAGCACGAATTTGAAATTCCGATACAAACCGCATAGCGGCGAGTTGAGGAACAAATGAGTGCTTGAAGGACCCTCTGCAATGAGTGTTTTATAAAATTTTTTCTATTTTGCCGCTTTATACCATTTTATAAATTTAAAAATAAAAATGTTTTCGATTTTGAGTTTGGAATAACTCCATTCTAGCACCCAAATGACGTCATTTCATAGCGACTTATTCTAACACTCAAATGACATCATTTGGGTTCTAGAATGGAGTTATTCTAAATGCAAAATAGAAAAACATTATTTAATTAACAGGTCAGAAAGCAAATAAGAAGAATTAGAGTTAACAATATGGTGAAAGAAGCAGAAGAAGAAAGGTTCTGAATAATACTTGAAAAGGCAAACCGAGTAAATATACCTACAACTATAATGAATAAGGAGTAGAGGTCATAAGAGACGATAAAGGAATAGAGAAATAACGGAGAGGAAAAAACCATACTTTCAAGAATTATTGTGTATAAAAGAAACGAAAATCGATATGAATGAAAATCTGAACTCATGGTTACAAGCAGACGAGAATGAAGATGACTAACGTCAATAACAAAACAGGAACTAACAGAGGCAATTAATACTTAGAAAAACGGAAAAGATCCAGGGTTAGACAAAATAACCACTGAAATAATAAAAAGTATGGAAAGACAATCTTCGGATCTATTCCTAGAGATTTATAACAAGGCTTGAGAAGAGAAAATGATACCAAAGGATTGGTGAATAGGAGAGATCATTTTGATATAAAATAAAAAAGGAAAGGCACTTGACTTTATGATTGTAAAAACCGTAGAGGGATACCGATACTAAGTACCTACATCAATAAAAATACTAAAAAAAAATCTGGTGTGATACACTCACACAACTTCCTTTTACAGTGATTTTATAATTAGTCAAAAATTTCATTTTTAATTTTTAACCATTTGTTAAAAATTTTCAAAAATTACAAATTCTACAAAAACGGTACAAAATCGAGTGTTAGTTGAAGAGACAAATTTTCTCTAGAATTTTAAGGTGAATTCAAAAATGTAATAATATAACAGGTGTTTTATTTAAAATAGGAGTTAATAAAAAAAATTGAAAAAAAAACAAGAGAAACCCACTTTAGAAGTATTCAACTGGAAAATCACCTATCTCACATCAATACACATTAAAAATGTAAGAAAAATGTAAAATTTAAAAAAAATCGTTAGAGCCGTTTTTGAAAAAATCGAAAAAAACTGAAAAATCACAAGAGTAAACACCTACTTCCGGTTATGCGATTTTCTTCAAAAGCTTGCTGTCTCATCTACATAGTACACAAAACTTATATATGAAGTTTCAATGCCATACCTCTTTTCGTTTTTGAGATATTCTGTTCACAGACACACAGACAGACACACAGACAGACAGGCCAATGAAAAAAAATATGTTTTTTGGGATCAGGGGACTCTAAAACGTGAAGATCCGTTGAAAACTCAATTTCGAATTTTTGGGTGAATCCAATACTTCCTTTATAGTAGTAAAAGGAAGTAAAAAGACTGAAAAGTACATTTAGAAAAAGAAGAAACTTACAGGATCACATCTTCACAATGGAACAAATAATCCAGAAAACCTTGCTGAGTCAATTAAAAGCTTATTGTACATTTACAGACTGGAAAAGGCCTTTGACCGAGTTAAAAGGCAGAAGGTATGACGGCTTTATCCAAGAGAAAGGAAAGCAGTAAACTAATAAAAGCTATACAGGGTCTACCTAAATAGAACATTAACTATGTAACAAATAAAAACCAAGAATCTGATAGTTTTGAAACTAAAGTAGGGCTGAGGTATGGAGGACCTAATGAAAGAATGTAAACCAAGCTTATAGAAATTACAAATAGGATACACAAACTCGAACCATTTGAGATTATAAAATGTGAATTTGCAGATGATCCTGTAGTTACCAGTAGGCAAAAATGTGGATTACAAGGAATGATACATTCAGCAAATATGGCATAAAACTACATTTAAATAGCGTAATTATAACATTCAAGGGAAAAGGGAGCTAATGAATATCGGAATTGGAGAGAAAACAAATAAACAAATCATGCAATTTAATTATCTAGGAGTGACAATACAGAGTAATGGAAAACAAGATATAGACTTTAATGAAAGAATTGAAAAAACAATCAAAACACCATGGATTGAGACAATCAACTATATGGAAAAAAATCTGTAAAGTGTTTTACTCACAACTTCTCTCGCAAGTAGGGTGACCACCTCTCAAGGTTTCACCCGGAGTCTCAGTTTTTCTACACCGCGTCTCCGGGCTCCGGGTTTTGTAATAATTTCTCCGGGTTGCACTAATTTTATAATAATGTATAAATATAACTTAGACGTCAATTATATCAATGAAAATAAAATACGTTTTATATAATAGTCGCAAACTTTGCGCGTGCGTATCATGTATCTTGCTATTTGCCTTTTTCTTAAATAATAGGAATATATTTCGAATTGAACCCTTTAATAGTTAAAAAGCAAAACTGCTACTTTAGATTCTTTCTAGGTTCAATCGTATTCAGCAACCATTAGAAATAGTAGAGTAAAATTAGCTCCAAACCAGGGAATCCAAAAAAACTAAGGTCTGACTGTTACGAGTTGTTCATTACCCTTTGCTCTAAATGTAGTAAAAAGTCTCCGCCGTGAGAGCGTCGGGTTTGGGAGGGTTTGGGGGGAGGGGGAAAGTGTCAAAACAGTATATTTTCTAAGTTTTTTATAAATATCTCGGAAATCCTTTACTTTAGACCTTATTGTTCCCTATACACTTTTAAAGTATGTTAAATTTCCAACAAAATTTGTCCTATACACTTTTTTGGTGGGCCCAATAGTTTCGGTGATATGGAGAAGATAAAATTTAGTTATTCAGTTATTCCGTCCTTTATGATGCTGAAGAGGGTCGTATGAATGGGCAGACTCGCGTTGTGTTCACGTTTGACCAACCACGCTTTGCCAAGGTCCACGGAATGGTAGCCAGTGCCCTTACCGATAGTTCCTTGAAATCACTGTTCATCCGGCTTGGAAGGTTCCACTTTCTGCTTTATTTTATAGGATCAGTAGGTCACATAATGGCCGTTGTTCATTACCCTTTTCTGTAAATGCGGTAAAAATTCTCCGCCTCTAGAGCATCGGGTTGTTGAGGGGCGGGGGGGGGGGGATGTCAAAATAGTATGTTTTCTACGTTTTTGCAAATATCTCGGAAATCCTTCAGTTTAAAGCTTATTGCACCCTATAAACTTTTAGAGTACTCTCTTTAGCATAGAATTTCGGCTTAGACCGCGTAATATTTGTATATGAACACCCAGCATTTTCTGGCTTAATGTGCCTTGCACCTTGTGAAGTCGAGCAAAAACCCGCGCGATGGCCATGCTCTCTGGTGGCTTGTGTTGTTTGAGTATCTTGAGAACGAGGATACTTAGGCAGATTTGGCCGTTTTGCTGTTTGTGCATCCATATTCACTAACGTTTCGCAAGACCTTGCAGCTTGCATCATCAGAGTGAAAGTCGCACTAAGAACCGAAGGTCGGTGTGGAGTTATTTATAGTCCTCTGTGCCAGGCGCGCGGAGTGGCGTAACGCTGGTTGGTCATCCGAGTGCAACGTAATCCGTGGGGCGTGGCCGTATGACGCACAGTGGTTGTAATGCTTTAGATCGTGTATCACAGGGGTCCACGTTTTACTAAGTTTAAAGCCATCTTCCCTGTTAATATTATTTGGATGTTTTTCTATTTCTATGGCTTCACGTATCACTCGCGGGAAGTAATGAGGTATTCTGGCAAGTACTCTGGCATGCTCAAATTCTAAAGTGTGCCCATTTGTAAATGTATGCTCAGCTACGGCTGATTTTGTGATGCGTTTGTGTTTGCAATCGCCTTTATGTTGTTGGAGTCTTAGATCAACGGAACGACCAGTTTGTCCAATGTAACTCGAGCCGCAAGAACAAGGAATGCGATATACGCCAGCGGTTTTTAAACTTGGAATCTTGTCTTTTACCGATCTGAAGCCGTTTCCCAAAGTTTCCTTGCTCGTGAACACAGTTTTGATGTTGCATCGTTGCAGAACACGTCCTATCTTCCTTGTTCTTGCGGCTCGAGTTACATTGGACAGACTGGTCGTTCCGTTGATCTAAGACTCCAAGAACATAAAGGCGATTGCAAACACAAACGCATCACAAAATCAGCCGTAGCTGAGCATACATTTACAAATGGGCACACTTTAGAATTTGAGCATGCCAGAGTACTTGCCAGAATACCTCATTACTTCCCGCGAGTGATACGTGAAGCCATAGAAATAGAAAAACATCCAAATAATATTAACAGGGAAGATAGCTTTAAACTTAGTAAAACGTGGACCCCTGTGATACACGATCTAAAGCATTACAACCACTGTGCGTCATACGGCCACGCCCCACGGATTACGTTGCACTCGGATGACCAACCAGCGTTACGCCACTCCGCGCGCCTGGCACAGAGGACTATAAATAACTCCACACCGACCTTCGGTTCTTAGTGCGACTTTCACTCTGATGATGCAAGCTGCAAGGTCTTGTGAAACGTTAGTGAATATGGATGCACAAACAGCAAAACGGCCAAATCTGCCTAAGTATCCTCGTTCTCAAGATACTCAAACAACACAAGCCACCAGAGAGCATGGCCATCGCGCGGGTTTTTGCTCGACTTCACAAGGTGCAAGGCACATTAAGCCAGAAAATGCTGGGTGTTCATATACAAATACTACACGGTCTAAGCCGAAATTCTATGCTAAAGAGAATAATTCGAGTAACCGCGAAAGCCTCAAACAGTACTTTTAAAGTACGTTAATTTTCCAACACAATTTGTCTTATACATTTTTTTGTTGCGCCTAATAGTTTCAGAGATATGGAGGAGGTAAAATTTAGTTATTCCGTCGGAAATAGTAGAAAAGTTGCCTAACTTATAAAATTTTTGGAAATCAGCAAATTTTTTGTTTCCTTCTGTTTTGTTGAAGTGTACTAGTACACATAGGAGAGATGGATTCAATAAAAACCCAAAGATTTTGATACTATATTATGAAAGAAATTTAATGTATAAAGTTCATGTTGCTACATCTGAAATAGGTATACAATTCGTATCTTAAAGTCAAGTTCACTGGCAGTCAGAGTGCCCAAAGCTGCAGGCAATCCTGCAGGTACAAATAAGTTGTTTTAGCGTAGTTGAGGTGCCCTGTGACAAGAAAGAAAAGCAGCATTTGCTGCACGCAGTGGAGATGGAGAGCTTCTTTCTGATTTTATGAGCATCTTTATAAGATTCACCATTTCAATAAATTTGATTTGAACCAAATTCTTGACTGCAGCCGATCCCACTATCTCATCAGGGCCCATTTCACACGAAATTAATTATGAATAGAGTGCTCTCAACACTTGTGTTAGGAACAGGGCACAGATAACTCTGGAATATGCTTTCCCATTCATCATGGGCTGCTGTTTTTGGCATAAACTTGTCTCCACACCTCTTCCAAACCACTTCCAGCCATTATGTGGCCTACGGATCCTATAAAAGAAAGGAGAAAGTGGAACCCTCCAATCCGGATGAATAGTGATTTCAAGGAACTATCGGTAGGGGCACTGGCTAGTGGCTACCATTCCGTGGGCCTTGGCAAAGAGTGGTTGGTCAAACGTGACCATAACGTGAGTCTGCCCATTCATAAGACCCCCTTCAGCATCATAAAGGATGGAACAACTGAATAACTAAATTTTACCCCCTTCATATCACCGAAACTGTTGGGCGCAGCAAAAAAATGTGTAGAACAAATTTTGTTGAAAATCGTACGACACTCATTAATGACCAATAGAAAAATTAGTTCACGAGACGTAACCAAGACAATACAAAAATTTCTTGGAAATTTTTTGTAGGTAGACATTACTTCTTTTGAGGGTTTGTGTCGTTACGATTTTCTTACCGAATCTGCATTCGAGCATTAATTCATATCCGGAAATTATTTTCGTGCATCCAACAACGACCTAATTTGCCCTCGCGTCCCGCTCGGGCAAATTAATACGACGTTGTTGAAACGCACTCAAAAAAATTTCCGGAAAGAATTAATGCTCTTATGAGATTATATGTGAAAATTTAACGTACTTTAAAAGTATATAGGGTACAATAAGCTCTAAACTGAAGGCTTTCCGAGATATTTGTAAAAAAACTTTAAAAACATACTGTTTTGATACTTTCACCCCACCCTTCCCAAACCCGACGCTCTGGCCGCGGAGACTTTTTACCACATTTAGAGCAAAAGTTAATGAAAAACTTGCGACAGTCAGACCGTAGTTTTATTTGGATTCCCGGGTTTGGGCATTTTTTTGTCTAATTTTACTGTACTATAATTTCATCTAGGTAATTAGGTTCAGAATTTTTGAGGATTCGTTTTTGTTTTTAATCTAATTTCATTTGATTCTAGAGGTAATTTTTCGTTCTTTCGTGATTCTTATCTCCTGGGTCAATAACAGTTAAATGTTTCTTTTCAAACCTCGTTGTTTATTGTGTTCGCATTTAAGTGTTTAAAATGCCATTTCTCACTTGTAAAGTAGTTCACAAAAATCATAATTTTTAAGTAACGTTGAGTCTTTTTTGAATAAAATCGTTATTATCTCCAAAACCGTTAACTTTAGAACAACGGTTCTCAACCATCTTTATTGACGCATCCCTTAGTATGTTAGTTGTTTCTCAATAAGTACCCCTGAATACTATTGTATGCATAATATTAGCATAAGCTCTCAGCTTTATTATTACAAAATAAAAGGAGGGAGAATTTTACAAAAATGACAAAGAAATACAAAGAATGTATATACTATTTATATTTATAGTAATTTAAATCACAAAAATACTAGCAATACTCTGGATTCTGAATACTCGTATTTAAACAAAAAAATATTTATAAAATAGATAAATATATACCTCAAACATAAAAATTCTTTAAATTAAGAGTGTATATATTTTTTGGTAAATCAAATTAAAAAATATATCGATACTAGTACTAAATTTAATGAGACACTTGTCAAGGAGATATTTTCTACCAATATAAGACTTACATAAGATTTTTTAAAATGTAGATGGCTTTATGGTGTTGAAATTGGCAACCCATAATGTATTTGTTGTATAAAAAACTATTGGTTTTAAGAAAAAATTAAAACGACCTAAAACATTTTCAAGTAAAAAAGGTTTTCCAATACATTTTTTAACCAAATTTTTGTCCGTTACGAATTTTTTAAAAACATTTACACGAGTTGCTAATTTTAATCTCTTAAAGCCGTACGTAAAAATTAAAAACCATTTTATCAGTAAGCCTTCTACTGGTAGAAAACATTTGCCAAATTTTCATTTGAATATGCCTTCCCAATTTACAGTGAAATAATATAAACCTCATTTTACCCCCCCCCCCCCCCCTTCCAATAGTAAAGGTTGAGAATTGAAACTATGCTTATAACGAGTATGAAATGTGTTGGCCAATTTGTGACGTAAGATATGGGCAATTATTTGGTTACACCCTGTATTATGTTCGCGAACCATTAATAGTAAGGAATAAAAACACTGTTTTTATTTGCTTGCTTTTTGTTCTCTATAAACATTCTGTATTTCTCATTGATGAAAACCTTGTTTTACTCGCGAAGGATCTCAGAATTTGTATAAATTTAAAGGTGGTCACCCTACTCGCAAGTGGAATTACACTAACAATTTTGGAAAATAAAACGAAACTAAGGGTAAAAATATCTTAACTTTCCTATTGATAATGAAACAATAAAAGGAAGCACTTGGTAATGTGAATTACATCAATTTTCAATTAAACAAACATTGTAGGTCTGGGATTCGAACTCTGCACGATTTCAGTACTTAGAGCGATTTCAACGCTTGACAGCAGCCCGGGCACAACTCTCCCACTAGTTTCATGCGGCCATGAAAGAACGTCTCGCATTTGCGCTAGCGGCTGGATTATATACGACGCGTTGATCATTGCTCACTTTTGCCTCTTTTACAACATTTACCCTGTATCTTTTGGGTTTCATTTCCGTCAAGCGTAATCATCATCATCATCAGTCTTATATGTTGTTACGGTTAATTTGTAGTTTCGCATGCATTAGTGGAAGTGTATCAGTTGTATTTTATTAGTAAGCGTTTTGTTACGTTTAATTGGTGGCTTCCCATGCAGTATTTCAAATAATTAACTAGATCCTACTATTCGTATTTATTTCCCTCAAATATCCTGTACATTTTGCCTGACTGGGTAGGCAACCCTATTCTCTTCCGGTGATAATAAATTTCCAGTTATATTATCAATGAGAACACTCCATGTTTCAGCAATTGTTTTGTGGGTCTTATAACTTGAGTTGAATGGCTTGCGCCTGATTTTCTCGTTCTTTTCCACTTCAGTATTCATGCAATTAAGTTGTGAGCCCCTCGACGTAGTGCTTCTAAAGCCAATTGGTTTGGCTAGCTTCATTGGATGGAGAAGGATCTAGAAGCATAAAAGACCTTTTGACGTTCGAATTATTGGTTTGCTGTTAGAATTCTTACTTCTAGCGCCTCGGCGGAATTTTGGGTCAACTTTTGTCACATTCACGACCACTTTTTGGCTGACTATTAGAACTAGGTTAGTTTTCATTAGCTCCTGCCTTCTTCTCGGGGCTTACCTAGAAATTTGTACACTTTTAGCCAATTTTCCCTGGGCTTCGCAATTATAGTGGGAAACATTTTGCGCTGCATTTCTTGGAAGCGCTCGGGAACGTTACCTGCCTGCATCTTGGTCGCTCGCCCCCTTGGCTCTGAGGCAAGGCGCCTGCGTTAGCCACTCCCGCAGTCGAAAACCGGAAATAACGCCTCCTTGGGCCCTCGCTGTCTCCCCCAGGTGCGGAAGGAGTCGCCCGCAGCCTCTAGCCTCCAGCACGTACCACCCAAGCCTACGAGGATTATATATGTATTCGAAATTAGGTGTGTAGATGAAAATGGGTCGATTCGAACGAATTCGCTCGCTTTTGTGATTAGTAACATGATTTTAAGGCTAACTGCATAACGGTGCTTTTTAGAGCATTGCATTGCCCCCTTTGTTCTGTTAATAGCTACGTCAGCTGCTTAACTGTGCGATAAGTTATAATCTGACCTTTTCGTTATGTTGATAGCTACGTTTCACGTAGGGCACCGGCTGTGATCATAATGTATGCCCCTGTTTTTAATGCGGCATTCGCTTAGCATGCTGGCCGCGATCATATGAACTAATTTACTCACCCCCAGCTGTTTGTCAGCCCCTATCGTCGCTTGTGGATTTTCCTGGAATTAATTAATAAAACGGTGTTTTGGGTCTCGGTTAGACCATTAAGCTATAATAGGAAGTTTGGATGCGCCTGAGATACGGTTGAGCTGTGTTTGCGGCGGGGACCGGTGTGTTTTGGGCACTTGTGCACGAGCTTAACTTTTAGGTTATATGCTAAATTAACTCCCATTTCAGTTCAATGCCGACTAGGTTGTATTTAGTGTACAGCCCGCAGTTGCTTATCTACCAAAATCTGAATAATTGAGATCCGGGATTATTAATTATTATGTTACGAGCGCATTCAAGCCGTTTACTTGAAACATCACCAAGTGCCTAATAAGTTTCTTGTGGAAATCTCTTCGACCCCTGTATGGCCATACAATTTGAAGAAATTTCGCCCCTTCTAAATCTTGAATACTGTCATAACGTCAGATAGAGCTAACGATCAGTGTTTATATTAGCCGGCTGCTTGCATCGCTCTGTTCCGCGTCACCTTGCCTAACAGGGTGCGTGCTAATTTATATATGCGAATTTGTTATTTGCTAGCCGTAATTATCCCGACGTGTTCTGATTTTTTTGAACTTCCGTCTCACGAAGCTTTTTTTTATTTGGTTTTATCCCTTAGTGGGCAACCTCATAATTAGATATTAACTTGTTAGCTATTGTTTTAAGAACCCATTTTACTTATGCACCTCAGCCTTTTTTTTGAAATATTTATGCAACTCGCTCCTTTTATAAATGCTTATGTAGCGCCTTTATTTTTTTAATGTGTTGTGTATTACCACCCTCACGTATGTTTGTGCCATTTTTCTGATTGTTTTGGTATTTATTTATTTATGCCTGTATACTTATATTTACCCGTCGTTGCACTATAGAACCGAATGTTAAAATAAATACTGTTACTAGTTTGTTTTGTTATTATTTGGTTTTCTGGGTTTATCTCTTACCTTGGGGAGGTCCGACCCAAGGATTTGTCGACGTCGAGGACCTGGCGCCCTCTCCCATAGTTTTTTTGCAGTTTTGCTGGAACCTCGACCCTTCCCGACGAGTTAGTCAACTTAGGCCGATATTTACCAGCCGGAAAAATACCAAATATAACTTTCGCCACCAGGTAAGGCCGACCCTTAATCCTTCGTCACAATGTCTTAACAGACATATAGTGATTATGGTATGCCTATTAATTAATTAGTTCGGGTTAGCAGTTCCTCGTCAAACAGCCTCACGCAAATTTACTCTATTATCTGCTCTTCAAATAGCATTTTCTAAGCTGGTGTTAAGAAGATTGGCGATAGAGTCGGTCCACATGGTTGGTGATCGTCCTCTTGAGAGTTTTCTGTTAAATTTTCCTTGAACGACCAATTTATTCCATTGTCGTCGAGAGTAAAGCCTGAGCTATATGCAAATTATTACTTTTATCTATTCCTTAGTAAAAGCAATAGTAGATTATCGAATACTTTCATCCTTGAGAGAGTTGTAGAATTGTTTGCTACTAAGTCGTGCCCAACGTAAATCGCTTTGTGAAAGACCAAAATCGGCTTCAGTAAAAAGTGAAACTCGAAGTTTCAACTCTGCTAGCTAAATCAATGGGTGTTCAAATTAAAATGTGAAGCAATGTAAAGCAAAAATTCAGTTATGTGCCTCGGGATGCAGCACGGGTTGACAAGTTACTTCCTCGATTCCATCAAGTGTCAGACCATTGCAACTACGCATTCCAACGATCCTGCAATATTTCTAAAACTGCGGGCATTTCGAGGCGTCGCAGCAGGAGCGCGTACAACCTTTGTGAATACAAACGACACTACGCATAAGCGGTGTAATTACGCCATTTGCGAGATGCAAAAGATACAGCTCGATGCCACACAGTTGCATTTAAATCCTTATCGATAACAAAGACGAGTCCTAGATCCGGCCATATACTTAAACCAAATTTCAAAATCTTATATTGAAAGCAGAATGTCATTTAAGGTTTTGTAGACAGTTAAAAAAATAATTTCTTTTTAATCTGTCTTGTTAGAAAATTTATAACCTCGACCATGCTCTTGGTGATTATGAAAAATTCACAAATCATGCATAACCAAATCAGGCAAATATTCAATTATTGTGAATTTTTTCTTTGAAATAGTTTATGAAGCCTTTAACTACTTTAGTAATTAGGTAGTCAGCTATTAATTGTTTAAAATATTCAGGACAATGTTAATTGAATTAAAAGAAGCATTGCCATGATGCAACATTAAACCCTTATCCTGCATTTAATTTAATACAGAAAGAAACATTGTTGTGTATCAGTTTGCTGCAGCTGTCGTCTGATTTTCTAGCGCTAACTGCTTTTGCTATTTCTGTGCTACGGAAAATTGTTGCAAACATAACTTTAATTATGACTCCAGACATGAGATTTTTGACGGATCGAAGGGTCATAAAATGGTATATAAGTTTCATCCACAGAAAAAAATTTTTGAAATAATACGATGATCACCATTTTCTAAATTTTTCAAGGATTGCCGACTGATTCTTACTTGCCGTGACTTTTGAAAATTTCTTAAATGATGTGGCACCCAGCGATACATACCACTGTTTCTAATTTGGGTTTTCATATGTAAGAACCTTTTGCAGCACTCGCTTTCATTCAATCCACTTCTGAAATAATTGAAAATGGTCTTGTGACAAATCCATTGCGCTAAAGTACGCTTCATTGGTTTCAACATATGTGACAGATGTGCACTCGATTATTCTTTATGCCTAGCTATAACATGCGAGAAAAAGAAAATGAAATCAAGCTTGACTTTGAAAATTGAAACATATGTCGATTATTAATTCACACTATGTTAATGTTCTGCTCACATGTTAGAAAAGTAACATAATGAGAATTAATACTCGACATTTCAATTTTCAAAGCCAAGCTTGATTTCCCTTTCGTTTGTTCACATGTTACACAAAGCGTAAGTTTTAAGATAAAAAATATTTCGTGGTAATAAAACTACCGGTTTTCATGTATCTCAAAATATACAAAACGGCTGTAGTATGTATTGAAAGTCAATTGAAAACTCCTGTCGCGTTTCTAAGCTTTACACAACGTGTATCTCATATACAGTGTGTCCCCGGATTGAGTTCACTATAGGTATAATTGACAAAAAATTTTACAGTTTTATTTTAATGTTTTGGGATTCCGCCCTGCTTGGTTTGAAGAGAATTTTAAGAATATTTACAGTTTTTGAAAACACAAGTTGGCCTTGACAGTGAAGCAAAAACTATTTTCTTTTCAGGTAAACTACCCTTTATGTTCATGATACGGCAAAGTTTTACCAATAAAAGTTGTTCAGAATGATAAATTATGGCCCTATACAAAATTTCAGAAAGATCTACCTACTTAAATTAAACCGTTAAAATTGTACCTATTTATTAAAAATTACGGTTTGATTTAAGTAGGTAGAACTTCCTGAAATTTTGTATGGGGCCATAATTTCCCATTCAGAACAATTCTTCTTAGTAAAATTTTGCCGTATTATAAACAAAGAAGTGAGATGGACTAAAAATTTTTGAATTTTATTTTAAGGTTCTGGGATTCGGTCCTGCTTGGTTTGAAAAGAATTTTAAGAATATTTTCAATTTTTGAAAAACAAGTAGGCCTTGGCAGGGAAGCGAAAACTATTTTATTTTCCGGTAAACTATGCTTTTTGTTCATGATACGGCAAAATTTTATTTAAAAAAGTTGTTTAGAATGATAAATTACGGCCCTATGCAAAATTTCAGAAAGATCTGTTGACTTAGAAAACACCGTTATTTTTTAGATAATTGTATTTTATTTTCAGGTAAACTACTTTTTTTGTTCATGATACGGAAAAATTGTATTTAGAAAAGTTGTTCAAAATGAGAAGTTGTGGCCCTATACAAAATTTCAGAAAGATCTGTTGACTTAGATGAAACCGTCATTTTTAATAAATAACGGTTTAGTCTAAGTCGACAGATCTTTTTTAAATTTGGTACAGGGCCATAATTTTTCATTCTGAACAACTTTCCTTAATACAATTTTTCCGTATCATAAACAAAAAAAGTAGTTTACCTGAAAATAAAATACAATTATCTAAAAAATAACGGTGTTTTCTAAGTCAACAGATCTTTCTGAAATTTTGCATAGGGCCGTAATTTATCATTCTAAACAACTTTTTTTTATAAAATTTTGCCGTATCATGAACAAAAAGGGTAGTTTACCTAAATAGAAAATAGTTTTTCCACATTTTTCATGGCCGACTTAATTTCCAAAAATTAAAACTCTGCTTAAAATTGTTTTCAGACCAAGAAGGGCGGGATCCCAAAACATTAAAATAAAATTGTAAATTTTTTTGTCGATTATACCTATAGTGAACTCAATCCGGGGACACACTGTACATATATATAATACACATATATTGCTGGTAGGGCCTGGAAACTTCAGAAAACATTACGGCGCCGACATAGTCTCACTTCGAGTATAACGCGTCTCGTGCGCATGCGTAAGAATTCGAACTCCTCCTTTAGAAGCGAATTTTAAACTTGACCACTTCCCCATTGGGCGGAGGGCGCCGCCGCGCTTGCGCACAGCTCACCGTATACATGAAGGAGTTGGTTGTGTGTCTCACTTCATCGGTGAGTTTCCCACTCATAGCCGCTAGCAATATAGTAAGTATTAGATATATGGTGTATCTCTTGTTAAATGTCTCCTAACTAAATTCATAAACAGTTTCAATAGTGGCCAAGCCAGTCCTGTTTACTTGTTTAGGCAAGGTTTTTAGCTGCGTCGAACAGACCGCCAACTCAACAAAGGGGCTTTCTTCTGACAAAATGCGTGCATTTTGCAGACATTGCGCTTTTATTCCGCCCGAGGGGATGCAACGTTATTAGCTTGATCGTCTCATTCAGTCTGAGGTAACCGATCAAGACAGGTGTGTTGGGTGTTGCGGGAAAGTCCGCTAGTTGCGTAAAACTGGATCTTCTTGTTTACTCGGCTGAACACCGGATTAATTCTGAAGCTCCTTATCTAAACAATTGCCAATAACGAAAAGTAAATTTCGTGGCAGCGTGGTTTGGTTAATTTACTCTTCAATTCACGTCCCGTGGTTTTCAAAGCTGTATCGGCATCCCACACCCGCTCCCTAAGACAATTTGGTTCCGATTCTGACTGTTTAGCACCCTTGTTCTCGCTTGACAAGGTTCTTATACTTCTCTGATGTGTGAACAGAACCGCCCGCAACGAGGGTAACTTTTGCCGTTAACGAAGGACGCTCTGCCATTAGCTCAGGTAGATGTACATCTGTAAATTGCATGTATTATGTTGTGCCGCGGAAAAGTGGAGCGAATTACGAAGTGTTAAGAGCATGTACTTTAAGGTTAGCTCTTCCAGTGGCACCCCCCGCGCTAATTTAATACAAAACATTGGCCTCTTCTTACTTGTTTTCTTTAAGAATTAAATACTCCAGCTTTGGCTGGATAGAATTACATTTAGCTAGTTTGTATACATGATGACGTGTTCTAGGAGTCAGGGTTAATATCGTTGTGTACATGTCCTTTTGATTATTGTAGTTATTCAAACGATAGCTCGTTAAAATGATCATCTTTGTTTTACTTTGTATTTTGTGATTTACTGTTCAATAACTATTAGCAGACGTATTGCAGATCAACAAAGGTAGGTTTCCATTATCGAGGGGCTGGTTTACACATCACATAATTTTTTTCCTGTCTCGAATTCTGGAGTGGTTAAGTGTAGTTGACTTAAGAATTCGTGGTGCCATGGCAATAACATCTTTCGAACTAATTATCTACCTTCAAAATATCGTTCTGACAAACTTCCCCTTGTTCCGACCGTGAGCTAGCAGCGTTTTCTAATGCAGGGCCGAACATCATCGCGTTGGAGTTGGAGTGTGACCATTCCAGAAAACGTTCATCCGATTTGACATCCCTTGATGGGATTTTATGAACTCAAGTTTCAAAATGACAACCTAGTTTCCCTACGGTGGCCTTTGTTTGTCCTGTGCTATAAATAATGTTTTTCTGACATTGTTGTAAGAGCTGGATAACATCAGAAATGGCAAACCTTTTAGCATTATAGTCAGAAGGGGTTGGTGATGGAACAAATTTGCTTTACTGTAATCTGCAGTGTATGACAAGTAATTTGAAGCTATGTGATATAACAATACAATAAGCACATGAGTAGTAAACATACTTCACTTCTGGACTAAAATGTCAAAGTTCATAGCGTGAGCGGTTGTTGAATGGGGACAACCTTGAGACTCAACTTTTTGGAAGGAAAAAATATTAAGCGGCAAAATTTTAAAATTCCGTGCACGCTGTGAACGTTGACATTTTGGTCCAGAAGCGAGGTATGTATACTACTATTACTACTCATATGCAAATGACATAACCGTCCGTCAGATTGAACCAGAATAGATGAAAGAAAAGCAAATCACTTAGTGCCGTTTTCAAACCATTTGCAACGGGAAGATTTCGCTGCTGAAGGGGAGTCCTCAATCTTCTGTATTAAATTAATTTTTATATGTAGTTCGTTATTAGATTCAGAAATGAAAACAATGACCAAATCAACAACAGAGATAAGGCCAATATCCTTTATCTAATAGACTTGTCTGTCCGGGACGCCGTTTTATCTGTCCGGGACGCTGTTTCAGCAGACAAACCGTAAGATATAGAGAAAAAAGTTATGAAAGTTATATGTTTGGAATGGTCATGTCAGGTCAGGAACCGAATTTCAGTCACGTGACACTTCCGGTTTTCGAGAAATCATGTGATTTCCGTCCGTCCGGGCCGTTTTTTTTGTTTTATTAAATGAAACATTTGTCTCACTGGTTGCTAGTAGAATATAATTAGTTAATGCGTAAAAATTTAAGCTATATGCAAAATACTTTTATCTCAGTATTAGTTAACTTAACGGAAAAATAAACATTGTTTAATTGTTTTAAGATGGCCACCCGGTATATATTTGACCGAAAGCATGTTCAGTTTCGAGCAAGGTAGATATTTAATCCGCCGTAAAATATCGTCTTCCTCCAACAAATACTTTTTGAGCTGTAGCGTCAACAAGCAGACGAAATTGAGAAAACGTGTTTTTATCATCTAGAAAAGCGGTTTATTTTGTTGCAGGCCATGACACTGAGCCTATAAAGTGACCTTTCAAATGACTTACCACAATCTGGCAACACGGCTGCACCAGCCTTTAGCAAAAAATTACTAGTTTTGGTCACTACATGAACAATCTGTCAGTGCACTGTCCGTGTCATTTTAATACATGCCGGTTGAAAAAGAATCTTTAATATCATTGCTATTTACATCACAATGAGTCACTTCACCGTAATATTCGATTTAAAAACAATTCGTAATGGGTGGGTACCAATTCTCCATTGCAAGTACTTCGTTACTATTTTGATTTCATGTAAAACAGTAATTTCTTCAAAATAACTTGCCTGGAAGCTAATGGTATTGCAGTCCGAACAAGTCTCTTCATCTTATCAACCTTTATATCGGCTTTTTAAAAGTGTTTTTCACAAACAACACTAAAATTTCCAATCCGCCAGTCCTCTCAGTTCAAAACGTGTTACCATTTTTGTGCCACGGTTTCATTCGATGGAAGTTTGAACACGCTAATATATGGAGCAACTGATGAAGCGTAGTTAATTTTACTTGCAGCTTGGCACGCAACACTCCAAGGGCATTTTTGCAACTGATGTCAAATATATTTGAAAGTTTTTAAAACTTAGTGTGTCCTGGAATGGTCTACCAGAAAATTTAGAATCAAAGCCAGTGCTATGTCCTGGAACAATATAGACCATCTTGCATCTTTTTTCACTATTGCAATACTTTCTTCGTCTTTTTCTTTCTGTGGTATGGCTTTCCGCTTTTCAGGAATCTGTTCCACATGATTTTTTTGTAGAATTTCAATTTTATTTTGTATATTGTTGAGTTGAAGGCATGCAAGCTCCCGGAAATTAGAAAAAATACTAATACGACTTCAACAAGCGCTTCTATTGGGCTTGATGAAGATACACTCACCGGCACGAAAAACGGAGCACTTACATTTTTTGATTAGATTTAAAATTGTATCCCTTTGTGATGTTTTATTATTACATTTATTATTATTGTTTAGGAACCAAACATAAATTTTAATCCTTTAAATTTAATTAGACGTGTATTTCACAAACATATATTGCATACGGAAAATGCTTAACAAAGCGTCAGCAGTAATGTAATCAGTGCTCGAATGACCCGGTGAACAGCCTGCAATTATGCACTCTGCAAGTTTATTTATTATGAAATTAGACACGCACGTGGAAATAGCAGCTTGAACTAGGGCAAATATTAAACTTTGTAAGCTAAGTCAGTATTTTTGTATGTATGAATAGAAAAGAACTAGTCATTAAATTAATACAGTTTGAAATCTTGTTTCACTGTGTTCACGCTGCTCAACGGACCCCAGGTCTTTTGTTACATCATCTCGTGTGAGACCGCACGAGACCGTTGGGTTGCACCCTTTTTAATTCTTGCACCCCTAAGACATATCCTGTAATTTGTCCAAAATAAATTCATACAGTCCACTACAAGCTCCATCCTGAACATTTTGGTCCTTCGATCCATTAAAACGTTCCTGTCCCTAGTATCTGATATTTCGAGCCTTTTAACGTTCCTGTCCCTAGCATTTGGTCCAGTAATCCCTTAAACGTACCAGCCCTCTTCGAACAAGACCATTACGATGGCGCAGCGACGGGAGATTTTCAAAACCCAAGAAGATTTAGCAGAATCCATTCGCAGGCAGATTATCAACGTGAAGAAGGATGGCCCATCAAGAAAAATGCAGCATATATCACCGCTCGCAGATCCACCCTAAAACAACTTTGGGAAGAATTTGAGGCCAACCATTCAAACCTGGCGAAGGAAGTCGAGGAAGAACACCCCTATTTTAAAAACAATTTTTTTCAGCAAACCAAAGACGTTTACAATGAAGGAGTTGCCCTGCTCGACAAGTGCGAAGAAAATCTAGCCACACTAGGTGAAAGTTCACAGCAGCCAGTAGCGCCAAAAGAGGACACGACCACAGTTGCTGACAAGGAGGGACAGAGCCGAATAAGAAGGCTACAGATCAAGGTAAATTCATTCCAAAGCGACATTCAGGAAGTCTGTAATAGGTTGAATGAGGAATGCAGTAAAATATATTACGAATACAACATTAAGAACATCAAGGATGATTGGGATGACATCAGAGCTCTAACAAGATTTCAGTCGCTGGAAGCTGTGCAAAGACGGAACAAACTCGAACCCAGAAAACAAGGAATTGGGAAACCATGGGAAAGTCACCAGAATCGGTGGGCAGTAAAGACGTACCACACTGCTGACGTATCGTGCTTCCACTGCGGAGGATCAGACAGCATCAAATCCTGCCCAAAATTCAACAATCTAAAAGTATCCGAACGTTGGGACGTTATAAAGAATAAGAAACTTTGTTCTAACTGCCTCAAGCCTACAGGAAAATATAACTCCAGACACTTTTGCCCAAGGAAATGCAAGGTATGTAATAAAAAGCATCATTGGCTTCTGCACGAAGATTTTAGTAAGCAGCAGCAGCAGCTTTCCAAGAGCACGGCGGCGACTTCCAGTGCGACAGCAACCAATGAGAAAGAAAACATTGTTGCAAGCCTAGTAGGAAGACAGCATCGCAACGTTTTGCTGGCAACTGCTCTAATTAAGGTCCAGTCATCCTCAGGGAGTTTGGAGTATCTCAGAGCCCTGATAGACTCCGGATCACAGGCATCATTTATCACAGGAGATGCAGCTCAAACGCTGGGTCTACCAGAAGAAATGGTGAGCAGGGCCCCCGTAAGGGCTACTGGCGGCTGTGTGCAAAAAAGGATTTTTTCGCCCCTTAAGGCATTTTGGATCATGTTTTTTTATTTATTTTTTTGAAGGGACGTAGGTAGGTAGGTTCTTGAAATAAAGCAAAAAACTGAACTTTAGAAGTCATATTTATTTGTAGACTAAAATATCAAAATGAAACAAACAGAATAAAATCATAACAAAATAAATTAAAATAAATTTTTGTTCACACCCATTTTAAAGCATTTACTTAACTAATGGGGTACAGACACGTTGTTTATAAATACTAGAAAATAACCCAAAATTAAAAATTACATTTTTTTTAGGAACAAATAACAGAAATATTGCCTAATGTCTACATATATTTCTACTTATACTTAGATATTTTAAAAAATATGCAGATACTCCTGATAACAAATAACTAGGTAACTTCGTTATAAAATCAAAAATGATACCTAGGTACAATAGAAAAATAAAAAATAACTATTGTAGTAGCGATATTTTCCGAGACTTTGCTGTTGCAAATTCATTAATTACATCGCTAAAATTTATACCATCAAAAATTTCTTGTTCAATTACTAATATTGCTAGCCCAGACAATCTTTCTTGAAGCATTGTCGATCTTAAATCATTTTTAATAATTTTTAGCTTTGAAAAAGATCGCTCGCCAGAAGCTACAGATGCAGGCAATGTCAGAAGATTTCTTAGTGAAATGCTTACGTTTGGAAGGGTGGAGATTAAATTGTTTTCAAATATATATTGTATCATCAAGTAATGAAAACCACTTTAACGCTTTAATTTCATTAAACAAATCATTGGAGTCTATATCCTTATTATCCTGATCTGTCAGTCGTTCTTCAAGAACAGAACAACGTTTTAAAAGATCGATGTCACTTAATTTGAATATGACCCTAAAAAATCCGAAAATATTATCATACTGATTTAATAAGTCAAATCGGTTTTTTAGAGAGCTTAAAGTTTGATCTATGATTTTTAAGAGAAAACTAATTTTAAAGGCGGTTTTTGGATCATGAGAGGTCTCATCTCGGTGTTCATAGTCAAACAGTTTTGGTTTAAATTTCCTCCTGACCGTTGGTAACGGTGGAAAGTCTTCTTCAATTTCGAGAGAGAGTGCTACTTCTTTCGCTTGTACAAGAATTTCTTGAAATGATTGGTCAGATCTATATTGCTGGAAGTGAACAACTAAATTTTTTAGGTAGGTTTGGCATACTTTAATATTAATTGTAGCACTTTGGATTTGTTTGCTGACAATATTTATATGAAATAAAACGTCCTGCCAAATAATAATTCCACAAATAAATTGAAAATTTTGTACAGACGTTAAGAGGGAACTCGCTTTATGTCTTGCATCAATGTGAAAGGAATTCTCTTCAGCTACTTCTAGAAGACTTTCGCAAACCTTAATTAAATAAAGTTTAAGGGGCTTTATTGCATCAATTCTGCTGGACCATCTTGTCTCACTTAGAGGCTTTAAACTTAACCCGGGGACATTTTTTCTCATAACATCCCATCTTTTTGTGGATGACAAAAAAAAATTATATAACTCTTGCACAAGATTAAAAAAGTTTATTGTAGCATCTGACACCTTAGAAGCGTCATTTACTGTTAAGTTCAAAGTATGAGCCGCGCAAGCTACAAAAAGGGCTATCGGATTCGCATCAAGAATGCGTTTTTGAAGCCCAACATGCTTTCCCTTCATGTTTGCCCCATTATCATAACCTTGTCCCCTAATATTTTTTATATCTAAATTTAATTTTTTCAAAATTTTTGTCACAAATGTATATATCCCTTCCCCTGTAGAGTCCAGTATTGGATTAAACGCAATAAAACTTTCCTTAACTTCAACCTTTTTTGAAGTGGTGTCAAGGACAACATACCTCAGAACAAGACTAATTTGCTCAGTATAACTAGTGTCTGGTGTACAATCTAATATTATTGAAAAATATTTTGAACTGCGAACCATTTCTAAAATATTATTTCTTACTTTAGACGACAATAATTCAATTATTTCATTCTGTATTTGCACGCCTAAATAATGAGTCATTTTAACAGATTTTTTTTGGGAGTTACACACTCGGCTAACGTGCTGTCTCATCACTGAATCAAAAGAGGCAATCATCTGAACAGCTTTTAGAAAATTTCCATTATCATGTTCGAAAAGTAATTTAGAAGAACCTTGAAATGCCATGCATTGTGTAGATAAATACTTAACAATCGCAATAATTCTTTCCAACACGTCGCGCTAATATTTTTTTTCCGTTTCTAAAATCCGCAGGTGATGAGCATTAAGTGTCGTAGATGTCTCCAACATTTTTTTAAATTTACCCAAGTGTTCATATAACTGTTGTGTAAAATTTACGTTTCGTGTCTCTTCATTAGCAAAGACAAGTGTTGCCAATCAGATACTCCATTTGTATCACAAAAAGTGTTAGGAGTTTTACAAAACAACTTACAACAAAAACAAAATACAGAATCTTTAGAAATAGAGTAAATAAGCCAAGTCCTTTCGACTTTTTCTCCATTTGCTAGACTTCTTACAAAGTATTTGCACGAAAACTTTCTCTTATCTTTATTACTAGGAAAGCTAAAACTGATGTCTATCAAGGGCGGACCACGTTTAACCAATATTCTAGCTATCTCATTGGTGATTCTTTCGGGCCCCACAAACCGGGGTCGGACGGAATTATATCGACACTAGCCTCATTAAAGCCTTCATCGAAAGTGTCACTTGCAGCAGGTATTTCGGTAGCTGACATTACCGAACTTCTTACACAAGCTGAGTTACCTGAAGTGGATTGTTCAACTGCTGTAGACGAGGATGGTGTCATCGCTTCATCGGGCTCTGCATCAGTAGAAGCTGTTTTGATGCTACAACCGCCGCCACTTGTTCGAAGACCTGATGTTACCGTGGTCGCCTCTGTTAAAATTTCAGATGGTCCACTCACGGTTACTGATATTACGGATTTAGAATCTTGAGATTCGGTCGCATCGATAGTCTCCGTGGAATCTTGATTGTTTTGCAAGAAGTGCTTTAAAGATCCAGCAATTTTTTCCCTTTCTTGTAGTCTCAGTTTTTTTTGCTCGCGAAACTTCGCACCTGAATGTCTCTTTCTTTTATCCTGAAAAAACAAATAAATAACTCATGGGAATTAGGAATTAACTTCTGAAGTAAGCACAATAATAAGCACCAAGTTTGCATATTTGAGTAAAAAGCAATTTGTTCGAGCCCTTTCAGCTTAAACCCTTTCAAAAATAAAGGCAGAAACAATATTAAACTAATTTGATCTTATAGCCCTTAAAAACCCTACAAAATGGTTTTTTAAAAAGATCGATAGCATAAAAACTAAGCGAGTTATGGATAAAAAACCAATTACTTTTTTAAACTCGTATATGACATTTCAATTAATAAAAAGATATTTGGGTAAAAAAAACTAATTATAACCAGTATCCTATAAAGGGTTAATGTTGATAGTATAAAGTAGGAAACACTTATCATTTTATAAAAAATCAAACCGTTGAAATTGCAGTCAGCAGGTATTCAGCACTTAATTTAAAAAAAAAAAAAAAGTAGTAAACAAAATATTATACAACACAACACTTGACAAAATAAAAATAACTTTAAATGTAAAAATTAATAGGATTACTTGTTTTTATGCACTTGTTGCACGGTCCAGTGAACTAACCGGTTTAAAAACGCCTCTGGCGATGCATCGCTTTTATAGCGCTCCAGGCATTATTCATGTCTGAACAGGAAAAATCAAGAAACTACCGCCTGACATATTCTCGCAACATAGGAATCGGCAGTAACTGGATGATATACTAATAAAATTTTGTGTGTATTTATACCTAATCCTATTTAATTTCTCAACTTTTATTTTAAAATTAATTTTTGTTTTTTGTTTTTTTTTTCAAATTTTTGTGCAATTTTTTTTGGACCCTGGGTTTTGGCGCCCCTAAAGAATGGCCCCCGTGTGCATTGCACACTTTGCACATATGGTAGCGGGGGCCTTGATGGTGAGAGTGCACATTTCTGGATTAGGCAAGAAAGGAGCAGGTACAGCCCGAGGACGATTAACTGTAAACCTACGTCCACGATTTCCAAGCAACTACACAACCACATGTGAGATGCTGATACTGCCATAGTTAACCAAGTCACTTCCAGAAAAACCAGTCGAAAACTATCAACTTCAGGACTGTAAGAATATGGTGTTGGCTGATCCACTATTTCAGAAACCTGGACCAATAGACGTTATCCTAGGAGCAGACATCTACAAGGAAATCATTGTGGAAGGAGTACGAAAATTCAACGGAGGCCTGTTAGCTCAAAACACGGAACTTGGATGGATCATCACGGGGAATGCAACAGCACCATCAGAAGAAAGGAAAATTCTTAGCATGGTCGCATTTGCTGCAGAAGATAAACAACTCACAAAATTTTGGGAAATTGAAGAAGTTGTACCAGAAAAGATGATGTCCAACGAAGTCAAGGAATGCGAAGAATTCTACAACTGCAACCACCAGAGAAATGCTAATGGTACATATACAGTGAAAATTCTGTTCAAGGAACCAATAGAAAAGCTTGGGGATTTGAGAAAAAAGGCAATCGCACGGTTCCTTCAACTAGAGAAGCGATTAGAAAAAAATAAAGTTCTAGGTAAAGAATACAAAACATTCATGAAGGAGTACTTAGAACTGGGACATATGAAACGAGTTCAACCAGGAGCCAATATACGACAATCCTACTTCATCCCTCATCAAGCGGTAGTGAAGGAAGACAGCACATCCACCAAGTTAAGGGTAGTCTTTGATGCTAGTGCGAAGACCACTACTGGACTGCTGGACCAAGATTGCAACAAGACTTGAAGCAAATTCTCTTAAGGTGGAGGAAACACAAGTTTGTATTTTCAGCAGATGTTGAAAAGATGTATCGTCAGATCAAGATAGCCGAAGGAGATCAGTACCTCCAAAGGATAGTATGGCGGTTTTCTCCAGACGAGCCCATTCAAGAGTTTAAACTTACCACTGTAACTTATGGAACAACAGCAGCACCATACCTGGCAATCCGTACCCTGTTGCAGCTAGCTGAAGATGAAAGACAAACATACCCAATAGCTGCAGAAGTAGCAACCAAGGACTCCTACGTGGATGATTTAATGTCGGGAACTGACTCCATAGAAGAAGCAAGGCATCTCCAAGTAAGTCTAATCAATATGTTAAAAAATGGAGAGTTTACCATCAGAAAATGGGCAAGCAACAGAGCAGCTCTTGTTGAAGAATTGCCAGATAACTTACAGGACAAGAATTTACTCGAGTTCGACGAAGGAAAAACAAGGAAAACCTTGGGATTACACTGGAGTCCAAAGGCAGATGAATTTAAGTTTCGAGTCAGTCTTCGAGCTGATGCAAATCCTACAAAGAGAGTCATCTTGTCAGAAATATCCCGCTTGTTTGACCCATTAGGATGGTTAGCGCCAATTGTAATAAAAGCCAAATTAATAATTCAACAACTTTGGTTACAACAGCAATCATGGGATCAACCAGTGGCCACAGATATAATAAACGAGTGGAAGCAGTTTCAAGAAGAGTTACCATTGGTTGAAGGCATATCCATTCCAAGATGGTTAGGGTACCACAGCAGCATCCGGGAAATGGAGCTGCATGCATTCTGTGATGCTTCGGAAAAAGCTTACGGCGCCGTGATTTACAGCAGGGTAATGTCTCAAGACGGACGCATTCAAGTCGGAATGGAACGTTTCGCCGTCGCCTTTTCGCCGTCGCCATTTCGCCGTCACCGTTTCGCCGTCTCCGTTTCGCCGTCGCCTTTTCGCCGTCGCCATTTCGCCGTCGCCATTTCGCCGTAGACTATTTTACATTTCCGACTTAAAAAAACACCTTTTCACTTATCTATATCTAAGCAAAACATGGAATCAAAGTTTTACATAGGTATTTTAAATGATACATGTTCGAAATCGTTAATAGCTTTAAAATATTATTCACATTTATTTCCCATTAGAAGGACGTTAAAGGTTATTACAGCTACACTTCTTATATGCATTAAACCGTCTGATTAGTTGTTGATGGTAATGAGCATACTTGTTACTTTTTGCTAGTCCTTTTATCATGCACATGGTGGTCATTATAATGATTTGGTTTAGAAAATTCCCTTTAAGGTAGTATGGCCGTTATGATGATTTTTTCAAACTTTACATTTTTATTACATTTTTATTGTGTATTGATGTGAGGTACGTGATTTTCCAGTTGAATACTTCTGAAATGGGTTTCTTTTCTTTTTTCTTCTATTTTTTAATTTACTCCTATTTGAAATAGAACACTCACATCCGGTATATTATTACATTTTTGAATTCAGCTTAAACTTTTAGATAAAATTTATCTCTTCAACTAACGCTCTATTTTGTACCGTTTTTGTAGAATTTGTGATTTTTGAAAAATTTTGACAAATGCTTAAAAATTAAAAATCAAATTTTTTGGCTAATTATAAGATCACTGTAAAAGGAAGTTGCGTGAGTGTATCACACCAGATTTTTTAACTCAACTTCAACAACTTACATCTCGCTTATTATACGTTTTCGATATAAGTTGATCAACGTTTTCCGCTTTATTTTGAAGTGTTCTGTGTATTCCTAAAGTTTCCCAAAATAAATTTGAACCACCCTGTATATATGTGACTTTACAATTTAAATATTACTGTATACTTGCTGTTTAAGCACAATAGAAATTATTAAACTTATTATGCATTTTCTTTTGGCAACGGCGTACAATTATATTATTAAGTTATATTATTAAGTTATATTATTAAGTTAACAAAGATGATAGTTTATAAGCAAACAAATTAATGCCCAAATAAATAAAGTGGAGGTTGCATTACATTAAAGTATAAAAATAAGTTAAAAGTATAATTATTTGGCTGCACGGTCTTTGTTCCGCTTTCAAGTTGACGGCGAAATGGTCGACGGCGAAACGGCGACGGCGAAGTGGTCGGCGGTGAAGTGGCGACGGCGAAATGGCAGACGGCGAAATGGCGACGGCGAAACGGCTACGGCGAAACGGCGACGGCGAAATGGCGACGGCGAAATGTCCTAGACCCCATTCAAGTAAGTCTATTGACAGCCAAGTCAAAGGTTGCACCTATAAAGATGAAGAAAACGTTGCCAAGGCTGGAGTTATGTGCAGCATCGTTAGCAGCAAAAATGTTGAAGAAAGCTATTAGTGCACTGGACATCCCCAGCATCTCCATCTTCACGTGGTCAGATTCCATGATAACCTTATCCTGGATAAGAGCAGGTCCGGAGAAATGGAAAACATTTGTTGCAAACAGGGTAACAGAAATATTGGAAGTAACCCCCAGCGGAAATTGGCATCATGTGCGCTCAGAGGACAATCCAGCAGACGCTGTATCCCGAGGGCTCACTCCTGTCAAACTACAGCATCATCTATTGTGGTGGAACGGGCCGCAATGGTTACGAACTAATCCTTTGCCACTTACGGAAACAACTATTCCCATAACAGCTACAAAAGAGGCAAAAATTCACCAAGTCCAAGCGTTTATCGCATCAAAAGAAGAATTGGGCATCTTATCCAAATATTCGTCACTGCAGAAGTTACTGCGGGTCACTGCATACTGTAACAGGTTTGCTCAAAAATGCAGAAGACAACCGTTTCCGACCGAATGCCCTATGGCAGCAGAACTCAACAATTGCCTCATTCAAATCATCCGTATAGTGCAAGCACGCAGCTGGGCAACAGAGATTCAAACCTTGAAGAAAAACGTCTCGGTTAACACAAAAAGCTCCTTGGCACCATTGCGACCATGAGTGGGAGGACGACTTCAAAATTCAATGTTGCCATATAATGAGAAACATTCTATTCTCATTCCCCATAATAGTCATCTAGCCCACCTAATAGTCATCTAGCCCACCTAATAGTGAGATACGTCCATCAGAAACTGCTACATGGCGGAAGTCAAGCTACAGCAGCATACATACGTAGAAAATTCTGGATCATCAATGTGAAGAAAATAATACGCAAAGAAATTCTCACCTGTATGAAATGTTTTGCATTCAGAATACAACCGTTGCAGCAACTCATGGGCAATTTACCTGAGCCTAGAGTAACGCCGTCCCTGCCATTTTCTCACACTGGACTGGATTATGCAGCGCCGATACAGATCAGAACCGCAAAAGGAAGGGGGAATAAGTCATACAAAGGATGTATTGTCATCTTTGTATGTTTGGCTACCAAAGCAGTTCGCTGTCAGTAATCTAACAACAAACGCCTTTTTGGCAGCCTTCAGAAGATTTGCATCCAGAAGAGGAACATGCCTTCATATCTATAGCGATAACGGAACCACATTTGTAAGAGCAAATAGAGTTCTGCAGAAGGACTTCAAGAAAACTCTAGGAGACTCTAGCGTTCAAGAAAAACTTACTCAAGAAGGAATCCAGTGGCACTTTATTCCACCGGCAGCTCCCCACTTCGGAGGAATCTGGGAAGCAGCGGTGAAGTCAACAAAGTACTATCACATGAAAAGGATTGTAGGGAACAGTACCCTCACGTTTGAAGAACTATCGACCCTCCTGTACCAAATAGAGGCAAGTCTCAATTCGAGACCACTTTGTCCATTAACCACAGATCCTAACGATGTGGTAGCGTTGACTCCTGGCCATTTTCTAATTGGAAGGGAACTTATAACACCAAATGAACCACCATTAGAAGTACATTCAGAAACACTGACAAGATGGAAACTACTTCAAAAGTTGAAAAATATGGTCTAAGGAATACCTATCTGGGTTACAACGCAGAACGAAATGGACTTCGAAGGAAGAGAATTTGCAAGTAGGGGATCTAGTGTTACAAAAGGATGAAAACAGTCCTCCCAATCGATGGCCTTTAGCAAGAGTGACAGAAGTGCATCCAGATACAGATGGCATTGTCAGAGTTGCAACCGTTAAGACAAAGGGAGACAAAATTCTCAAGCGTCCTATTACCAAGCTCGTTCCGTTACCAAGACAGGAGGCAGAGGAAGGAAGAAAAAAGCAAAGCAGGGGTAGTGGAGTGTCAACAGTAACAAAAACTATAACACTCTTACTTACGTTATGTACCATAATTTCGGCAACCAAGGGGTCGTATACAGTAAAGTATTCGTCACCTGGCCTATTCATTGAAGAACTTGGCCACGCAAAACTCTCGAGGGGAAACTTCAGGATCGAAGTAGCAGTGAACATCTCCAGCATCCAAGTAGATGAAGAAGATATAAACAAGACAATCCAACAAATGAATACCTTATGCGACAAGGCACTGGTATTATCTGCAGAATCCCATTGCAAAGAATTAAATCATCACCTGAGAGAGCAGCAAAGACAGATCATCTGGAATATGAGAAGCATTTATAGTCAAGATGTCAGAACCAAGCGAGGATTATTAGGGCAGCTACTAACCTCAGTGTTTGGAGTCAACGATGAAGTTTACCATGACATCGAATCATTGGAGAAAAATCAACTAGAATTAATACATTCATCTAATCGTCAGACGAAGATCATGTTGTCAACTGCAGCAACTCTAAATGAGACTGAAGCCAGAATATCCCAGAAGTTGGATAATTTTCGAAGAAAACTCAATGAAGGGTTGCTAGCAATTAATGAGATGGAACCTTGGTACAAGAAGACGGGCGAGAACAAGCTAAACATACATGTGTTGACATCATATCAGATGGCCACCAACTACTTACAAGAGATGGGTGAGAAGTACAAACAACTTCTAAATGTAAAATTTAAAAGGGCAGACATCATGCAATTTATTCCATCGTCACAATTTGACAGAATAATGACTAATGCAATGGCCAATCTTCCAGCAAACCTAGAGATTCTTACGACGCCAACGCGCAAGATGGAAGTTAGCTTCAACAATGAATCAATCGAGATCTTCAGTTATTTTCACATAACTGAGAAGCGGGAATACAACTTGATAAAACCAACTCCTATTCCAGTAAAGAAAGGAAATGGAACCTACGCATCACTGAACTTGCCAATGGAGTTCTTAGCTATCAACTACAACGAACAAACCTATTTTGAAATCAAAGAGGACAAGTTAAAGGAGATCGAGCCAATAGGAAAACATCTTTACCTATGTAGGCCATCCGCCGTTCGAAGTATTGAAGACAATCCTAATTGCATCATTGACGAAATCTATCAACGATTAAACAAGATCAAATGTTTGGTCCATCAGTTTACAGTTAAGACACTGGTATGGAAGAAACTGTACGCAGCGAATACATGGTTGTTTATTCCCAATCAACCCACAACAGCAGCATTGCAATGCAGCGGGGATCGAGAAGATGTGAAGATTCAAGATGTTGGCATAATCCAGATATCCCCAGATTGTACTATATACACCAAACGGACTACCTTGCATACTCAGCTATTCACTACTATTCCTGTCGTAGCTGGGTTCAACAAACCAATGCAAGTAATTATTAACACTACTTTGCAGAATACGACCACCCACCCTCAACTGCAAATGGAGGAACCTGTGTTGCTACCGTCCGATCATTTTCAACGCCTACAAGAAGAAGAGGACGAGTTGCAGCTACATCAGGAATATCCATTGTGGCACCATCAACATACCATCATGGTAAACACTGGTACTACAATCGGTATCTTGGTATCAGTTTGTATCATCTGGACATTATGGAAGTGCTGGAGAAAGAATAGGAAACCGCAGCCACGCCCAAAGTCAGACCCGTCAGAGAGCTTCAGGTTACAACCACTACCACCTGACGAAGAAGATGGAGAGACAGCCTCAGCCACACCATCCCGGCCCTTTGTCGCTCGGCAGAATGTTTAGGAACCAAACATAAATTTTAATCCTTTTAATTTAATTAGGCGAATATTTCACAAACACATATCGCATACGGAAAATGCTTAACAAAGCGTCAGCAGTAATGTAATCAGTGCTCGAATGACCGGTGAATAGCCTGCAATTCTGCACTCTGCAAGTTTGTTTGTTATGAAATTGAATACGCATATGCGAGCTGAAACTAGGGCAAATATTAAACTTTGTAAGCTAAGTCAGTATTTTTATATGTATAAATAGAAAAATATTCTAGTCAATAAACATACAGTTTGAAGTCTTGTTTCACTGTGTCACGCTGACCAACGGCCCCAGGTCTTTTTTGGTACATCATCTCGTGTGAGACCGCACGAGACCGTTGGTTTGCACCCCTTTTTAATTCCTGCACCCCTAAGATATTCCTGCAACTGTCCAAATTAAATTCATACAGTCCATTACAAGCTCCACCCTGAACAATAACGGAAAGCTACTTTCTCTGCTCTGACGTCATACTGCCAGATTTAAAACAAACTATTTTTTGAGAAATATGATTTATAAGATTGGAATTGCATAGCCTGTGGTGTTAAATGAGGTGTAGTAATTTTTAAAAACTGCTTTTGCAATTGGGTTTACCATAATTAATTATTTTATCTTTATAATATGAGTGACGCGCATGAGTGGATTAACGATATTTCCATTGTCCCGACAGAGGTTCTCATTGTCCCAACCTACTATATAGATGGATATTTCCGACCGGTCGGCGTAAGAGGTAACGGCAGATCGTAAATATAAAACGAGTTACAAATTTAATTTTAATATATTAGTGACCTCAGTGTTCTTGATAAGTACAACAATACTTTATTTTTATCATTTGCTGCCTGCTGCATACAATAACATTATATTGAACTGCATTTAATTTGAACTATAACACCATGCAGCCATCTGGCTTTGGCCACGGCGGCATGGTGCCCACTTACACTTTCAATCCCTCGACATCATCTAACTATCTCCAAAACGGAGTTTTTTACCAACAACAATTATCAACACCAGCCATATCACACATTCTACAACAAATGTTACCAACAAATTTGCCAATATTTACAACAAATAATAACTTTCAACCTCCTATGCGCCACACAATTAACCAAAATTCACAACAAAGTCGAATTGTGAATGACGATATTTTAACTGATACCGACGAAGACGTACCCCAGAAAACCCCTGGCAGAAAGTTAATCGACACAAAAGAAAGCGTACAACACAAATACAACCCAGTACAATAGAGCAAAATACAATTGAACCACAAGTAGTGAACCCTGACAGTCAAACAAACAGATTTGCCGCTTTGTCATCTGAAGATGTTCCAATGCACAGCACTGAATCCACCGTAAACGAAACACCTAAACCCATCGTAAACGAAATACCTAAACCTCCTCCTATCTTCATTCAAGGCGTAATCAACTATCCAGATATGATAAATGACTTAAACGCTATAATCACACCGGACGACTACCTCTCAAAAGCTATGAATAACGATGAAGTTAAAATTAACGTAAAGTCCATAGAAAATTATCGTAAACTTAGTAAATTTTTACAAGACAGAAAAGTTACTCCTCATACTTATCAGCTAAAACAGGAAAGGGCATATCGTGTTGTGATAAGGCATCTTCATCCTACTATTCCAGTGGAAGAAATAAAAAAGGAGTTAGATAAGTTAGGATTCAAAACTAGAAACATACACAACATAAAAACCAGAGGGGAATCTAAAAGACCGCTACCTTTATTTTTCGTTGATTTAGAGGCAGCGGAAAATAATAAATCCATATACAGTCTTAAATATCTTTTAAATATGTGTATCCAAGTGGAACCACCACGGAAAAAGAGAGAACTTGTACAGTGTACTAGATGCCAGTCGTATAACCATACAAAAGCCTATTGTTATCGTCCATTTGCTTGCGTGAAATGCGGCGGAGGTCATAATTCTGCAATATGTACAAAGGACAAAAACACTCCTCCTACTTGTGCCCTTTGCCGTGCAGCTCATCCGGCGAACTACAAAGGATGTACAGTTTACCAAAATCTTCAAAAGAAATACAGTCCATCTAACAAACAAAACCCTACCGTTCCCATATACCAGAATCCCACTTATGCTGCCATAGTAAAATCAACCCATAATCAACCAGAAGTTTCTCCAACTGAAGTCACACTAACTAAGTTCCTCGAAGAATTTAAAAGTCTTTTCAATCAGTTGTTGCAACAAAACAGTGTCATCCTTAACATGCTTACCACAGTGATCAATAAAATAGCTTCGTAATGGGTGCTTTTCTTAGAATAGCTTTATGGAATGCTAATGGCCTCCAGCAGCACAAAGAGGAAGTATCAAGTTTTCTTCGTATCAACAAAATAGACGTACTGCTAGTGTCCGAAGCTCATTTCACTGCAAGAACGTATTTCAAAATTCCATATTATCAAGTCTACTACACACTACACCCGGATGGGACTGCACATGGCGGAACCGCAATAATTATCAACAGAACCATCGCGCATCATGAGTACCCCAATTTGATCAGGAATATCTTCAAGCTACAACAATTCAAGTAAACAAATTGCCAAGCCCATTTACCATATCTGCGGTCTATTGTCCCCCACGCCATAAACTTATGAAAGAAAATATGTTAAACTATTTTACTTCCCTCGGCCCACGTTTTCTTGCTGGAGGTGACTATAACGCCAAGCATACGCATTGGGGGTCGAGATTAATAACAACAAGAGGAAGAGAACTTTATAAAGCCGTTAGTGAAAAGAACTATACTCATTTTAGTACAGGTTCTGCAACTTACTGGCCAACAGATACAGACAAAATTCCTGATCTGCTCGATTTCTTTGTTTCAAACGGCATCTCCAATAATTACGTTAACGTAGAATCAAGTTATGATCTATCATCTGATCACTCAGCCATAATATTAACACTTAGTGCATCCGTAATTTTCAAAGAAATACAGCCAACACTGTATAATCACAAAACGGATTGGGAGTTATTCAGATCGTACATAGAACAGAAGTTGGAAATAAACATAAGATTACAAACGCCTGATGAAGTGGAAGCCGCTACTAACCATTTTATCACTACAATTCAAGCAGCAGGATGGTATGCTACACCCACAGCGAAGCCTTGTCCAGTTTACTCTGTCAATATTCCTCTACAAATAAAGAAACTAGTTGCAGAAAAACGTAGAGCGCGAGCAAATTGGCAACGAAGTCGCAACATCGATGACAGAAGACAATATAATCGTCTCACTAGACAACTTAAGAATGCGCTAAAAGAAGCTCGAAACGAGCAATTCCATCAGTACCTTGGAAATCTCTCTCGATATAACCACTCTCTCTGGAAAGCTACAAAGGGATTTAAATGTCCTCAAACACATATCCCTCCACTGCGTTCACGAACAGGTCAGTGGGCTAGATCAAATATAGAGAAAGCTGAAGAATTTGCACAGTATCTAGCTACAGTATTTAAACCCCATTCTGATGAAGTGGATGAAGAAATCGAAGAATTTCTAAATGCACCTTTACAGTTGTCTTTGCCAATATCACCCTTCTCTTCTAATGAGATAAGGAATGAAATAATGTGCCTTAACGATCGTAAAGCACCCGGTTACGACATCATTACTGCAAGAATATTAAAAGAACTGCCACCTACAGGCACAATCCTACTGACCATCCTTTTCAACTCGATCCTGCGACTTACCTACTGGCCAACACAATTAAAACTTGCTCAAATTACAATGATACCGAAACCTGGAAAAGAACCAACTGAACCAGCATCATATCGGCCAATTAGTCTTCTTTCTGTTATATCTAAACTTCTGGAAAGATTGCTGCTGAACAAAATAGAAAGAGACATCTCTCTTGATGAGCTAATTCCAAATCACCAGTTTGGTTTTAGAAAGAATCATTCCACTATTCAACAATGTCATCGCATAACCGATATCATTAATAAGGCTCTAGAAGATAAAAAGTACTGTTCTGCTCTATTCTTGGACGTTAGTCAAGCATTTGACAGAGTGTGGCATCCAGGATTGCTCTTTAAAATCAAAGCTGCTTTTCCGCAACAGTATTATCTACTAATCAAATCTTATCTCTCTCAACGCACTTTTCAAGTCAAATTCTCTAACGAAGTTTCCACTTATCATGGGATTAATTCTGGAGTACCACAAGGAAGTGTTCTTGGTCCTTTACTTTACCTCATATATACTGCAGACTTGCCTCTATCGCCTTCAACTCAAATGGGAACTTTTGCAGATGACACTGCCATCCTCGCTTGCAACAAAGATCCAGCAACTGCATCACATCACTTACAAGAGCCCGTAAACGCTATTTGTAACTGGATGGATAAATGGCGGATAAAAATAAATGAAAATAAATCTGCTCATGTAACATTTACCCTACGACGTCAAAAGTGCCCATCAGTAATAATTAACAACATTACAATACCTCAGTCGACGGAAGTTCGTTATCTGGGAATGCACTTAGATAGTAAGCTTACCTGGAAAGCTCACATTAAAAAAAAGCGAAAAGAATTAGACATCAAGACAAGAAAAATGTATTGGCTGCTCGGCAAATACTCACGCCTTTCAATAGAAAACAAGATTTTGCTATACAAAACCATTCTTATGCCTATATGGACTTACGGCATTGAGTTATGGGGTTGCTCGAGTTCTTCTAATGTAGATATACTACAACGATATCAATCGAAAACGCTACGCATGATCATTGACGCACCATGGTATGTGACTAATCATACTCTACATAATGATCTTAAGATCCCGTATGTCAAAAATGTAATTACCAAGTTTGCGACTAACCATCAGCGGAAACTAGAAATTCACTCCAATGCGGAAGTTCAACCTCTACTCGATCAAACCTACGCAAGAAGGTTAAAAAGAAAATGGCCTCGTGATACAGTAGTATAATACCTAGATACTAACAATGAATTATAATAGCCCATCGTATATATATTATATAAATAATTGAGATAACATCATTGGATGTTATTCTCTTCATGTACATGTTCAGTCAACAAATTAGCTCATAGGACGTAATGCACTGTATGTATGTTCTGATTGCTAATAAATTCAACCAAAAAAAAAAAATATATATATATATATATATTCCTGCGGCGTTCAGCTCTTTGTTCGTTTAAACATCCATGGAGACGATTTTGCATTGTGCGTCACGGAATACGATAACATGAACAATAAGATAATACGTATTGCTTGAGTAAGAAAGAGATAAACATAGTAGCAAAATATTCGAGAAGGCTTGACTCTTAATTTTAATTATGACATTTGTCAACTAAACATGCCTGCTAATATAATTTGTTGTATGGCTACCTGTTTCTTACTCAAGCGTTGTATTTGCTTGTTCATGTTATCTCATTGCTGTTATATATAATTATGGCCCAGCAGTATATCCAAACGTACACTTTTTCAAATTTTTGAGAACTCATGCTAGCTCAGTTTCAAATTCTTTACAAAAACAGTATTTGGCGTGGATAGGCATCGATATGATGTCTTAATAATTTTCAAACTACGTAACTCTAACTTGTTTTAGTAAGATTTGAATAAAAACACACAATTTCGCTGAAAAAGTTCTAACCAAAAACGACAAAAACAATATTTTTATACAACTTTCATTGAAAAATCTTCTACCACAAGCATTTCTAGAAGCAAAATTGCCGTAACGTAGACTCGCTGTGCATTTTATTACAAAAATTCTTACACTTTTGATGAAAATATATGCATGTTGACCACAAATTAACATAAAATTGAAATAAAAACACGAACTTTCGCTGTAAAATGTTCTGGTCCACATCATCTCACATAAATTTTTACAAAATCGACATCATGTTACATAAACTATGCATAATTTTGCAAATGTTTTACACTTTTTTATAAAATGCATCGCTCAAAATTAAAAGAAATCGCAATTTCGTTGAAAAAATCTACTACCACAATCATTTCGATAAACAAAATTCAAAAATTCGTGTACTTTTGATGGAAATATATGTATGTTGACCACAAATTAACATAATTTTTGAATTAAAACGCCCAATTCGTTGAAAAAAATGTTCTGCCACCATCAAAACACGCAATTTCTTTGAAAAATCTTTTACCACAAGCATCTCGATAAGCAAAATTTCAGTTACGTAGGCTCATTGTTCATTTTTATTACGAAAATTAACTCAAAATTGAACAAAAATCACACAATTACACAGCATCTCACATAAATTTTTACAAAAATCGACATCATGTCACATAAATTATACAAAAAATGACATTTTAATTCAACACACGATGAAAATTTTATAAAAATCACCCAATTACACATCATCTCACATAAATTTTTACAAAAACTGACATCATGTCACTTGAAATTATACAAAATATATGTATGTTGACCACAAATTAACATAAATTTGAATAAAAACACGTAATTTCGTTGAAAAAATGTGCTGACCCCGTCATTTCACTTAAAATTTTACAAAAATGACATATCACTTGAAATTATACAAAATATATGTATGTTGATCACAAATTAACATAAACCTGAATAAAACACACAATTTCGTTGAAAAATTTGCAAATGTTTTACACTTTTTTATAAAATGTATAGCACAAAATTAAAAGAAATCAGAATTTTTTAAATTATATCACGCCATTATGAAATCGTAGATTGATTTTTTTGAAATTTTACATTTTGTAACTGTAAAATAACTTCAAATACTAATATTTTAGCTTTAGATTTTGTAATTATTGCAGATTCGTGAAAAACAAAAGCAGAGTAGAAATAAAAAAACACAAACACTTTGTAATAAACAAATATATTGTTCTTATTTCGTATAATACTTAATAATATAAAAATAAATGTACAGCTGAATGTCTTATTTTCTAAAAACTTGCTAGCAATTTACAAAACTGTAGTTTGAGGTGCACAACATTTCAAATTAAAAAGGCTGCAAGTAATAAAATCAGAATTTCATTGTGTCATTTTAAAGTTTAAGATGCTCCCAATCTAGAATTCCCTTCGTTTTTGATGTTGATGACATCTGCCTTAGAGGCATTTTTCTAACGGCCCTTTTTTGGAGGCGTTTCCTTATCGGCGTTCTTCTGACTGAACCTTTTTGATGTGGACTTGGATGAGTAGCTGGTGTTTTTAATTTATATTCTAAATGGGACTCGCAGTTATCAGTTTCCATTTCGGTTTTTACTGTAGTACCAGTCGGGGTTGGCACTTTTTGTTGCTTAGGTTTAGGCAGCAGCACATGAGCAACGTTAAGGTCTTTGATGTAATCAGCAAACTGTAGGCGTCCGGGTGGATTAATGGTTTTTCGAGGCCTCAGAGTGTCGTGAACTAAATCGACTATATTAGATGCAGGTAAAATTTCACCCTTTATAGTAACGGTACCCTTGTGATCCCAGCTCACATCGTTTGAGGCACTCAAAATGCGTAGGAAAACTTCTGCTATTTTCTTAAAAGTTTTGGGAAGTGTAGATAAAATAACGGCATTTGATAGGCTGTTACTGCTTGATTCAATAGGTATTTTGATTGGCTGCCGTGCCTGGTTTGTGAAATGAAGGAATCTTTGTAACACCTGATTGTACTGCCCCCATTTATCGTGATCAGTTAATTTGGTCTTTAAAACTTTCTGCATTTCGTCATCAAGCTGTGATAATATATTTTTCTCCGTATTCTCGCCAGACTTAAGACGTTGTACAAATTCCGGCGATACAATCAACATCTTCCGCTCTTGGTCCATTTTAGTCTAAAAGGAGCTCAGTTGTTTGTTCTGGTAGAGCCGTCGTGAATAAACTAACTTAAAATCAAGACTTTCATAATAAATATATATAAAAAATATGGCAGGTACGGGAATCGAACCCGTATTCTCTCTAGAGATCAGAACTTAAATCTGACGCCTTAACCATTCGGCCAACCTGCCCCCCTATATAAACGAGCACTCTCTGCATAATTAAGAAAACATCTAGTTTAAAAGCCTTCTATTTGCAATTTCATATAATATTTCATATAAATTAAGTCATGTACAAATTTCTAAATCGGGTTTGATATATATTTATCGAAAGACTTGACCCTCAGCTACCGTTTTATTATTTGTCGTGATTCGTCATCGATGAATTTTACAAGAGCCAACCTGTCTGCGATGTGACGCACGCAATGTTTCCATACCTTTTTATTTTAAAATTTTATAAAACCAGAGGTCCGACTGATGCCGCACTAACTCGTTTTAAACCATGCGTGATTTTTGTTAAATTTTTGTCGTATGGTGAGTAAAAATGTCGTTTTTTGTATAATTTCAAGTGACATGATGTCAGTTTTTGTAAAAATTTGTGCGGGATGATGTGGACCAGAACATTTTTCAGCGAAAGTCCGTGTTTTTATTTCAATTTTATGTTAATTTGTGGTCAACATGCATATATTTTCATCAAAAGTATAAGAATTTTTGTAATAAAATGCACAGCGAGTCTACGTTACGGCAATTTTGCTTCTAGAAATGCTTGTGGTAGAAGATTTTTCAATGAAAGTTGTATAAAAATATTATTTTTGTCGTTTTTTGGTTAGAACTTTTTCAGCGAAATTGTGTGTTTTTATTCAAATCTTACTAAAACTGCAACAAGTTAGAGCAAATTTATGTCAATTTGTTGTCAACATGCATATATTTTCATCAAAAGTATAAGAATTTTTGTAATAAAATGCACAGCGAGTCTACGTTACGGCAATTTTGCTTCTAAAAATGCTTGTGGTAGAAGATTTTTCAATGAAAGTTGTATAAAAATATTGTTTTTGTCGTTTTTGGTTAGAAGATTTTCAGCGAAATTGTGTTTTTATTCAAATCTTACTAAAACTGCAACAAGTTAGAGGAAATTTATGTTAATTTGTTGTCAACATGCATATATTTTCATCAAAAGTATAAGAATTTCTATAATAAAATGCACAGCGAGTCTACGTTACGGTAATTTTGCTTCTAGAAATGTTTGTGATAGATAATTTTCAATGAAAGTTGTATAAAAATATTGTTTTTGTCGTTTTTGGTTAGAACTTTTTCAGCGAGATTGTGTGTTTTTATTCAAATCTTACTAAAACAAGTTAGAGTTACGTAGTTTGAAAATTATTAAGATATCATATCGATGCCTATCCACGCCAATTACTGTTTTTGTAGAAAATTTGAAACTGAGCTAGCATGAGTTCTCAAAAATTTGAAAAAGTGTACGTTTGGATATACTGTTGGGCCATAATTATATATAACAGCAATGAGATAAAATGAACAAGCAAATACAACGCTTGAGTAACAAAGAGGTAGCCATACAACAAATTATATTAGCAGGCATGTTTAGTTGACAAATGTGACTTTATATGAGACAGTGGCGACAATAGAGTGTATTTTGTATAAATGGTAAATTTCTAGTTATTTACAAGTGAGGAACAAATAAAATATTCAACAATACACGCAAGGTAACAGGTTTTACTGGCTCAAGAAGGTGACTGGTTCGCCTTTGGCTCGCCAGTCATATCTTTCTATTCGCCGGTAAATACCTTCTTACCAAGCTAGTAATGTTAAATACTATTAACAATCTGTTTTTTATTAACCCATTTAAACTAAGGGGGTGGTTATCGATCCCTACACGTTCTTAAATTTTCTGGTTTTAGAGCCTTTTTTGTGTTAAAAACATTATAGTATAAATAGGTACCACATGTTGGACGGGTGGCTCTAATGAATAATAATATGCAAAATAAAACATTATTAGCGCTAAAATATATATACTGCTCAACAAATCAACTGGACCACCCATAAAAATTGTATTTGTTACATTACGCCATAAAAAATTATACAGTGTGTCCCAGGATTGATGTTACAAGAGGTGAGATGGACACAAAATTTTAGAATTTTATTTTAAGATTGTAGGATTAGGTCCTGCATGGTCTGAAGAGAATGTTAAGAATATATTCAGTTTTTGAAAAAAACAAGTGGGTTTTGACAGTAAAGTGAAAACGATTTTCTTTTCAGGTAAACTACCCTTTCTGTTTATAATGAGGTGAAATAATACCAAGAAAAGTTGTTTAGAATGATAAATTATGGGCCGCCCCACGTTATTAGCGGTCTAAAAGTTGAAGGAGCCGGAAATTACTTCTTGCCGCTAAAAGTGGGAGAGCCAGAAAGTACATTTTTTTATTGGGATGCACTAATACAACGCCTCGTTTTCAAAAGCTAGTACCACTCTGTGAATCTGCTAGTCAAAGAAACACAAAGCACCTATAGAATGGACAACATCTCCAACCTAAAGCTGAGAAACTTTCAGAAAGTAGTGCTCGTTTTCAAGCAGCGATAAGAAGCCAGTCATATCCAGAAATATCGTAAGGGGAGTATTTGAAAGCTAGAAATAAGGTGGATGACTTTCGCTTAAAACGGTGCGTTTCGTAAAATCGCATTTTTTCGGAGCATACATCCCAGAGCGGGGATTTTTCGTTGGGTGTGGTCCAGACGTCTGGGCGACTTGTGACGTTAGACACACAAGACTTTGGATCGAGTATCATATTTCTCCACGCATTCTCTGGTAGAATCCCCGAGTGCAGCATTGTTTTAAAACAGGGACGGATTTAGGGCGATTTTAAATTCGCGCATGAGACTCCACTCGGCATAACGACCTCGGGGGCTCAACTTTTTCGCATGACTTATTTGTAATATGACAAACTTGTATCATAAATAACTATTATTTTCTTAAAATGGGCATGCTCTACTGTAATGAAAGCTACAGTAGTAATTGATTTTTTTTAGGAAATTCACATAGCAAGTAAGAACAATCTCGTCGTGGTAATTTAAAAAGCAAAGCAAATTTAAATCATGTATTTGCAATAAGTTTTTTCAAGTTACAATACTAATAAATAAGGTTAGGGAAAGAATAATATATCTAATATATATGATATATACTGATATACATATTAATTAATTGCTAAAAATATAATTAAGAAAGCCCTAAATTGAAAAGAAATCTGCAGTGCATTTTAATTAAAAAAAGCTGGTTATTTTATATATTTAATATACCTACTTAACTAAACTTGATATGGTTGTGATAAAAGTGTTAAATATGTACTTAACAGTAAAATAAAATATAACTTGAAAAAAACACTTCTTATTTTTAAATTAACTACGATTAATTTAAGAAGACTGTTGTAATTTTAATTACGTTATAAATGGCACATTAAACCTGTTAATTCTGTTCCTTTTTTGCTGCCAGAAGATCCATGGCTTTACAGAGATAATTATAGTTTCATAAGTTGATGGTCTGGTACTAAAAAAACAATTATTAAAAACGAATTGCAAATGTAAATAAAAGCGGTTTTAAAATGTAGCTCTCATGCACGTTTTCCCCTGTACAATTGCGGAAATCCAACATCTTAGCTACAATTAACTTTAAAAAATATTTGTATGGTTTCCAAACATTAGATTTCACTTAATTATGAATATTGGGTTTGAATAGTTTTACCTAATTACCTTCTACTATTCGTTTTATATTGTAGTGAGTTACTATTTTTAAGGTACATATTAGTTGAACATGAATAACGTTGATTGAAATTTTAAGTTTTCTCTTCTCTTATTTTACTTTCTGATTTTCAATTACATTATTATATTTCCAAAATTATTTCGAAACGGGATAAATAGATTACCAAATAATGACATACATTTCAAACATAAGTCAAAATTATGATGTACCTATTTTTGGATAACTGGAATTTTACATCTAATGCTGAACAAAAGGTTAGTAGCGGAAGTTTATAACAAAAATACTTACGTAAATACTTGGCAATAGCAACAGGATTGCACTCAATTTCACTGATAATAATAGCAAGGCGATTGGATATATTTGTCAGTGTATCTGGGTGCAAATTGTCCACTAGATTATTTGCTTTGCTCCAATAATACATAATTTTGCGTTGATCAATGCAGCTCTTGTACTTCTTCAACATCTATAAAAATATTGGCATATTAAATACTACCAAAGGTATCTATTTGTTCTTCGGGGCCATAATATTACACACTTGACGAAGACTACACGAGGAATAAGAGAAAAGTAATGTCGCAACATTTCAAGTTCAATTTTATCTTGCTTTACGTTTTGCGCAAAAGCACATTACTCCAGTATTCTAGCATTTCTGTTAGTGCTGTTCCTGTGATAGGCCTAAGGCCAGTTATAAGTAACAAAATCATAATTAAAACAAAATGTTTTGCAAACGATGATGAAATGTTTTAACTTTTCTGAAAAAGACTTACCATCATGAAAACGTAACTTAAGGATTCATTCCAGAGATCTTTGTTAGTTTCCAGCTCCCACAAAAACAATGTTTTTATGTAATAACTTGCAATCTGCTGGTTTTGTGTGTGTCTCAATTTCTGAAATCCGTATTTGCTACAATGAAGAACGCTTGCATGATAGTAACATACCTTAAGCAACCTAAGAGCAGGCTTCAAATTGCCACGGTCGCTGATGAGAACATTTTCCTGCTCTTGAAATGATAGCCTCCAGTGCTTCGTGGTGTCCCCATTTCGGTGTGGTTGTTTGGGAACAATGAAAAACTCCTTCTATAGATATCACATTAGAAACAGAAAACAAAATTGAATTGCGTTCGTTACCTTGTTGGGAACCGGATTCTGGCGAAACGGTGTTTTAGGCCAGTTATTTTGAGAAAACACAAAACATGGCACTAAGTCTATACTGAATTTTGCTGGACTGTCCTTGTTGTTTTCGCCAAGATCTAAAGTGTGCGCAGGTCCGTCTTTACGGGCATTTGATGTGTGCGCAGGTCCGTTTGTACGGAGATCTGATGTGTGCGCAGGTCTGCCTTTATGGAGATCTGATGTGTGCGCAGGTCCGTATTTACGGGAATCTGATGTGTGCGCAAGTCCGTCTTTAGAGAGATCTGATGCGTGCGCAGGTCTGCCTTTACTGATATCTAAAGTGTGCGCAGGTCCGTCTTTACGGAGAGATATCTAAAGAGCAATAATTATTATATTTATATAATGAAATACATGACAGACAATGTTTTTGTAACTGTTTTTAAGTGGAATTTAAGTTAAACTAATTCGAAGGTGAAAATGTTCTGTATGTGATCTTTCATGCCAACTAGAAATGAAGATTGTAAATCTGAGCAACAAGTAAGTAAATTGGCTGATTTGAGTGCCAGAAAAATTACCTGAACAGTTTCGAGCATTTAAAAGTGCCAACATTAGTTTCTGGGCACGAAATATTATGAAATAAGAAAATAATAAAAATTTTTCGTGAATATCATTCACGCTTTTTTAAACCTTATTGAGAAACTACAGGATTTCGAGAAGCGGCTAAATAGGGAAAGAAGTGCAGTTTTATGAGCTTTGTTTAAGGATATTATTGTCATAATCTCTAAAACTTTAGGAACTTCGCATTACAACAACAGCACATACTTACTGTAATACCTTCAGGGTTGTAACTCATCTCTAGTTCATTAATAGCCTTTTGAACTACACTATGCATCCAAGCGGAAACCTTAGCCGCTACCAAAAAGCCGTTCTCCATCAGTTGCTCCGCCATTAAGCTAAAAGTAATTATTGCAAAATTTTAGAATATAAAATTACGACTATAAATTAATTTAAAAAGTATTTGTCAGTTTAAAGGACAAGATACAGCTTCCACGACAACATAAACAAACTGTATATATTTTTTAGCTTCTGGATTTATTGTAATGCACTTCCACAGTGAATAGCAACAGGCTGTTAGAATAATTTCCCAGTGCTAGTACTTTCCGTATTTATAGCTCAAATTTAGCCCTTGTCTGATTCATTTAAGCCAAATCTTTAGTTTGGTAATGTTATCAAACCTTGATTCTGCACGAACCTTATTTCCGCTTACCCCATATATTAACTGTCCATTTTGGTGGGATGTAGCCTAATCTATCTTATTGCGTTAAATAAATAGGTAATAAATCTGAAGCCTTTTTTCGGGAAGTTCTTTCAAAACCTTACCCGTGACCATATCGTATCCAGGTGCTTTGGGGGGATTTAAGTTGTAAAGAATTTAAGTTTTGATTCCTGTTACAGTGTATTGCTTAATTGGCAAGGGGACTTCAAGAAACTGCGGGCTTTCGTTTTCTTCATCCGTTGCGATTTCGAAAGGGAAATGTTGAAATTCTAGTTAAATGAGGAGATGCGAATGGTTCTATAATTCAATACCGAATCCGGATTCGCACCTTTAAGGGATTAAGGAAGGTCTTGCATAATGTATTTGTGGGTATGTACGAATAACATCTGTAAGCAAAAATTAAATCGTAATCCAATCGAGTCTAAGAGACATTGAAGAATTCGTGAAAACACATTTACCCCTTTCACCAATCCTTTTTCTTGATCTGTTCGGGCCCAGTTGCTGTTACCAGTACGAAGGGGTGCTGTTGAGACGAGTTTAAAATCCCGCACTTGCTTTTCAAATATCCGAGCGTTCCCGCATCTTCTATTTTAAATATTGGCAATTGCGTGCTCCCTTTTTAAATTCAAATACCGACACTTCCCGCTCGTTCTAGTATAGTGCAATTTTGATCGTTTGCCCGTGTGCGAGTCGGCACAGGTGTTCTATGACGTCACGTCGTCAAAACTAGTCTGGTGATTTAAGCCCCACTCGGAGAAGCGGTTGTAGTGTTGTGTTAGAGCGTGAGTAGGACAGGGAAAGCAAGCGAAAGCGCCATATACCTCTTTGGTCGTCAGGGTGCGTCTTGACATTCAACGTCTCGAGGCAATTTGAACTCCGTTTCCCGTCATGATAGAGTGAACAAGTGGTTTTTGAGCTCGTGCTTCGGCGCGCCGTTACGTCGCCGAGCTATCTTTTGTAATAGTTAAAATTAGTTCTGTACCCTCAACCCGCTGTATTTATTATGTGCGACTCGTGTGTGCTTTCTGAAGTCGCTGTGCAAGACATTCGAGGGACATTGAGGATAAATAGGGCAGCCATAGGACTCCTATCGAAGGCTTTTTGCAGGCCTTAATTATCACGATTACCGGATTATCCCCTGGGTTCTATTCTGTGCCGACCGATTTCTACGGACGTCCCACTTTCCTATACTCTTCGTTGGAGGATCCAACATGTCCGTTTGTTGACACCGCATTCCGGCTTGTCGAAGCCCCCATTCCCGTACCGTAAAATTTATTGAGCAGTCACCGTTTTACCTCTAGCCAGCATCTTCAGGAAACAGTAATTGCTACGGCCCCCTAATTCTCCAAATTAGGTATTGTCTTAATTGTTAAAGTGGGTTTTTAAATCATTCTGTGCGATGCTGTTTTGAACCCAGTACGGCATCATTCAAAATATTTGCGTGTAATCAATTTGCCACATGAGCGTATCTCTTCTTAAATTTTGGGGCTCGTTCTCAATGAACATTGCCAAAGTTAATTATGGTTCAATCACCGATTGCTGATTTGATTATTATAGGTGGACTTTGTTCAGGTCAAACGATTCGATGGAAAGTAATGTTTAAGCTACTAACAACCCTTTTATTTGTTTTCATGTTTGTACAACTACTTCACATGTCTGTTTCAAATCAATGGATTTCATTTAATTAATTATTCGTGCGTTATTATTTCGTATATCTTGTGTTGCAGGCGAATTTTGTATTATGTGTTCTGTTTTCTTTTTGCAAGGAATTTAGGGAAGTTAAAGAAAATTAACGAAATGTGAGTTCACTGAGGCTGCAAGCTAGCTGGAATCAAGCACTGTAGGTTGTAGGCATCTTCAAAGAGAAGCCCATCTTTCCACTTTTAGTAGGTTCTCTCATTTTCCAAGTAGAAAAGTGGTGGCGTCTGTGGCATTCTAACATCTTTATTTCGTTTAACAGGTCCTTTCCCTAATTAGTATTGTAATGAACGCCCCCTCCCACTTAGCCCCCAACATTGTTACAGTGCATCGTAGCATAATTGGGGCAACAGATCTGTGCATTTTTTCCGATTTATGTCGCCCTTATCGTGTTACTGACTGTTTAGGGTTTTGGAATGTTAAATTCATTACGTAAAGCGTCTTCATGTTGTAACAATCTGGCGGTTTTGTCGTAATGTCGCATTGCGACTGTCACAGTGCTTTGTGTTGTTGTGTAATTTTTAAACTTTTGGTTGTTCTCGAGAGGGAGTAGTCAGTAGCTTCTGTCGGTAACAAAAACTTCAAGTAGCTTTGTATTGATTGTTTTTTGTTCAGAATGTAGATTTTTGAGTTCAGTTCAAGTAACGCCATTTTGCGTAGCGTTGCTGATGATTTAAAATTAAGCCTTTGAACTGTTTTTACTGTCCTTTACGTCAATTTGAGTATTTTTCGTCAAGTTTTAATGTTTGTACTTAGTTTAACGTGGGATTAAAGTGGTTACCGTCATTGAGTCAGATTTGATTGTTTACCGTCAAGATTTATAGTTTGTATTTGGTTCAATTGTTGTGTAATTAAAGTTATTGCCGTTTTTGAGTCAGTTAGATTGTTTGCTGTTAGGTTTACCGCCTGTGTTTAGATTAAACGTTGCGGAATTAACCACACTAACCTTTATTAAGTATTACATTTAATGTTCATTGTTCACTTACATTTTTCTACGTTAATATAGTTCATTTTCAATTAGTTGTGTTCTTCTTTGGTAGATTTATGAAGTTTGCATGTGTGTTTTTATGATGTAAAGGGTTTCAGGTAGCTGTAAGAAAATGTAAGCAAGGTAGATCTAGCACAGCTGTTTGTGGATCATTGCTCAAGTACTGCCTAGGTTGGATAGGAAAGGTGCGTCCATTATTTCCACTTTTGAGTGAGCGGATTTGCCGATCTAAAAGTGGTGGCGTATGGCATTTAACATCTTTATTTCGTTTTCCAAGTCGTAGCCCTAATTAAGGTCGTAAAGGACCCCCTTCTCCATTGAGTTTTAGCCGGCAACCTTTGTTACAGGCCATCGTAACGTAGTTGGGGCAACGGATCCAAGAATTTCTCGATTTGTGTCGTTTTATCGGGTAACCGACGGTTGAGTAGTTTGGTTATCAACTTCATGTCGTAACATCGTTTTCGTCGTGTAACAAATTTGTAAATATTGTCCAGTTTGACGACCTTAATTAGTTTCTGAGTATCACAGTAATGGTTTTGATTTGCAGGTTAAATAATATAGATAAAAACACTCGACGTTACGGCCTAATTTTTTCTGTGCGCGATAGCGGTAATCACTTGACCTTTCTTGCACTAGGATTGGTGAGTATCACATCTTTAAAAATCTATTTTTTTCCATTTCTTCAAAATGAAGGGCGACTTTCCTGCTTCGATTACAGTAAACGCTTGATATACTGTTGAGAGATTTTTTCTCTATAATGCATAATAGTATATTATGTTATTAGGAGCAAAAGTTATACTTTATGTGGCGTGGCTGGACGGGTTAAGATAAGTACCGCCGAGCCACATAAAGATACTTTTGCTCCGAATAACATATAGTATTTTTTCTTCAAACGTTTTTATAACAAATTATTTACAACTTTGTGAACAAAATTCGAAGAAAATTACTTGATCTCGTCAGCGACAGATAAAGTTGTTTAGATGCCATGGCAATGAAGTGACAGTTTAGCATCATCAATCAAGCAGTATAATGTTACATTTTACTGCCGTTTAAAGAAAAAACTTTTATGTTGCAGTTTAATAATTATAATGATTATTCAACACTATAATGAACAAACCAATAAAAATTGTTTAATTTGTCGGAAACGGCCAATCAAAATTGACTCTCTTTGAAAACACTTACAGCCGTATTCATAGTATGTTTGCGGCACTGTACGTCTATGTCAAATTCGAGGTTAGCAGGTTAGATTTTGTGTCAATTTCTGTCAAAATTGACGGAAAACCTAACCTGATAACCTCGAATTTGACATAGACGTACAGTGCCGCCAACATACTATTCATAACCAAACTCCGGCGACTCGCCGGCGAGCCGCTGGCGAACGACTATGCATACGGGTGTTTTAATGTCGCAGTGTTTTCACGAGAGCCCAATTGGTTTCAGTGATTTCAATCTAGTGAGTAGCCTTTGACTGACAATTCACCAAAACGTCAAAGTGAAGTTTGCAAATCAGCGCCGTTCTAAAAACTCATAATAATCGTGTTGGAAGCTCCGGTATTGAATTAAAACATTAAAAATCTGTGCTGCCGAACACGGTAATATCCATCTACCCATATTGTTGAATAACCTTTCCAAATACCACTCATGGCAAAAATTTTTAAGAAAATCGTACGACACTCATTAATGACCAATAGAAAAATTAGTTCACGAACCGTAACCAAGACAACAACAAAATTTTTTGGAAATTTTTTGTAGGTAGGCATTACTTCTTTGTAGGGTTTGTGTCGTTACGATTTTCTTACCGAATCTGCATTCGAGCATTAATTCATATCCGGAAATTATTTTTCATGCATTCCAACAACGTCCTAATTTGCCCTCGCGTCCCGCTCGGGCAAATTAATACGACGTTGTTGGAACGCACTCAAAAAAATTTCCGGAAAGAATTAATGCTCTTGTGAGATTATATGTGAGAATTTTTTTTGGTCAACATGCAAATTTATGCAAATTTCTCTCAACAAAAACTGCTCAAATTCCACTCGACCTGCGGTCTCGCGGAATTTTTAAGGCAGTTTTGGTTTCGAGAAATTTAAATGCAATAATTTGCGTGCGAACGAAAAAAATTCTCAAAAAATGTTCACCTTTTGTGGTATTACCCTTGATAATTAAAAGTATTTCTACCTAAATGTTAAAAAAGATGATTTATAAAGCTTACGCATATTTTTCTGCATCCAATGGTTTTTTTCTGGCAAGTTCCATATTTTGAGTTACTTGCACCTGAACAAACCCAGGGACGTCGCTGTTTATGATCTTTGGCACTGCACATTCCGGTAAGGTGAACAGCAAATCGATGTCATATTCGTCAGGTCTTCCCACTTTTAAACCGTTGTAGTAGCTACCCCCATAATAGACGTGTCTAAACAAGCCTCTAAATAAGGGGTTATTTTTCATTTTGTCCCCAAGCGCACGCAGCACCTGCGATTAAAACAATATACAAATACCTTCAGTGTATAAATTAATTTAAATATTTTGTGAATCAAAGTTTTGTATAAGTTGCAGTACTGAAGCAACCTTGACTTTAATGAAGCAAGCTGCAATACCTGCAAAACTTTATTTTATATGAGTTCACAAACACCAAAAAGGTCAAGTTTGCGTAAATTTCTCTATAACTTCCCTCATGAGGAATTCAGCTGAATTTTCCTACTATTGAACGTTAAATAAACCCTTCCAGAACGGTGTCCTGTTGGTCCCAAGACCAGATAAAGGAGGCTGTAAAATGCCGTAAAAAAATATTGTTACGGAAACTAGACTGCAGTATCGGATAGTTGGACGGGATAAAAGTAAACGACCCCGGCAACGAAAGAAGGATTTGACTGCGAGTGCACAATTAGACCTACATATCAGGAAGCAGACAGAGATGGCAAACAGTTGTCGAAGAATCGACTGCTCTCCAAAGGCCACAGTACGGTGCGTGTATAGGTTTCTCAGTACACTTGTATGGACTTTAAATGGAACCTAACCGACATTGCGTGGACTTCGTTAATTGTGTGGACTTACACTCGTTCACGCATTTGCTATACATTTTTAAACAGCTTTATGGCTAGTAGTTACCAAAGTAGAGGTATAAACTAAAGAAGAAAGAGCGGTATAATGAAGAAGAAAATAGAATAGAATCGAAGCTCCTTAGTTAAAACAGCCAACGCTACTAATAATCAAATAATACTAAAATAATTTTTCATAAATTCTAAATAATAAATATAATTTCAACTAATATCATTTATACCTGGTACTCTGCATGCCTAGACCTTGTCCACTAACAAACAAACAAACAAAACAATATCATTTAATATTCAAGCAATAAAAATTAATAAAGCTCGCCTCCATTACGATTAGAAAGAGCAGTTATCATGTCAGCGTAATAAGACTTTACAACCTGATAATAATTACTAAACAATAATAAACTAATCTCTAAACGATACCATCCCAACAAAATTCTAATTAAATGTGGACTAATAATTATAACCATTATAGAAGCAAGAAATTTAAAAACAAGTAAAATAGGTTATTAGTATTTAAATCACACTCTATAATGGCTAAAAAGTAACTATTGAAAAATATAAAGACAAAAAAAATAAATAGCAGAGATATTCAATCAAAAAGAATTAATTAATAATTATAAATAAGTTTTAATAAATTACATAATACTAAAAAAACAATAAGGCAACAAGACAAACAAAACAAATGGTAAATACCAAACAACTAAATTGCATATTCGCATCCATAAATCGAAGTTTGAAATTAAATTACTTGAATAAAAAATAAAAAAAGGTTTCTTAATAAATAATAAATGTAATGGTAGTAAAATAATAATAATATTCTCGTACAAATTTCAAAGAAAATAGATTAGAGTCTAGATACAACGTACTCTGTTGACTATAAGAATACAAATACCAAGTATAAGAGGCTCTAAAGAAAGATACCAACATAATTATAATAGTAGTTATTAAACCCCAAAAGTTCTATTAATTAATATAAATTCACTAAGCAAATTAAATGAAAGGGCAACTGCGATATTAGAAGAAGAAAATAACCATCATAAAGATATTCTAAGTACAATATCAATTAAACCTTTATTTAAAATTAAACCGTCTAGTCGTTCTTAAGTAATATTAATAAACGCCGAATCAATACAACCGTTTAAAAAATCATATAGAACTTAAAACTAAAATTAATATAGGAGTTAAACTAATCTCAAAAAATGTAAAAAATAACAATATTTATAGAATTTTTATTACCAAATAACATATTGATAGTAATAAAAAAATTAACCAAGTAGGTACACTTGTGCACATAAAAATGGAATACATTTACTGTTGGACTGATTTGAAAAGTCGTATTATTTGCTTTATTCAATAAATTTTTTATACGATATTTTTATTTAACTATTTTCTTGTAATTTAATTTCACTTTATCGATGTTTCAAAACAACCGGTATTACAAAAGTAAAATATTACAAAAATCGGTTGCAATACTTGTATTCCATTTTTATGAGCACAAGTGTAAGTTTTCTCTAGCTATAATTATTAAAGCACAAATTAAAATTCCAAGTAAAATAACACAAAAATCAAAAGTAATTAAAAATATAAATAATAAGGAAGGATTAACGCAGATTTAAAATAGTTGTTCTGGTTTTTACTTCCTTTTACAATAAAGGAAGTATTGGATTCACCCCAAAAATTCGAAATTGAGTTTTCAACAGATCTTCACGTTTTAGAGTCCCCTGAACCCAAAAAACATATTTTTTTTCATTGGTCTGTCTGTCTGTCTGTGTGTGTGTGTGTGTGTGTCTGTCTGTGAACAGAATATCTCAAAAACGAAAAGAGGTATGGCATTGAACCTTCATATATAAGTTTTGTGTACTATGTAGATGAGACAGCAAGCTTTTGAAGAAAATCGCATAACCGGAAGTAGGTGTTTACTCTTGTGATTTTTCAGTTTTTTTCTATTTTTTCAAAAACGGCTTTAACGATTTTTTTTAAACTTTACATTTTTATTACATTTCTAATGTGTATTGATGTGAAATAGTTGATTTTCTAGTTGAATACTTCTAAGGTGAGTTTCTTTTGTTTTTTTTCTATTTTTTTTATTTACTCCTATTTTAAATAAAACACCCGGTATATTATTACATTTTTGAATTCACCTTAAAATTCTAGAGAAAATTTGTCTCTTCAACTAACGCTCTATTTTGCACCGTTTTTGTAGAATTTGTAATTTTGAAAATTTTTGGCAAATGGTTAAAAATTAAAAATGAAATTTTTGACTAATTATAAGATCACTGTAAAAGGAAGTTGTGTGCGTGTATCACACCAGATTTTTACTTCTTTTTACAATAAAGGAAGTATTGGATTCACCCCAAAAATTCGAAATTGAGTTTTCAACAAATCTTCACGTTTTAGAGTCCCCTGATCCCAAAAAACATATTTTTTTTCATTGGTCTGTGTGTGTGTCTGTGTGTGTGTCTGTCTGTGTGTGTGTCTGTCTGTGTGTCTGTCTGTGAACAGAATATCTAAAAAACGGAAAGAAGTATGGCGTTGAAACTTCACATATAAGTTTTGTGTACCATGTAGATGCGACAGCAAGCTTTTGAAGAAAATGACATAACTGGAAGTACGTGTTTACTCTTGTGATTTTTCAGTTTTTTTCGATTTTTTTCAAAAACGGCTCTAACGATTTTTTTAAACTTTACATTTTTATTACATTTTTGATGTGTATTGATGTGAGATAGGTGATTTTCCAGTTGAATACTTCTAAAATGGGTTTCTTTTGTTTTTTTTTTCTCATTTTTTTTATTAACTCCTATTTTAAATAGAACACCCGGTATATTATTACATTTTTGAATTGAGCTTAAAATTCTAGAGAAAATTTGTCTCTTGAACTAACACTCTATTTTGTACCGTTTTTGACAAATGCTTAAAAATTTAAAATAAAATTTTTGGCTAATTATAAGATCACTGTAAAAGGAAGTTGTGTGCGTGTATCACACCAGATTTTTAATACTATACAGGGTTATTAAAAATTTGCAAATTTAATAATTTCAATTTTTTATGCAACATCCGGTATCTTTTAGATGTTTGAAAAGTCCTTTTAATGAGTTTTTTCTGATATCGTACCTCATAGCGCTAAATTCAACCATTTTCAGTTACTTAATAGGAACATATAAAACAATTTAACCCCTTCAAGTTGGTTTATTTAAAAGGTTAACAAAAAAATACAGTGAAACTGCTAATTTAAACACTTGAACTCTCTGAACATAAAAAAACAGGTTTAGGAAATACAAAATTCGGTCATTTTTGATACAAAAAATAATAAACACGAACAAACGATAAATAATAAAGAATAGTATAGACGGAGGATAATTCAAAACTCTGTTTTGGCAAGGCAACAGGTACACTTTGTGTTCACTTATTAAAATTATTTTCGTTTATAAACGGTTTTCACATACAGAGCGTTGCATTAAACATAGTTTTCTTTAAATGGAACACTTAGTATACTAGGCCTATTTTTTTCAACCTCCGATTCGGTAGAAATAAAAAACAAAATTGAATATGAAATATGTATTGCATAGAAAATGTAGGTACATCTCTCTGATACATTTCTACGTAATCGCCATTTCGATGAAGGCACTTTTGTATGCCCTCCTCAAAGAGGGTTTCCATCTGGTCACTTCGCCAACTGTTGATATTGATTTTTAGCTTTGTCTTTAAACTTTCTGCAACATTCTCGCACACAGCCGTTGTTCATAAACTGTACTCTCTCGGCAATAAATTTCGACTGCATTATGCCCTTCAAGATTGGGACTTCAGCCAGAAAACAGAGAATTAATGCTTACGGCGCGCAGTTGAGACTTGGCGGGCGCAGTACGCCATAATTCGCATTCTTCTGGCTGAAAATATAGACTGAAGGCAAAATGTAGTCAAAATTCATCGTCAGACGAGTACAGTTTATGAACGATCGCTGTATGCGAGAACGATGCTGAAAGTTTAAAGAAGGAACTAAAAACCAATGTGAACAGTTTGCTGAGTGACCAGGCGACAACCTTCTTTGAGGAGGGCATACAAAAACCTGTGGCACAGTATGATAAGTGCCTTCATCGAAATGTAGAAATGCAGTTGAGAGATGTACGTATATTTTTATACAATAAATGTTGTATAGTCTTTTTTGTTTTTTATTCTTACTAAATCGGAGGTTGAAAAAATAACCCTCGTATTATAGCATCTTTGGAAAGCTACTTCAGTGCTAATTGAATTGGTACAAATTATATGAGGCTACTTTCAACCGTTCTCTCGCCAGGGCGAGTTATTTGTAAAAAAGTGGCCCACTTTAGATGCTTGCAGTAGTGGCCAATATTGATATTGTGCATATTCCATACATTCGTGGCTAACCTGCTGTTGGTTTTTTTAAACGTTTGCGAAACCTTAAGAAACTAATTTTTTAATGAAACACCTTGTATATTTTGGACTTCGTGGATGTAGATTTTCATATACATTCATATGGTACCAGGTTTGTATAAGGTAAAGTACATAAGAAAAAAGTTACAGAGCTCCAAAGGATTTATTTTTGTTGAATTGATTTTATTATCAGAACATTAAAATAGCATTTATTCTAATCAATTATGGCACGCATTCGTATTGTATGTTCAATTAAACCAAAAAAGTATAAATAATTATAGTGTACATTTCTACTAATTATTATTATTATTATTACCATACTTAATAATTTTTCTTATTTACTTTAGCTTATCCAAATCAGATATCATAAGAAAGCGTATGCCAATCTGCATTCCCAAAGATCAAAGTATATAGGGAATTGCATTTAAAAAGATTTAAAAAGACTTCGCAACAGTTTAAAAACTCTCTATATTAAACAATAAATATAAATTTTGCCACGCATGTATGGAATCTGTAACTGTAACAATTTCTTAAACAACTCTAAATGCTACTTTACAGCGCGGAGTATTCATAATACCGTTAAGTAAATCTTGGGAATGTAGTATATCTTAACTTGGTCCAATTTTGGCAGTATCAGCTGGGTGTCACTAATTTGTTGACCCAATAAAAAATAAGAAAGTTTAATAAAAAAAGAGAATTATAAATCGAAGTTATTTTATTCACCGCACTGTACAAAAATAAACAAAACAATAAAACCATTAGGAATACGATAAGAGAAGACACAAGAAATTTAGGCACGGAACTAGCAATCGAAAAGAATAATATGAAAGTAATAAAAACGACTAACGCAAATGGGCGCATAAGTATATATCGATTAAGAGATAAAACAGAAGTGACTAGAATTGTTGAACATTTCTACGAAACACTTTATTGGCAAGTAAATTTCGAGCTCCTAACCATATATTTTGAACAGATTCTGAATATCAATATAATACAATTCCATTTAGACTTACTAGATCTACAATTCCATTGTTTCTTTCAACTTCTGCTTTTGGCAAGGAAATGTAGTTGGTGTTGATGCGCTGCAGAGTCGTTTCCATACCGTTGTAATTATTTTCGTTGCCGTTTGCCATAGTGATAAATTTTTTAACCGATATAAAATATTCTGCACGCACAATGAAGTAAGCGTTGGTTGTAAACACGACTAGTTAACAGAGAATGGAGCTAAGATGCAGCAACTGCAGTACTTATAAGCTGCAAATTCTTTGTTGTGGCGGGGATGCCCCGAATTGTAGAATATTCGACGACACGTCACAGGCTTTGTCGCTATTGCTTATCGCAATGAAATGCGACAAACACTTGAATGAACTGATGAACTCATAAGACAGGAACTGGTAATTGTAAAACAATTCCAAACAACTGTTGTGACTAGCAAGCCCATGAGATGCAAACTGAAAATTTAACAAACTAACAGTTGGTAATTAATATTCTATCTGAGGTAGTAATGTGAATTCACTGGAAATTGTTGATTTCGTTCTATTGAAATAGTTTCTGATATCTGTACAAGATGTTAATAACGTTGAAAAATATGTTTTATACTCAAACTGCCTATAAAAAACAATCTAATGAGCTCCATTGTCAATAGATCGGTGTTTTAATACATGAATTACATACATAATTCTGTCCTCTTCTACCACCCTTTAGGATTAGTAGTGTCCGTGAAATTTTTTTATGCAGTTCTATTTTGACCATTCTTTACTGTTTTGCAATCGCATCCCATTTCCTATATTTTTTGGCAGTGACTAAATCGTCGCGGCTTATTTTTTTCTATACGTGACTCCCTCAATTCTTATTGGGATTCACACTTCACAAACTTGGAATTTAGACTTATGCTGTTTAACTCACAGAAGCAATTTTTCAGAAATCAGGGTAGGCGATTTTCGGTTGCAAAAAGGTATAAAACATATTTTACAAAAAAACAGCATACATTTTTCGAATGTTTTTTATTATTATAAATCGCTTAATTTTATGTTTACATTGCATTTACACGTTTTCAATATTTTTCATTGATTTTAAACCAGTGGAAAATTTATCCTTTCTAGATTCATACGCTGCCAAATTAATCTGGAAATTAGTATTAACATTGTAACGGGGCTTAGATCCCTCGCTTTTAATGTTTATTTTATATTAAAAGTTAAAAGTCAGCTTGGTTTTTTGGTTTAAATTGATACATATTGTAAATAATATTTCACGAATGTAGCAAATGTTCGCAAAGCCGAGCCTGTACCATCAACGTGTTGTGAAGTGGAATTTGCGTATGAAGCGTTACAGAGAGTTTAAGCCTGCAGCCGGGTGCGAGAGGGAAGTTCGAATCTAGCGAATTGCAAGAAGAACTGATGATTAGCTGCGGCCTTTGGTCAAAAGAGGTGTCAGCGGCGAAGCGAAGTGTGTCACAAGTGTGACTTAAAAGCGGTTTAAAAGAGCCATGCAGTCAATAAATGCTGCATACTGCATACCAGTAGAAGTTCAGTGAAGTAGCGTTTGTAAGCACGCAAACGCGATCTACATAGTATACATGTATTTACACAATTTGTGTCATAAGTAAAGGCACATTTAAGGCGTCCATTTGGATGCGCTAATTTACACTACACCCAAAGATGCCTTCGTTATGAACTCGTGACGTCAGATGACCGTCAGCAGTTAAACAGCAATCGGGACTTCACTGAGCAGTTGTGAGAATCCCACACAGCACGCTATCCAGAATCGGGGTGACCAAATCAAAGACGTGCCGTTTTCAAGGGTACAGCGCAAGATTGAAGCTGGCATCCAGATAAAATGTTTTCAGTTAAAAGCGATAAGAAACCGCTTCCGCGCTTAAGAAATGCGTTTATGTACGCAAATTGTGTTGATCTGACTGCATGCGAAATGAACAGAACTGGCGTTAGCCAGGACTGTATTTAAGTGTTTTTGACTTTTGCTCTTTTAAGAACAGCTATTTCGGCGCTGTTTTATGTTGATCCTTGGATTTTTTAATAAGTTTATGTAATTACAATTCAGGTAAAAATTCTTAATCGAGAAATCGATTCAGTTAAGACATTGCGTTAGTTAACCCGGGGTCCAAAGGTAGGTACTTACATGTTGTAGACGTAAAAATAGAAGAAAGTTTTTCGTGCTCTCAAATATAAAACGTAAATTTATTCAATTTGCATTGCAAAATTTGGATTTTCAAAGACGGTACAATTACCCACGGTACAACATATATTATATATTAGCACAGTACAGAAAACATTTTCCTTGGAACACATAAGGTAATGTTTTAATTCTAGAAAACTAGTTTTCAGTTAAACAAGTCGACTCAAAGTAAACAAGAAAAGAAGTCGATCCCTTACAAGCGTCTAGAGTCTACATACTGATGATATCAATCCACTGTCATGGAATTCATTCTTTGCGCATATTTCGACCGATAAAAGAGTACAACAATTATTATTGGCTATGGGCCATGGTCCAGATAGTTAAAATAAATCCACGACATATTTTTCAAAACAAAGGAAGTTCAAACAATAATTCTAAAAAATAATAAATTAAAATATCTGCAGTTTTCTAGTAAACTTGATGTAGATGTACATTCGTCCGATCTCCGGTGTTATTTGTAGAGCTTTATAAAATACGTATTCCTGCAACTCATTCCAATTAGCCACAGGTGATTTGTAGACCAGATATTTTAGGTATCGCTATAAAGTAATTACATGACGACGCGACCAGGCAATTGGACCGCCTCTTCAATCCAGGTATTCGTCAACAATTAAAGCGAAATGAGGGTCCGCTCTATCGTGCATGGAGATCATATTTTGACGCACAGTTAGGGACAGGTACTTTATTTAGGAATTCCGAGACATATTTATTGTAAATAATTTTTCATATTTGCACGGTTTGGCAAAAGGTGGTTAAAATAAAACTAGTGAATGGAATCGATAAAAATGAGGAAATAGAACATCACGCCTAACAGTCGCTCACCTAACAGTTCACTCCAAATATTTAACTCAAGCGATGTTGATGAAATTATCTTTTGTTGAATGTGTTTCTACTGTTTTCAGATTTTCAAACTCGAAAAGTATTGGTCTAATTAATTATAACACCATCATATAGTCCGTGCGCGCAAATTTCAAAACAACTTGTATATCCAATACCATTTGTCTGATTATCAACTATACCAGGTAGTTTTGTATATTATAATGTATATTTTACAAAATTGGACAGAAATACAAAAATTTTTAGTATTACAGTTTCATACAATAAACAAAATGCGTTAATAGAAATATTTGTGATATCTGTACCGCAAACAACAAACAATAGCTTTTTGAGCATATTGTTTTGAATGCTGACAGCTGATTAACTAATAATTCTATATAGATATTGCAATTTTTTATCTAATAATATAAAAAAACATTTGAAGTATTACCAGGAAGCGCACCAGTGTATGCCTCTTAGAGGTTTTACAACGTAGATAAATTTTTTTATTATTACTGCCTTATCAGATAATGTCTATAACAATAGCTATACAACCACATCTCGAAAAACGAGCATTCATTATTAAAAATACAGAATGCAGAAAAAGTTAAAACCAACAAGAACGAAGGTATCTAGCAGTAGCATAACTTTATTTTTGTATTCCCTTTAGCACATACAATTCAATTGAAGTATAAATTGAAACGGTAGGAAAATATATTACGATAAAAACGGTAAATGGTAAAATAATGAGTGGCATATTTGGGTCCAAAATATGTTTCTTGTCATCAAGGGTAAAAACCTGAGCTAGGTGCAAAATACTACTTTTATTAAACTAATAGTTCTTGAGTTAAAGCAAAAATTACCAACATTTTGTTTAGGGTGTTTACCCTGTATATATTTAACCTAAATTTCCTCTGTGTTTAGCGAGATATACATACGTATAATCCGCATGAAAAATATCGTTTCCCTCCAATAAATAGTTCTTGAGCTATACCGCCAAAAGGTGGACAGACAGACAGACATACGGATAGACAGTCGAACAGAGGGACAGACAGGAAGACGGAATTGAGAAAATCTGTTTTTCGTCATTTAGGAATCCCGAATAAATCTCTGAAGGTCATTTTTTCACCATTACAATACATCTTTTAGACGAGGGAAGTAATGTATACAGGTATAATATTTCTTCCTATTATTGTACGCAGTATTTATAGGGTGCCCATATTTGTCAGCTATATTGGTAGCATTCTTATTACGGAACATACAGGATTGGTTAAATTAGAAACGTTGAGCATAATTTTGAGGATAACCAGATGCCGTACTTAAATTTTACTACAAACATAAGAACTAACACCCGAAAATAATATGCTAAATAATAGATGGAAGATATTCAAAGAATCTATATTAGGGACGGCGACGGAAATATGCGTATTTAGTAAAATAAAGAAGGACGCTAAAAAACTAGATGGTGGAAGAATGAAGTAAGAGACATAATTAAACAAAAGAAAATAGCATGAAAGAGATGCCAAAACATAAAAAGATAGAAGACAAATTATATTATGATAGACTAAATAGGCAAGCGAAACAAACGGTGCAGAAGGCGAAAAAAAATATGGGAAGAATTTGGGGAATAATTAAACGAAGGTTTTAAAAATAACAATAGGAAGTTCTGGAATAAAATCAAGAGCTAGAGAAACAAAGGAAAAAGAGATCTAAGCGGAATAAATGACGAAAATAACATGCTTATAAGAAAGGCAAACGGGAAGGCAGAAAGATGGAGAAATTTCTTCTCCGAAAACTTTTATATAGAAGAATATGTGGAAGGGGATAACGGAGAAGAAAGAGATGTAAATAGTGTAAGTAAGGAAGATGTCAAAGAGGCAATATCGAAGATTAAAACAGGAAAGGTATGTCGAGACGATAATATAGAACCAGAAATGATAAAATTGATCAGGGATATAGGAATAGAATGGATCTTCAGTGATGTTCAAAGTATACACAAGAATTATTAAGAAAAAAATTAGAATACGTATTGCAAACACATTGAAGAAAGAGCAAGCAGAAAACGATAATATATTGTTATGGTATTGGTACTTCTTCTTCTTTTTCTTTACCCAGCCGTCTGAGTCCACTGCAGGATTTAGGCCTCCCCTGAACGCTTCCAGATTTCCCGGTCTTGTGCTTCCCTAATCCAGCGATTTGATACTCGCTTGATATCGTCTCCCCAACGTGTTGGGGGTCTTCCTCAGCTTCTTTTATCGGTACGTGGTCTCCACTCTATTAGTCGTTTAGTCCATCTATCATCCGTTACTCTTGCAACATGTCCAGCGTATTGCCATTTCAGGTGTGTAATTCTCTCTATTATGTCAGTTACTTTTGTTCATCTACGAATCTCTGTGTTTTTAATCCGATCTGACAGTTTGACTCCCAACATTAACCGTTCCATTTTACGTTGGGCGATTTTTAGCCTCTGTACGCTGGTTTTTGTGAGTGTCAATGTCTCTGAGCCATACGTCATGACGGGCAGGACACATTGGTCAAACACGCTGAATTTGAGACTTGTGGGGATGTGTTACGGTATAATCTTAATGAATCGACATTGCATGTATTCAACGTTAAAAAAAGCGGGTTAGGTTAGAAGGGATTGCCGGTTTCCTAAAAAACACAGATCTAAAAATGTCTCGAAGCAGATGCTCGGCTTCTGTTACCCTCAACTAGCTCGATCGAGAAGGCGTGGTTCGATAAACTTAACGAAACCGGCAGGGGTTATCCTATTCTAATCCCTAACAATTCAATTCATAAATGGGGAAAATGCTCGGAGCGCCACTTGTTTTTAAACAGAGAATTGCTAACGCAGCGAAAACAAGAAATACCACGTAGCTATGAAGAAGTCCTCCAGGTTGCTCCACACCACTCCAGCGTCACTCCTCAGCTCCGCCGACGCCGGAGGCAAACGTAGGGTGGCCACAAAAATCGAAGTCACTTACCTTCGATGGCCACCGCTCTGGAAGCTAATAACAAAATACAAAACACCCCTGATCTTAAGGGCTTACGCGTTCTATCGCATGCTCTGGTCTTTACATGAAAATACACTCGGCTAAAGCCGTATTTAGTTGAGGACTCAATAGGTTCACACATTTAAATCAAACCAATAATTAATTTAGCCAATAATGAAATTTAATGATTTAAATTTTCGTACATCAAGCCAAAAGTCGGCTATCAAAAAGGTTACACCCTAGCTGAGGACAAAAAGGGGATCCCACGCAAGAACTGACTTAGCCTAAACAGAGTTACAAAGAATAAACAACTGAAATATTGGCAAGAGTAAAGCTTCCGCCTTCAATGATCAACTGACATAATTAAAATACAAAGACGTACACAATGTTCGTAACTCCGCACACTGCGCAATAAACAAATGATAATAACACACCCGGCACTGGATAAGCGTAACAGTTAACAATGTACAAATTTACCTTAGCCCAAGCATGGTAATCTGTTGGAAGTCAAGCCTCGGTGATGCTTCAAAGGACGCTGGGGTTGGTGATTGCTTCCTGCAGTGTAGAACAAGGTAGACTCAAGGGTTAAGCGGAACGGTGGACAGCCGCCCAAAAGAGTGCAGAGGAAATTCACGATGAATGCGGTCGTCCCTCGGGAACTCAAGAAAACTCGAGATCGGCTGAACGTAGCAAAATTTGCAAAAAGCAGACGTTTCCCCACTCACTATGGGAAAACTACGTGGGCTTCATAGGGCGTCTTGTACTAGATGTGCAACCATGTGCAAAATAACTTTCCCCCGGCTCTGGGGTTGGTTAACGAACATTAAAAACGCCGCCCGCTGATACGTCAACCGAGTCACACACAACGCGTTCCGCGGGGAAAGAACAGAAATCCTTCACAAAACATTAATTTAACTTGATAGCACCGAAGCGGGTTAACACAAAAGGTCCCCCGGCGAATCGCCGAGGCGACCCCCGAGGGCGCAGAACAAACACGTCTGTCTCAACTGAAGGCTGGCTACTAATTAATTTTAAAATCGCGGAGCTTAAAAATTGCCCCGCGCTAAAGAAGAGTCCATCTCACTTTTACTAATCCACACTAAATCTTTCGTCTCCTTGTTGCAACATGAAAGGAAACACTGCATCATGAACTCGGGGAAACCCCGATTAAAACAAAGCACAAAGGAAGTCTCACATACTTGGAGCTGCCAAGTCAAGAAAGTCCAGGCGTAATAAATGTCTTAAATTCAGAAGTTAAATTAATCGAAAAGAAGGTTTGGGCTTTACAGAACGTGACACTATTACTTGGGCACATCAGATTAATCAAAACTGATTTCCAAAGAGCTTGCAGTGTGCTACGGAAGGCAAGGCGCTTAAGTTGGCTTATCGATAAACTAAAACAAAGCTGTCTTTGAAAAGGAAAGCAGTATTAAGGTCTGAAGTCAGAAATATAATGCACAGAATAACAGGAGCTCTACTAAAATTTTCTTCCTTTTGACAATTTGTTCGCGAGACCGACTAGTATCAAATGTCCCTAACGGCGTTAAGAATTCTACGAAAGAAAGCAGCTGAGCTGCGTGCGAATATAGATTACGTCACCCTGAACAGAAATAAGCTTGACCTGATACCAAAATTTCGACGGATATGTAGGTTGTAAATGATTTACCATGAATTTCAAGGTCCCAAAAAAACTAAATAGGCTCGTGAGAAACAATGCAATACAAACAAGCTCGGGCAATTCGCTGCCGCAGCTTGATTGACTTTAAATTACACAATCGGTTTTAAGGCAGGGCCGGTTTTAGGGCAGACCGGCTTCAGAAATTAACGAGGTCGAAAATGATCTAACAGATGTCACTTTTGAAGATGTATGGTAGTTTTCCATACGCTGCCCATCCGAGCCTGATTCGCCTTTGTAGTTCGTGTGTTTGATTATCCCTATGTATTCTTAACTCATGACCCAAGTATTTATATTCCCTGACTTCCTCTACGTTATCTTGGTGTAGCGTGATTTTCCCCGCCAGTACTAGGTTTGTCATGATTTTTGTTTTTTCTTTGTTTATGTGGAGACCTATTTTTTCTGTTGCCTTTGCAAGTTCATCGAGCATGGCGTGTGCCTCATTTATATCTTCTGCAATGAGTACAAAGTCGTCGGCAAAGCGCAGGTTGTTCAGCCGTTTGCCATCGATATTTATGCCTTTATCTCTCCAGTCTAGTTGTTTGAATGCATATTCCAGTACTGTGTTGAAAAGTTTTGGTGACATTGTGTCCCCTTGTCGCATACGTTGCTCAAGTGGGAACTTGTTAGAGTCTTGGTGTAACTTTACATATGCTGTTGAGTTTCTACAGATATTGTATATTAGTCGGGAGTAGCAGTAGTCGATACGGCATTGACTAATGGATTTTATTATATCGTGAGTTTCTACGGTGCCAAACGCTTTCTGAAAGTCTACGAATACCAATACCAGAGGTCTATTATATTCGATTGTTTTTTCAATTAAAGTTTTTAATGTTAGGAGGTGATCGTTTGTTCCGAATCCTGGTCTAAAGCCTGCCTGTTCTATCGGTTGATAAAATTCGAGTTTTTTCTCTAGTGGGTTAGTAAGCATTCGAGTGAAAAGCTTATATAAGTATGACAACAAGCTTATAGGTCTATAATTTCTTATGTGGGTAGGGTCTCCTTTCTTTTAGCTATATTATCCCAGTCTTTGGGAGTAACCAGTGTGAAAGGCCAAGGTTGAAGAGATTCCCAATTTTTTCGATAAGCCTTCTGCCGCCTGTTTTGACAGCTTCAATTACTATGGCATCTTCTCCTGGTGCTCTATTATGTTTCATTTGTCCTAGTGCGTTATATATTTCATTTAGCGTTATGTCAGGGATCTCCTCTGATCCTTGGTTTACAACTCCAGTCCTTTCTTGTGTTTGTCTTTGTATTGTACTCCTGTATAAATCTGTAGAACTCTTCCACTATTTGTAGTTGTTCGACTCTATTCGACGTAATTTCCCCATTCTTTTTCTTGAGTTTTATTATGTCCTTTCGGCCGGTGTGAAGTATCTTTCTAAGGACTTTCATACCTTTGTTCTCCTCTATAGTCCGTTGAATGTGGTCGTTATTGTACTTTCTGGTGTCTTTTCTGAGGCTTTTCGATATCTCTTTATTAATGTTTCTTATCTCTTGAAGAGAAGTGTTCTGGTTTCACAAATTTTTTCCTTGTTCCATGAGATTGAGTGTGTGTGTGTACTTATTTTTGTTTCTTTCGTTTGTTTTGGGCAGTGTTTTTTCATAGCTTGAGTGATAGTATTTGTTATTATTTGATTTAACTCATCAATGTCTCTTGTTGTGCTATCTTGTAATGTCTGGGTGATTGCTTCTTCAAATTCCTCTATGTTGTCAGGAGTTTCCCATTTGTATTTTGGTTTTTTCTTATTATTCTGTTCCTTTCTTTTTTCAGGTCAATAGTTATTATGGCCCTGACCATGCGATGGTCACTTCCTATTCCAATTTGGTTTAGTACTGTGAAGTCTTGGAAAATCGACTTTTTGTCAGTTATTATGACCCACGTCCATCTTCTGGTCGTTTTTTTTGTAGAAGAAACTGTTCATGAGATATAAATTATTCTCGAGTAAGAAATTTATTAGAGTTTCACCTCGTGGGTTTCTAGATCCAGTGCCGAACTTTCTTAGAGCGACTTCGCTCTCGTCCGATTTGGTGCCAATTTTTGCATTGAAGTCCCCACATATGATGTTGAAGTGGGTCTTTGTCTGTTCCAATGCTGTTTTGATGTTGTCATAAAAAATTTCTATTTCGTCGTCGGAGTGATCAGTTGTTGGAGCGTAAGTAGTTATGATTTTAAGGTTGTACCTGTACCTTAATATTATAGATCCAACGCGTTCTGATATTGATCTTACTGAGATAATATTGTCTTTATGTTGTTTATTTATAAGGAATCCAATTCCTCCCAGACATTGATCTTTGTTCCCGTTACAGTACCGCATATGTTCTGAATTTAGAGTTCTCAGAGCTTCTCCTTTTTGCCGTACTGCACACAGTCCTATAACGTCCCATTTGGTCTTTTTTGGTTCTTCTTTTAGTTCGATGATTCTGGATTCTGTAGACAATGTTTGGACGTTATATGTAGCTATTTTGAGTTTGAGTGGTTTCAGCTTTTTATGAGTTCTTGATTCATTGTTTGTATCACCAGTGGTTAGGGGTTTCTTATTTCGTTTCCATTAGTGTGGTCGGTTTTTTTAACAGCCTGATTCGTCCCGGTGTTTCTTAGCACCCTCTGCTCGCTGCTCGACTTGGTTGCTGTCGTCGCCAAGCTTCAACGAGCCGCCGGGAACTGAGGGCCGTGGTATATTCGTTCTGGTCATGTTGGGGGTAGTTGGCCGTACCTCACCACGATGGCCAAACGGGTTGGCGAAGGAAAATAGGAAGTGGGTTGGGTGTGTCAGGTTGGGTAGGAATTTTTGGTTAGGTCAAGATTATTCCCCAAACTTCAGGAGGTAGAGAATAATCAAAACTCGCGTGGCCAGGGGCGTTTCCCTGAAGTAGGCTTATCCTTCACCGGGGTTGTGATGGAGTGCCCACCCGTTACCCTAGGTATTGGTACAGTGGTCTAAAAATCATTAAAAGAATACAATAATTACAATTCATAAAGATGAATTTAGATGTGAAATGGCTATCAAAATTATTAAGATGCATTTAGAAAAGAAAGAAAATAGAATTTATAATTTAATTAAATGAAGCTAATTGAGAAACATTAGAATTCTAACATAATTTAATATCTGAAATGAATTTGGAAATTAATGACAAATACTTTTTCGAAATATACTATTGAACATAGTAGGTATTCATCAAATAATAAAGTTTTAATAATGTGTTGGACTAAAAAAGCTAAGGAGATGATATTTATTGATAATAGAAAATTTTTTGAAACGAAAATCATGTAATAGAATTTTGAAATTTAAAATTAAGAAATAAACTCTTTCTAAAAGTTTTTTAAAACATGTTTGGTGCATAAAGGGTTAAAATTTTAAATAAAATTGGTGTGGTGTAAAAAGAATAAACAGTAAAATGTTAAAAGGATAGAAGGTGCAGACTATATGGATGAGGATAAAGAATGTGGTGAGAATACCAAACTAATACAGTTATAATCTACAAAAGCAAATAAAAGGAAAGGAATGCTGAATTGAGCTTATTGTAAGATTACATTTGCATCTGTTTAATTGGATAACAAGAAACGATTTACAAAGGAAGAAGAATACATATAAATCATTAGCAGAGTGAGCATATTTGCTAAGTGATATCTGGTGGCTTGGCTCTGGTCAAGATTATTGGTGCTAGGTTGCGGACTTCATATGAGTGATTTGGGTTAAACATTAAAGTAACTCAACTACAACTGAGGTCTATTTGGATATGTACTGTGGTTGGATCCTGATTCTGGACATTTTGGAGGTTGATTGTCGGTTGAGGCCTTCACCGTGGCTTTGAGTGAAGCAGTTGTGTGGCGTGGTCAGTTGCAGAGTTGGATTAATTGGTTTTAGCAGAGGAGAGTGTTAAGTTCAATAAAAGGTAACAGAATCCAGGTATTAATAATAAGAATTTAAAGAAAATATAGATTAAAGCGGATTAAAGTAAATTAATTTTGATTAAGGAAGTACTTACTATTTGAGATTGTCATATGACAAATGTAACGATGAAGTATTTGTAATTGATTTTGCAAAACTAGTTTGAAGTATCACTTGACAGAAGTTTTTGAGTTGTCATAATTAAAATAGGAACATCAAATTTCAAAATATAAGCAATCTAAATAAAAAGAGTCCGATCTTGTTTTCAGTAAAGTGTATCTACTGGGGCTAGCGGAAAATAATTTTGATTATAAAAAAGATTTAAAAAATAGGGGAAGAAATGTTCCTAGTCTTTATGGACCTGCAGGCAGCCTTTGACACGGTACAAAGCGAGGTGATATACTCGTATATGGAAAAATACAAACGTCAAGAAAACTAATAAATATGGTAACATCAGTGTATAAAAGCGTTAAAGCAAAAGTTCAAATAAACGGCAGTAGATCGTAGATCGCGGGAGCTTCAACTAAAAATAGGTATAAAACAAGGTCGTTATAAAGACAGATCAATAAAAAAACCAATTAAGGTAGGCTGCGATATGTGTTATACGTTTGGCAGTACTGAAGTGTATTTTCAGTCTATGTCAAATTCGAGATTTGCAGATTAGGTTTTGTGCAAGTCTGTGTCAAACAACAAACAAAACCTAAACTACTCATCTCGAATTTGACATAGACTGACAATACACTTCAGTACTGCCAAACATATATAACACATATCACAGCCTGCCCTAATTGGTTTTTTTATTGATCTGCCTGTAGTTCTAGTGGCAGACAACGAAAATAAAATGCATAAACTGTTAAAGGCATGGATGGAGAAGATCGATAAATTACACATGAAGATTCACGTAAACATAAGTAAAATAATGATACACAATAAAACCCCAGCAGATAAATCATTCAACTTTAGATACAAAAACGGAACTTTTGAAGAAGTGTCACGGATGGAATATCTGGGTAGTACCTTCACTAATGCTGTACCTTAGAGCAAAAAAGGCTGGAGTCACAAAACTGGTTTTTACAGTATGGCTGTTTCTTCGCAATTTTGTGTCGCGGTGATTTTTCATTGATTTATTTTGTATATTTATAATATATTACCTCGTACATATTTTATTGAAGTATGTAGGTTTTTTGAGTTAGTTTATAATAGTATGTACCATATTTGGTCTCAGTTGTTTTTTCAGTATTTTGAAGGACATCTGGCTTTTTTACTTTATCATTTTGCTAAATAGTGCTATGGACAACAGTCTTTTTTGTACAAGTTATTTACGTTAATGGTATTTCTTAACGATTGCAAGTGTATGCTATTAGCTATTTTTAAGCTAGAAATGTTATACATTATTATAGAAAACACATACGACAGTAATATAGAAAGTAATTGTATTTAATGAAATTTGGTTACAGTAGAACTTAAGTAATAAAGTTTTATTTTATTATAAAAGAATAACAAAAACAAATTAAAAAAGCACTACATCGGTTATTAACTAAACATGTTTAATCTTCATCTTCATCGTCATTTCGTTCTGTGCTGTATGGTAGTTGTTTGTAATAATCATGGTATATGACAGGAACCCATTGCAACTGCGACATTAAATTGTCGTACTTTTTTTTATTAAGTGGAATGGTTTTATTAATTCGCAGCGGGGCTATTTCCAGTAGAACAACTAATTCTTGTCTAGGTTTTCGCACAAAGTTTATTTTCTTAAATTCATTATCTTTGAAATCGGTCTTGTTAAATAAAGTGCCTGGATCATTTTTTCTTACTTGAAGATGAACCACATTCGAACCTAAAAAGTTTTCTCCATCTGAATTCTTTTTTCTCATTACATATCGTGAGTTTAGCCCAGTATGAAGTGATTCCCAATTTTTGAAATCCTCTTGTTTAAGTTCATGCACGATGAAGGGATTTGATGATTTACAGGTTCTAACAAAATTGTGCCCACTCGTGAGGTACAGATATTTCCATGGTTGATAGCATTTTCTTTTTCTTTTCAACAATGGCATGAGAGCTGTCCACTTCCAAATGTGTGTGACCAGCAAGTAGGTACTTGTGGTTTATTATATGAATTGATGGATGAACAACAGATACCCATAAATACATAGAAAATAACATTAAATTTCTATTCTGTCCTGCGCAATTGTCAGACCAGATAGTAATTTCTTTAGTTTGAATCGATAGATGGAGAATCCATTTATATAGGCAAGAGGCAATTTCATTGCCACCTCGGCCGGCAATAGTTTCATCCCAGATAAAGGACGTGGTTCTTGCGGTAGTTGTATCTAGGACGGTATAATTAAACGTCCACAACTGTCTTAAATAAAAGGACTCTGCATTGGTTAATATAGGGGTTGGTAAGCATTTTTGCAAATCAACTGCTGCAATAACCCTTTTAGACTTTTCTTTCTTGGCCTCTTCCTTGTCTACCCTCTTTAATGCATAACGTTTAGTTGCTTCATCAACGTGCTCTTGTTTCTTCATCATTACTTCGTTCTGGTTTGCTCTATTAGAATCTCGCAGTAACCGTTCTAAATTGTCACACACATCACATGTATCCAAATAAGGCTGCTTGAAGCTAAGATTAAATTTAGAGCAAAATATATGCCGATACATACCAGCTTTTACAACTTTGTGTTGAGGTATGTTATTCTCCGCAGACCAATCTTTATACAGGTTATACATTACATTAATGTTTAAATTTGGATGTAAATACATCTTTGAGGACCTTTCTCGGGTATAGTGGCTTTCTACTGCTGGAAATTGTTTTATATGCTTTATAACAATATTTTCAATATCTTCAGGCAATTTATTCGAAGGTATTCTTTGAGAGGTTGCTTGCAATATACCTCCTGGGGAGTTCAATGCCCCACGAATAATTTTTTCTGTAAAACTAAAAGTATTCATAAACATTGTTTTGCAGACACTTATTTTTCCTCTATTTAAGTCAATATTATACAAATATGATTGTTGACGTCTTCCCTGCTGAGAATTGTTTCTAGGTCTATGTCTCTGAATGCTCTGTGAACTAATGCTTAGAGCAATAAACTGTCTTCTCTGCATCCAGCTTGTAGTACCTGCCCAGAAAGTTTCAAAAAGAGATTTTCTCTCATTTTCAGTAATGATGTTGTCGCACTTTTTCTCCTTTTAATCGCTTTTGTTGTTTAATGTTTTTATTCCAACCTTCAGGATCCTTCTTACGCTTTCGCGACTTCTGTTTTACATTTTCAAGCAAGTCACTATTTAAATTTTGGTCTTTCTCAAGTATGTTCTGACTATTCAGTTCTTGCACTTCCTTTTCATTTGTGGTATTACCGTTGTCACTGTAGTTGTTACCCTCTTCGTCTTCGGAAGGTTGATACTCGCTGCCACTCTCAGTATATACTAATTGTTCACCTGCCCACCCGTTATAAGAAAAACTAACACACGCATTTTCTAAAAATATAAAAGTAAGGATCATTTTATGTTTAATTTACTGATTTACTAATAACATACTAGCTATTTTTTACCTTGTTCTACATTTTCAAGATTGAGTATTCCATTCGTATAGGTATCTTCAGTTTGTAACAAAAACTTTGTAAAGGGTCTTTCATTAAGAACGATATGATTTTAATTTTAAATAAAACAACAACGGTTTGACATATCAATTGAGTTTCTGCTTTATTTTGAAGCTTGGGCAATGCAGTTATGTTTGGAACAAGATATCGGTCAAATGTCCACCACAACTTTGTGTACACTGACGCATCCGATGGCTCCAATTTTTGATCACCTTGTCCAACATTTGCGGCTGTATGCCGGCGATAGCTTGGCGAATGTTGGCTTCCAAATGATGCAAAGTCTGTGGATTGTCGGCCTAGACTTGTGCTTTGACGTAGCACCAAAGAAAATAATCTAGCGGTGTCAAATCACATGATCGCGGCGTCCAATTCACAAATCCTCGTCGTGAGATGATCCAATCGCCAAACTTATCTCTCAGCAAATCAAGCGTAGCGTTAGCTGTATGGCACGTAGCGCCGTCTTGTTGGAACGACATCTCTTCAATATCGATGTTTTCAAGTTCTGGCCACAGAATTTCTAGTAACATGGATCTATAGCGGTTGCCATTGACGGTTACGGCTCTTCCCTCCTTATTTCGGAAGAAATAGGGTCCGATGACGCCACCATGCCATAAACCGCACTACACAGTGAGTTTTTCGGGGTGCAACGGCATTTCATGTAACTCTTGTGGGTTGTTATCGCACCAATAACGGCAATTTTGCTTATTAACAAAGCCATTCATCTAAAAATGCGCCTCGTCTGAGAAGATGTTTTTTTGTCCGATATCAGGATCATCTTCCAAGTGCTCAACGGCCCAATCAGCAAACTCCCGTCGCAATCTGTGATCGTTTGGCTTTAGCTCTTGAGTCAATACGACTTTGTACGGATGAATCCTTTTAGATCTGTTCATTTTTTTTAACTAAATCTTAAACACAATCACTACACAACACTAGATTGGTGGACACCAGCGGTCTACCAAAAACTCTGCAGGAGGGCAGATGTCCATCGCGAAAGTGTAGCAAAACGTGGGTGTCCAATGACTGATTTACCATAGATACAAAAAGGCTGTTGTCCCACATACGCCCCTTTTTTCACTTGGTGCATAGGACTTCAGTCCTTTTAGAAACCAGTAACTTTTTAAATATATTAGACAGGACACCAGGCTTTTTTATACGGACAGCTAACACAGTGATGGACATCTGGCATCCAAAATCTCATTTTGACAAAAAATGGACACCCTTTCTTTTTGTAAATAAGACTATTTTCTGCAAAAGAGAAATTAATAGAAGACATAAGCTATTAATATATAACACTATCCTAGCTCCAATTACGATGTACTCATTCGAATCATGGACGTTATAAAGTAAACATGAATCCAAGCTGACAGCTACCGAGCTGAGATTGTTAAGAAGAATAGTTAACAAAACTAAACTGGATGGCATAAAAAATGTGGATATCGTTGCAAAACAAATCAATTGGCAAGAAAATAGAATAAAAACAATTAGAATGGTTTGGACATCTAAATAGAATGGAGGCGGAAAGACCACCAAGGAAAATCCTAGAATTAAGAAGAAGAAGCATAAGGAAGAGGCTTAGCATAACTTAGATGGACCATATTACTAAATTAGGACTAACTAGAGGGAAGAATCTAAAGGAAATGAGGGAAGATGCAAGAAACCGGAAAAAGTGGTAAATATGGTTAAAAGAAACATCAATGGATTACTCCACACCCGATTAGGGTACCAGGGTTTTAACTGAAGAAGAAGAAGAATAAATCTCGGAAGATAATTTTTTCGCGATTACAATACTTTCTTCATCTTTTAGACGAGGGGAGTAATGTATATGAGTATAATATTTCTTCCTATTCTACTCAGTATTTATAGGGTGCCCATTTTGGTCAGATATATTGGTAGCATACAGGATTGGCTAAATTAAAAACGTTGAGCATAATTTTGAGGATAACCAGATGCCGTACTTAAATTTGACCTAAACGCCAACATTCTTGATATATCCTGAACAATTCAAAACTTACGAATTATTTCATGTCAAATAATTTCATAACCACTAGCAGTAAAATAAAAATAAAAATGAGTATTTATAGAACTTTTCTCTACGTACCTTATTGGGAGCCATATTAGAAAACTGGTAACATTTTTTCAACTGCAACACCCTGATAACCTATTTCATACCTTTAAATTCAACCGTTTTTCAAATATTCGAGTTGTGAACATTTATTTAAAGGGATAGAAAGCAAACACCATATAAATTATAATTTAAACACTTGAACTCTCCCAGCGCAATAAAGGAACTATGTTTAGAATAAAAATTCGGCCATTGTTGTCAATAAATAATAAACACGGAAAACGAGAACTGCATGAGTAAATTAATTCTAGTATCAAATGAAAGTATTAAGATTATTCGCGATATGAATTTTCAAGTGAAAATCAAGATTAAAGTAGAAAATGATATACACAAGAGATAAATTGTAACTCTGGCATACGACAGGGTGACTCCATGAGTCCTGTACTCTGCAGTTTAGTAATGGACAAATTAATCAACAGCGTCAGAGATCTACCAGGATACCAAATGGGCTTCCAGAATATAAATATTGCGTTAAATGTAATACTTATGGCAACGACAGAGGACGATCTACCAAGACTTCTACACAGAGGCGTAGCTAGAGGCTAGAGATCAACGGGCCCTGTATCATAAACTGCCAAGTGGGCCCAGACCCCAACCCCCACCCCCACAACATCAGGGTATTATCAAATAAACTTCTAAAGATACGAACTCAATTTTTATTTTTTAACAAAACGAAATACAATTAGAAAAACAAATAATAATAAATAATAAAAAAAGTAAAATTTAACAACACATTTTTACTAACGGACATATTACGTAAAAAGTGGACGTGACTACCTCCCTGGACTTTCCCATACTGGAAACTGTTCATATCGTCTTTATTCAACAGTCTTTACAACATATCAAAATTTCAACTCGATGACTCACGTCTTCACCGTGATAAGCGTTTACACTTTCACGTAAATTGCGGGTAAATATAAAAGAACTAGTGAGTCACCCGAACTACGTTTCGGTTCGCAAAATTAAGAGAGATTCATTAATATAAATTAAAAAAAAAGATGCATGGACGGGATCGAACCCGGGGCCCCCGCGTGATAGGCCAGCACGCTTACCGCAGAACCACACTCTCCTGTTTGAATAATGCGCGCACCCGAGCTAATAGTAGACAGCGATAGGCGCTCCGCTCTGCTGCCTAGAGAAGTTAATTAAATTATACTGCTGCCTAGAGAAGTTAATTAAATAAGTCTGAAAATTAGCAAACTTTTAAGCCATCGTACAACTTAATCGGTCCAGTATCTTCGGAGGAGATAGCGAACAAACATAGTTACACGCAAACAAAGAGAGCTACGATTTTATGTTATAAGATGTGTAGTTCAAAACGTGACCACCGAGCTTCTGTAGATGGCGCCAAGTGGACAAGCCGCCACTCTGATAGTTTATGTATTATTTCCCTCAAAACGGCTGTAGCACCGAGATGAAATTTTCTAAGTACCTGGAAATTACATTTTCTAGGGCATACAAAATCGATTTTTTTATTTTCGCGGAAAAAGATTCTTTGACGCAAAAATATAACAACCGTTAGAATAAAAAAATTATTTTCAAAAATAGAGAGGGGAGGGGGCCGGTGCGCTTACATATATCCACGAGTGTAATATTTTTTTGCATATTCATATGCTCCATTATGCACTGAGCAATTCAGTGAAAACCCCAGCTACCTATCTTGTTTTGTTTATTAATTAAAGGGGTTTAAATTTTCAAACTTCAAAGCTTCGTAGAGGGCGCCACAGATAATTCATGAGATTCTTTAAAAAACAGATCGATAGCCCTTTTCGGGGTCTATCAGTGTATGAAGTTTAAACAAATTCCTGTGGGCAGTTTTTGAGAAATGATTTTTAGAAAATTTCCAAAATTTTGAAAATTTGTAATTTAGGCCTCTTAATATTTTTCAAAACACTTTTTATATCACCTCATGTTAGCCTTCATATACTATTCAGAAAACAAAAATCAATTGAATCGATTCATCCGTTTTTGAGTAATAGGGCGTTAAACTCAAAATTTTCAAAAAATCATAGCGCCCTTCATTTTACACCTAGCGAGTTCAGCAAACAACTAACAGATTTGTCTTATGACCCTCTATCGTTATCCGCGATAAAATTTTCAAAATTGTAATCACGAAAACAGTGATACCAAAAAAACATGCGTAACTTCCGCTTCCGGTTTCGGATTTTTTTGAAAAGCTTATTTTGTCGATGAATTTTCGATACACCCCCGCATTCCAAAGCGCATCAAAATCTGAGCAATACTTTCGGCTGTAGGAGCGTCACCCACCCACACACCCACACACACACACACACACAGACAGACATTTTTTAAAAAGCACTTTTTTGGGTTCCTAGAGGCCCAAAACGGATATTTCTGTGAAAATCTCGATTTCCAAAATTTTCATGATTCCAAGACTTCCCTATACCTATGGGTATGGGAAAGTAAAAAGAGGGGTAAATCATACTTTACAGTTTACATATATTTACATAAGTAATGAACAAGTAAATTGTAAATAACAAGAAAAAATTTTGAAGTAAATAATAATTATTTACAGAGTTACTCTCCGAACTTTTTCCTCTGCGAAAATGTTTATAAGACGTTCCATATTTGGAGATGATTTACATTTTTTAAGCTCTTCCTTTTGGATAGATAATATGGCTAAATTCGATAACCAAACACTTTCCGCCTATATAAACCTAAATTCTTAAATGTGACCTGAGCAAAAGTTTGCAAATTAAATTTATATAATTTTTTATTGAGAGCTTGAGTGCTGGTGGGGCACCCTGGCTTGTGAGCCCTGTATCATTGATACGACAGATATAGCAGTAGCTACGCCCCTGCTTCTACATCGACTGTTTACAACATCCAAAAAATATAATATGGTTGCATCAAAACAAACACAAAATCTATGACAATCGCTAAGGATCCTATACCCTGCAAACTAGAGTTAGAGGGACAGATGAGAGTGAAGGTCATGAATTTTACATATTTAGGAATATAGAGACAACTACAATGAAGTAAAACGGCAATCTTGGAAAGCGGCCAGAATATCAGGCTTTCTTAGAGACATAACCTGGCGTAACTAATATTTATCCGTTGACAGTAAGGTGAAAATCTGTAAATCTATAGTTAGGACAACATTAGTCTATAGTGCCGAAACCACAGCGGATACAAAAAGAACAAAGCAACTCTTGCCGACTGCAGAGATGAACACGGTTAGGACCATTGTGGGAAAGACTAAAATGGACAGGATACGAAGCCAGTATATTAGAGAACAATCTAATATCGCCGATAAAGGTAAATTTGTGATGTGAAGGCGTAAATAATGGGACGATCATGTAGAAAGAGCTGACGATAATGGATTGATAAGGATAGCGAAAAATTGGAAACATCTAAGAAAGAGACGACCAGGAAGACCACTAGAACGATGGGCGGAAAACTGGCTAACATCTTCAGCAGATTAGCCATAAAATTATCAGAAAGGTGTAGAAAAAGCCCCTTTTGTATTTTTATGGGAATATTTTAATGAGCTTTCTTCTGATATCACAGTTTGTCACGTTAGCTTGGAATTCAAAAATATAATTAATGCGTTTAAAATTTTAACGTAGTTAATCTCCCATTACATTCGGCTCTTTTCCGACCGTCGGGCCATGAAAAAATTTCAAAGAAGGTAAAACGCTCTATTCTGAACGTGTGCCGTCTGAACCTGAACCTCTCCGGTCATGGCAAAATTCCAACGGAAATAAACATTTTGATATTGACGTACGCCCCCCCCCCCCCCCAGGCCTTACCAGAAGATAGCAAAGAATATTTCATCAATCTGCCTTGCTACAGGAAACTAGACTGCAGCCCGGTATCCCAGCCTGAAAGCTCTGAGGGAGCTTTACGTCGCTAGTACCTGCAGGTCGCTAAAGATCGAACCCGCACTCTTGCTCACACGTCAGCTATGTGCTGTAAGTTCTGACTCCAGTACTGACTCCGAATACTTCCATGACTCCAATAAAACGATTTCACTGCTACTATAGCGCCGGGAGCTACACCTGGAGATTCGTTCAAAGGCCGTAACGCGGAAAAAGCAAAGATTTGCCTTGAAGCATTTTTTCCAAAAATTGTTCTGAGGTCCGAGCTTGAGTCACTAACACAACCCCGTTTAACAGGAGAAACCCCTCCTAAGGGTCGTAATTATACTGGTCATTTAGAAAATCTGGAAGCTAAAACTTATTTTTAAATGAACTTTTCCGCTAGTTGCATTTTGTTTTATTAACGTGCAGATCATTGTATCTAAACAACAGGTGCTTAGTGGTTGTGATACAACAATGCCACGTACGTAAGTAATAACAAAACGACGTAATAAAGCTGCTAAGGCTAGACAACGTTATTGGAATCGAGAAAGAGTGGTAAATGAAATTGAAAATTCTGAAGACTACGTAGCAAAAGATTCCTATTTAGAGTATTTTTCAAAATAAGTATAAACTGTTATTTTATTTTATAGTTAGAACTTTTATGATGGCATTAAATAAAAATCTCCCTATCATTAGAGTTAAATGAAAATGGTTCGCACATCAAGTCAACTTTATGATAGCATGTTTTAACTAAAATTTTGGAAATTATTACTTTTTTAAATTAAAGAACTTTATTTACTTAAGTAGACCATGATCTACCCAAAATCGCTAACAATTGAACAAGAAATGCATAATTATTTCACTTGGCTCTAAAAACTCCTCATGGCGAAATTATCGTACTAAACGTACTAAAACAATTGAAAAGTATGTTTTTAGATGAAACAATATGAGTTTCACTAAACAGTTGAAAACTACAAGAAAAACTCTTTACAACACTCTACGATTGTTAGTGATTTTGCGTAATTCATGGCCTACTTTACGTATGTGAGAAAATGTAATTTAAAAAAACGTCAAGTAAACTGAGTACAGAGTAGAGTTAGCACTTTTAGCAGTTGCATCATAAATAGCTATTATTGTCAAGTTATACCGGGCTACGGGCTTTGAACCATATAAGTTGATGTTTGAATTTTGAAAATCGGATGACCAACAACTCTGGCCGTTTTTCATGCACCTCTCTGTATATTTTTTCATCTCGATTTTTTCGCTAGAGGACAACACTTGCGAATAGTTTTAAAAGAAAACTAAATTTAACGTACAGGGAACATTATAGACCGCGTTATTTTTACTTTTAGTCCAGTCAAATGGTAGAAAAAAGAGAAAAGTTTTGATATTTGGTTCCCATATGTCTTTGGGTCGCTGTACACGAATATCAGGTTTTCCAACCAAAATTTTGACCAGAAACATGCTTTTTAAGAAAAAATGGTTTAAAACTGATTTTTTTTTAGGTTTTCTAAAATTGCCCCAAAGCTATCCATTTTTCGTAAATTTTGAACCTATATGTAATGAAATAAGATAAAATTTCCTACATTTTATGTACTTGAGATTTTTTTCTCCGACCAATCGTTCAGCTGCGAGAACGCTGCGAAGTTATAGTTTAATCAAATGCTAGAAAATAGGGGAAAGTTTTGGTGGAGTTTTTATATTTGGTTCCTATACGTTTTTGGGTCGCTGTACACGAATATCAGGTTTTCCAACAAGAATTTTGACTGAACATAGGTTTTTTTAAGCAAAAAAGGTGTAAAACCGATTTTTTAATTTTTCTAAAATTACTCGAAAACTATCCAGTTTTGTAAATGTTGAACCTATATAAAATTAAAGAAGATAAAATTTCCTACATTTTATGTACTTGAAGTTTTTTTCTCCGACCAATCATTCAGCCGCGAAGTTAGGTGTTAAAAGCAAAACAAGAGGGAATTATCCCAGTTTCAAAGTAACTCGAAAACCATGCATTTTTCGTAAATTAAAAATGGTACCTATATAAAATGAATCTTCATAAATGAAATGTTGGCAAACTTGATATTCGCGTACAGCGACCCAAAAAACATATAGGAACCAAATATTAAAAAATTACAAAACTTTCCTCTATTTTCTACCATTTGACTGAATTATAATTTCGCAGCGCTCTCGCGGCTGAACGATTGATCGGAGAAAAAAAACCTCACGTACATGAAATGTACGAAATTGTATGCTCTTTCATTTCATATAGGTTCAACATTTACGAAAGTCCTGTAAAGGGCACCTGTGTTTCTTCTTAATTTTACCTAAATATTGAAACATCACAATAACAAACAAGCATTACACCTCTCTTAAGTTAAGATTAAAAAGGTAGATTTTTGTATAATTAAAGTGAATCCACATTCACTTATCAGGTAGACTGACAGTTGTAGAATTCTTGTAAATTATGTTTCTGTGTTTCTTCAGCCATTGTTTTAATCGGAATTTAAAATTATTGAACGTTTCTAAATATTTTAATTCTTCCGGTAATACATTATACATTTTTATACCTACGTATAAAAGATGTTTTTGTAGCCTGAGGAAGTTTGAAATTATTTTTCTAGTATTATAGCTGTGTACAGTACACGCCTTAGAAATCGTTGTGTTGTAATATTTGATTTATTATTATTTTTTTTGCTCTGGTTACTTCATTAATGTAAGCTGGCATTTCATATTTAATAAACAATAAAATATCTGACATAACAATCAAAACCATCACAACTGTAAAAGCCAAATTTATACACTTAAAAATTGTACAGTAATGCATGATTTCCAGGACGGATGCCTAAAAATAATTTACTGAATATAAGGAACAACAAGATCATTTTAGAAGATGGTGTCAATTTTGCATTTTTAATTGCTATAAAAACGTTTTCAAGATGTTCCTGAGAGTAATTCGTTTTATAAAATTTGTTTCAGCAACATTTCGAAAACATTTAGAAAATACCAATTTTCCAGTTGGAATATACATTTCCGTTTCATATGTTATATTTCATTCTTATTAGTGACATAATTAATTTAAAGATAATTTATTCCTCCGTGATATTACAAAATGGATAGTACGCGGTCCTGAATAGTGAAGATATAATATTGCACGGCCACAAACTGCAGGTAATACAACGAAAGAACTTAACCATACTTAAGTACCCTTTACAAAAGGATTAGTGTAGCGACAAGTAGTCTATTGTAGTCACCGGTTACCTGCTTTTCGTCCATCATGGCCGACCAGCTTTGAGTGCGTTTTGATTTTCCATTAAAAATTAGTAAATATTCTAGTACTTTTATTGAGTTCTCTTCAATAGAAAAGGTTGAATTTAATATCAAAAAATGCAGAAACACCAGCCCCAGGACATATGCAAATTCGGCCGGTTGGTATTTACTTATTGGTTAATTTGTAGTAATTTAGCATTCGAATTCTTGTTTTTCAAATAATAATGGCAAAACCAAACGTAAAAATGCAATCAAAATGTCTCAACTCCTAGCAGCATATTCCTATAAAAAACAGCTGTGCCAAAATTGAAGGAAAAATATTGCTTACCTCGGAAGATAAGTATATTATACTTATTTCCGTAATTAATAGCCCAATTTTTTTCTCTCATAAAAATATCAGAAGTGATAACACAAGAAAGGAACATGTAAAAGGAAATTACTAAAAATCAAAAAATGAGCAAGTTATACCGATTATTAACGTACTTACTTTTACTGACGGTGCGATTCGAACTCAGCGCCAGTAAAAGCGACTTCCACGCATGGTAGCAGGCCGCTGACGGGACGATAAGCGCGTTTTACAATGACAGAAACGAGTTAACGTACCATGAGGGACTAAATACTACATAAATTATACCCCCGCCATCTGGGCGTTACAAAGTGCAAAAGACTAGCTACAGAATAGTTTACTAGCCTCGTATAGGTAAGAATATTGACAACTACGTAGTGAACTGCTGTGTGTGTTAATAACAAACCCTTTACCTAAATTACTTTGGTCAATGATAAGAGTAGACATTTATGAATATCAAAATATACACTATCGTGTAAAGCAAGTTTGCTTCTCGAAGTACCTCGAAGCAGAACAACTACAAAGACTAGACGCTAAATACGTTATCAAAAAGATGCAAAAAAATCTTCGCGAGACTTCTACTTGAAGTGAGATGAGACAACGATCCACAGTTTGCCAACGCACTCTACAAGAAATTTGCAGAATAATATGGATTCAAATCTAGCGCGAGCAGTCTACATTTTCCACCAGCAAATGGACAAGCAGAACAAAATGTTCAAATTTTCAGACAAATTTGGAGAAATGTGAAAATGTCTTCTATCAGACCGAATTACACATTTGGAAAATGAATTCCTTCTCCAGCTGAACTATTAATGGGTAGAAAATTACGATCCAACATTTCAGTGTTACCTACCCAACTTGAACCGCAGATAACAAACTTAATCATTAAAAAGAAGAGAAGGGCGGATCAGAGAAAGAACAAAACACAAGCATGATAAGAAATATTGTACAAGAAAACTTCTTGAGTTACAAAATGACCAAAAAGTTGGAGTCACAGATATAATTGCGTTCGTTCGCGATTGAATTTTTAGCTCTCGTAGCCTGCACTCGTTGTTCCAAGTGGACCATTATTTGATTTTGTGCATGCCGTCAGTTACCCGACTGACTGTTAATATTGCTATTATGTTGATATTGTTCTATATTATGTATTTTTGTGTTACCTACTGACGTGCACTATAGACTGATGGAATTTGTTGTAATAAACTCCACTCCTGGCTTGACTTAGTGGTATTATTGATTGTTTTGGTTTGTCCTTACTTTGGGAAGGTCCAAAACAAGAAGTTTAGCTCCGTATAGGACGTGACACCCATTATTCTGTCTTTCCTTTTTTTGAAGAACAGGGTCCTCGCTTCTTCGTTGGAACCCCGACCCTCACGACGATCTACCGATTTAGACCGATACTTACCAACGGACCAAACATTAAATACAACAAGTCTACAGGTAAAGGCCACCCTTCCTCAGTAATATGCTCGCTTAAACTTTTTGTTGAACTCATACAGCAAGTAAGTAAATGTAAATAATAACAGAAATTTAAGTTATATATTAATTTACAATGAGGTTCTTTAAGTTAGAAAATTAAATGAATACGTACAAGAAAAGAAAAATAATATGATATACTTCTATGAACACATTTTAAGCCTCTATGATTATTATATCAATTAATATTTCATGCATTTCATGTAATATTTTATAAAATATTCCAGAAATGTGCTAGTTTAATTTTTGAAAACAGTATAAAATAGCATTGGTTATCATAATAAACTCTATTAAAAATAGTGTTAGCCTTGATTTAAGACAAGTATCAATGATGTACTATTGCGGAAAAATATTTCGCACGGTCTGTTTGCCTTGTGTAAGTATGGTTTTATCAAGTGGACTAAAGTCACTGAATTGTCAGTTGTACAACTGACATTCTGCCATCAAAACTTAAAATGTTGAATCACGTTCTAAGCGAGGCCGAAAAAGACTTTGTTATCACAAAAGAGGAATAGTCACTGCAACGTATGGCCGATGAAGTTGGTTGCGGAAGAAGCACCATTTCTTAACATAACCCGAAAAAACTAGTGATACGATAATAACACCAAAATGTGAAAAATGACAAGAAGTCAGATAGTCAGATACACACTAAGCCACTGTGGATAAAACCAAGTACCTAGATTAAGTATAGTGCGAATTATTTTTTCCGCAATATACAGCTGATTGCAAATAAAACTGGGACAGCTAATATGTAATATTGTAATATGAAGTACAATAACATATTAAATACTCGTAATTATGTTCCTTTTCTTATGCTTCTATTTTTAATAATATTTTATGTATTTACCTACGGAAATATAAGTTAGAGAAAGTTTCACACTTTATTAAAAACGCAAAAAGTAGTCTCAAGACATGTCCCACTTTTATTTGCAATCAGCTGTACATGCGCCCACTGAGGATAAATCAGATGAAGATAAAGACTTATTCTATGAGAATCTGGAAAATGCCTATGATAAATATGTAGCCAGTGACATTAAATAGTAATAGGTGATCTGAATTCTAAGATTGACAAAGAAGAAATATACAACACATCGGTAGATTCAGCATACACGATGAGAGCAACGACAATGAGTCAAGAGTAATAAACTTTGCTGCATCAAAGGTCATGGTAATCGGGAGCACAATATTCTATCACAAACGAATACACAAAATCACATGGACATCTCCTGACAGAGAAACGGAAACTAAAATGGACCATGTGCTCAAATCGAGCAGACATGTGTCTATCCTGATGGATGTAAGAACTTACAGAGGAGCCAATATTGACACCGACCATTTCCTAGTTGGCACTATACAATTTATTTATTCCGCAATATAATTGCGCCGGTGCCCCACCTTGCGGTACTACACCGGCCTAATCATAAAAGCCCGAAACAATTTACAACAACCTTAATACTATTTACAACCCTCGCATAAACGACAAAACTGCTTATATCTAGCTTAACGTAACTTACATAAGGTTCTAGCCGAAAAGTAGACAACTCTTGAATTTAGTTCATACCTCTGCTCCATTTCCCTATCATCTATATACATCACTCTCCGTCCCTGTTTTGTCTTTTCTGTGTCATATGCCTACACTCGCGCCCTCTGCCCTCTCACTGCACTCGCGCACTACCCTTTCCTTACTCTCTCGCCTCCCCTAGCTAGTTTCCCTCGATCCTCAGCCGTTCCACTCTCCCCGCAAATTCTCGAAAAGCGCCCCACCACTCCGCTTCCGTCGAGAGGGCAGCGACCTCATCGAGGTCAGTCGGCCACCTCAGCCCCGCCGCTACCATCCGTCTCTCGGCAAGACCTCTGTGCTGCGCCTCCAGCAAGCACTCGAACAGAACGTGTTCCGCTGTGTCCGAGCCCCCACCGCATTCGCAGGCATCGTCCTCAGCCTTGCCTATCCGCATCAGGTAGGAACGGAAGCCTCCGTGGCCGGTGATCAGCTGGACCGCGTGGCGATCCAGCCGCTCCACGAACTTGCTTCTGACCTCAAGACTCGGAATGAACCTCTCGGTTTGTCGCCCCAGCGACGCCGCGCTCCACCTCGCGTTCCACCGCGCGACCGCCGCATCGCGTATTTTCTTTTTCACCAGACTCTTTGGGACAGCGTCAAATCTGGTGTCGCCGTCGCCTGTAGCCGCCTCCTTTACCAGCTCGTCCGCTCTCTCGTTGCCCGCGATACCTGCGTACACTTTTACCCAGTGAAACCGGACTCGGCCCTGAAGTGCATTGGCCGCTTGCCAAACCTCCGCCTGAAGTTCAGTCGGGCTGCGCATCTCGCGCAGTGCCATCAACGCTGATCTGCTATCGAAGAGCACCGACACTCTAACGAGCCCGGGCCCCCCTTGCTCGATCATCTCGAGCGCCATCTTGATAGCCAGCAACTCACATTGGAAAATGGTGCTCCAGTCTGCCAGTCGCACTGCTCCAGTTTTCACCTCTCGTCCCCGATCGTAGACCACGTACTCCGCTCCTGCTTTGCCAGTCGTCAAACCTTGAACCGTCGGTGTAGCACCTTGTCTCCCACACCGTGTCCTCGCCGATCTCGAAGGAAAAGCCGCCAGCATCCGCGGGATGGCCTAGTGCTCGCTCGTTCGCCGGTCTTTCCACGAGTCTTCCCCCAAGGCAAATTCCCTTGAGGATCGCCTCGTCGCGGCCCAGGGTAGCTGCCCTACAGTCGGAGATCTCCTGCAACCTGAAATCAACCGGCAGTAATTTGCTCAAAACTAAGGCAGCTTCCGTCGACACAGTCCTATACGCCGCAGCCGCTTTCACGGCAGTGACGCGTTGTGCGCTCAGGAGCTGCTGCTTTTGCTTTTGTCGCATCCTGCAACCTTCAGCCCAAACTGGCGCCGCATAAAGCATTGTTGGTTCGACTGCTCCCCGATACACCGTCGCCAATGCCTCGGTGCCAAACCCCCACGTCAGTCTCGCGGCCGCACCGATGCGGTTCGCGATCTACTTTCCCTTGCCTACCACCGCCTTTACGTGATTATTCCATGACAGCCTCTCATCCATCTACACGCCCAAGTACAAAATTTCGCTTTTACAGTAGATCCTAACCCCGTTCAGCAGAAAAGTGGGCCGTAGCTGACCATTCCACTTCGCAAAAAACACGCCCTCTGACTTGCTCACGTTGAACTCCAATTTGGAGTCGGTTGCCCACTCGTACAGTATCTGTAATGCCTCATTTGCCTTTGATTTCAAAACATTGTACTGCCGCGCCCTAACAATCAATGCCGTTTCATCAGCGTACCCTATGACTTTGCAACCCTCTGGCAAGCATCTTCTGAATACTCCCTCGTATATTAATTTCCAGAAGGTAGGCCCCGAACATGACCCCTGGGGGCAGCCCCTTTCTACCTCCCTTTTAATCGTTTCGTTGGGCAACTGCAAGCTTGCCACTCTCTCCGAGAAGCAGCTACACATCAGGCGCAGCCAGTTCCTCAGAAAGTCCCGCCTGTCCAACTCCCACAAGATGAGAGGCCACATGCGTTGTCAAATGCCCCCGAGATGTCCGAGATATTGCGCAACACCAGCCTCGAAGGGCGTGGCATCTTCATTATCTTGAATGTCATCTTGCCATCGTGGAAACCGGGTAAAAAGTTACTAGATGCGAATAACATCAACCCCGGGAGCCCCGTGTTTCGGGTAAAAAATGCAGGAGTGGACAACGTCGCATCAGATTTGTGCATTACTAGGCATTCCATTTGGGGCCCCCATGTACAAGTTAGAAGGAAAGATTCAAGGTCATCAGATTTTTGTATAACTGGGCATTTAAGGTCCTTATCTCTAAGAGGGAAGATTCAACAACAAATTAAAGGTCAATTTATCGTTTGTCATTTACAAACCGTCTTAAATTTAAAGTCAGCTACACGGCTGATGTAATTTGCGTTGCAATAATGTCACAGGCGAAAGTATGAGTTCAAGTTCAGCTGTAGACCGGCAATTTTTAATTTAGTTTGTTTCAGTTGTTTTGCCTACATACGCTTAGTAATAATTGTAATTAAGGTATTAACATTAAAAACCAAAATTTACTACGTGTTAAATTTTATTTATATTCTACGCCAGGTGCAAACCACCTTCAGCTCTGTTTTAATTATTAAGACAGCTGATGCAATTAGCGTTCATGAACGAGTAATGCCGCGGAAGTTTATACTTGCGCTAATGACACAAGCGAAAGTATTAATTCAAGACCATTCCAGTCTATGCTAACAACATTCTTAAACTTGTGGCGCAAATGAAACAAGTAGAAGGCGTTTTACCAGTGTGCAGCCATATGTTAGCTTTATTAGCTGTTTTTATTTTTAAATGAAATATGAACAAGGTTGTTACCTGTATGTGTCTTTATTTGCTCACAAATAAGGTTTATGGCCAACTAGCTTCATTTTCTCTGCTGCTGCAGGAAATATGCATAGCGAACAAGTAAACGTTTTCAGCTGTAAGCCGGCTATTTTTTAATTTAGTTTGTAATCACTGCGCCATTCACCTACATACGCTTAGTAATAATTTAGGTAGGTTTAAGTGTTAATGTAATTAACCGGTGCGAATCGCTTCCAGCTCTGTTTTAATTATCCTTGCACTATTGTTACGGGCGATATTATAAATTCAAAACCGCTGCCATTCCAGTTATGCTAACATAATTACTTGCAGCGCAAATAGGTAAAAGGTGCCTTTATATTTGCATATATGTGCCAATAAATTAGCTTTATTTGTTCCCGATTAGAGTTTTTCATGAGCTAGTTTTTGTATTGTAGCATGTAAAGGTTTTTCGCCAGTGTGTAATATCTAATTTTAGCAATAATTGAAATTATGAATGACAGCTCGATAAAAGTCGCAGCGTATATTTTTATTATTTCAAGAACAGCTTTGATAAATGCAGCTTTTACTATGTAAATTAATTGAAAGACACGAAGGATATTTTCAATGCGGACGTGTGGTTTTTAAAAATAATTATAGAGAACGCCATTGAAGATTAGTATAAAGACAAACGCCAGCTAGTACTTCGTCAGTATGTTAACAGTTTTTGAAAACAGTAAACATGTCCAACGAAAATGAAATTGCGCGAGTTAGCGGTGCGGCCGTAGAAGTAATCGAAAAGTGCTATAAAATCTTTAAAAACCTACCTTCGGCACGTGATAAAATTTTAAAAAGTTTGACAATTAATGAAAACAATATTCGGCTATTAACAAGATGACTGAAAAACTGCAAGTCAATTGGAGTCCGCAAGCATGTCGAAACATCAATAGGACATTTGAAAAGGTACCAGGTGCTGCTCAACTCAATTACAAAAACTGGAGCCGGGATATCTGGCGACAAAAACTCCAAATTAAATGAACGAGTAAACTGGCAAAACGTGGAGAGCGCATTCGAGTGTCGACTTGAAACAGGTGTTATAATAAATTTGGTCCATAAAAAAATTGAAAAATTTCTAGAAGATTGCAGCGTATTGTTTAAAAGAAAAATTGAAAATGTCCTTAAAAATAATAGTGTAATTAAAGTTAATACGGTGTTTTGTGCGGAATTTATAAAAGAAACTGCAAATTCGGAAATTTTCTCCACAAAATACTTTAACACTAAAAATCAGCTAATTCTCCAAGAGGACCTGCCAAATTTAAAACAATGGTTTCAAGAACATGTTTCATCAAAAATTCTAAACAAGGTGCTACACGAGATTCTTTCGCTTTTTGTCAATATCAATAGATGCGAACAACTGTTCCACGGCAACTCCTTTATTCGTTTACCTCCCGAAATTGAAAGAAAGAAGGCAGTTATTAATATTAAAAATTTAAACGACGAAGCCTGTTTTGCATGGAGTGTGATGGCGCACTTGTTTCCGGTCAACGATAATTCAAATCGTGTTTGGAGTTATCCAGATTATAGAGACCATTTAAATTTGGAGGGCATCGAGTTTCCAATGACGCTAAGACAGATTCCGAAATTTGAGAAACAAAACAATGTATCAGTCAATGTGTATGTTCTTTCCGTGAGGGAACAACTTTACTCTTTATCGCCAGCCTATTTGACTTTAAACAAGCAAGCCGTTCACATTAACCTCTTAATGATACAAGAATATTATGAAGATGAAAAATACGAAATTAACCAACAATATGGGATGGAACCAGACATGGAAGAAGAAGGCGACGAAGACGTGCCGTCTGTGAAGCTGCATTTCTGATTAATTAAAAACTTGTCCAGACTGGTGAGTTCGCAACTGTCAAAACATAAAAATAAAAAATTCATTTGTGATAGATGTCTTCAGTATTTTGGAAGTGAAAATAAACTTGGCGCACATACGGTGGACTGTATAGCAATGAACAAGTGCAAAGTGAATCTTCCCGAGCCCGGCACGTTTTTAGAATTTAAGGATTTTAATTATAAGGAGCTTTGTCCTTTTATTGTTTACAGCGACCTGGAGGCCATTCTTAAGGAGGTAAACGACAGCCCGGTGAACAAAAGTACAGCCAGGTATCAAGACCATGAGGCGTGTAGCATTGGTTACTATCTGCACTGTACTTTTGATAATTCGCTGAGCTATTTTCGAAGCTATCGCGGAGCAGATTGTATTGAATGGTATGTAAAAGAATTACAAAATATTTCGGGCAATTTAAAACAATATTTTAACCGCTACAAACCAATGCAAATTAGTGAACAACAGAAAAATAAAGCTCTTCTAGCCCCGGTCTGTCATATTTGCGAGCAGGAATTCGTTTTAGGGGATGTGTCAGAATCGAGAAAACGCGTGCTTGATCATTGTCACATGACTGGAAAATTTAGGGGACCCGCTCATAATAATTGCAATCTAAATTATAAAACACCTAGAATTATTCTCGTGGTGTTTCATAATTTTAGCGGTTACGATAGTCACTTCTTTGTTAAAACCCTAGTTAAAGCTATACCCGGTAATATAAGCCTGTTGCCGCTAAACAAGGAGCGCTATATTTCTTTTACGAAAACTATCGACGGAGATGGTATTAAATTTAAATTTATAGATTCGTTTCGATTTATGAATTCTTCTTTGGAAAAATTGGCATCCTATTTGCAACCGGGTGATTTTAATATTTTGAGGGAACAAAATTCACATTTGGATAATTTTAAAATTTCCTTGCTTTCCAAGAAGGGGGTTTATCCTTACAAATATATGACAAATTATGAAAAATTTGAGGAAGAGTCGCTTCCGGCTAAAGAACATTTTTTTAGTAGATTAACAGATTCCGATATAAGCGAAAACGATTATCAGCATGTTCAAACTGTTTGGCAAACATTTCAAATTAAGAATTTAGGCGACAATTCGGACCTATACCTGAAAACAGACATATTATTATTGGCGGATGTATTTGAAAACTTTAGAAGAAGTTGTTTTGATACATACGGTTTAGATCCGGCCTGGTATTACACAAAACCCGGTTTCACTTGGGATGCAATGTTAAAGTATACCAAAATTCAATTAGAACTGCTTTCCGATATAGATATGCTTCTTTTTATAGAAAAAGGAATTCGAGGAGGGATTTGTCAATGTATTAGTAGGTATAGTAAAGCAAATAATCACTTTATGAAAGATGGCCAGTTCGACCCTTCTAAAGCCCTTAAGTACCTGTTGTAGTATGACGTCAACAACTTGTACGGATGGGGGATGAGTCAGGCCCTTCCATATAAGGGCTTTAGATGGCTCTCTGATTTTGAAGTTGAAAATTTTAATGTTAACGCTATAGCTGACGATGCTTCAAAAGGGTACATACTAGAAGTTGATTTAGAGTATCCGCAAACGTTACATGACCCACACAAAAGTTTACCTTTTTGTTCCGAACACGGCTATCCTCCTGGATCAAAACAAAAAAAAATGCTAACTACTTTATATAACAAGGAAAAATATGTCATACATTATCGTAATTTGAAGCAGTGTTTGGCGGCTGGTTTAAAACTTGTTAGAATTCATCGCGTTTTAACATTCGACCAATCACCCTGGTTAAAACAATACATCGATCTAAATACAAAATTGAGAACCGCGGCGAGAAACGAGTTTGAAAAAAATCTTTATAAATTAATGAATAACGCTGTTTTTGGCAAGACTATGCAAAATGTGAGAAAACATAAAAACATAAAATTAGTTTCCAGGTGGGACGGCCGTTTCGGAGCTAGGTATTATATTTCGAAACCAAATTTTCGTAGTAGGTCCATATTCGATAAACATATTGTGGCAATTGAACTAAAGAAAACGGAATGTGTATTTTAGATTTATCCAAAATTTGCGTTTACGATTTTCATTATAATTATATGATGTCTCGATTTCCCCCCCAAAATTGCAAGCTTTTATACACAGACACGGACTCGCTAATCTACGAAATTACTTCCGAAAATGTTTACGAGATTATAAAGCAAGAATTACATAAATTTGACACTTCAGATTATCCGGAAAATAATGTATTTGAAATCCCTAGAGTAAACAAAAAAGTGTTAGGTTTGATGAAGGACGAAAATAATGGCGAAATAATGACAGAATTTGTGGGCTTGAAGAGTAAACTTTACAGCCTCAAGGTGGACAGTAACACCAACAAAACCAAAGTAGTAAAAAAAGCAAAAAGTGTAAAGAGTTGTGTGGTAAAAAATACAATCTGCTTTGACGATTACTTGAAATGTTTGCAAGACGAAGTCGAAATTTACAGAAATCAAAATTTAATAACATCTACTAAGCATAATGTACATAGTGTAAGGCAGACTAAGGTAGCTTTTAGTGCTTTAGATGATAAACGACATATATTAGAAAATAGAATAGATACCATCCCATGGGGCCATTATTCCATAGAAATGTAAAATAAAACACGTTTATAAAAGTTGTTGTTGTTTTGTATTTACCTTTATTTATACATTTCGGGAGCAGATACATATTGCATCACATAGTGTTTGTGTAAATGATAAACATTGGATAAGGCGCAGTAACAAAAAGATTGCGAATGATGCATGCAGGCCGGTTTTGAAGCAGACAGTGCCGGTTGTTCTTCTATCTCGACGATGTGTTTGTTAATGTAATTTCTTAAAAATGTGGCCTTTTCACGTCCTTTTACGTATATTACATCGGCATCTCGAACAATTCGTTGAAGGATCTTCGGAAACATAAAGACCGGAGTAAACCCTTCGTTCCAATTAATGCAGTGGTGATTATTTGTGAGCCATTTTGCTTCTTTTTGTAAATGCGGCGGTAAGGGGAACGGAGCTCTGAAGATATAGTGCGAAACGGCGTCTCCATCGTAAGCAGCTAATTCCTTTGGCGAAAACTTCTTTTCGGATATCTTAAAACCTTGCAAATCTAATATGACAAACATGCTGCTGCTGCTGGTGCTGCTGACTACAATTGTTTAACTGCTTTAGAGCGTTGTAGGTAAATACTCTGTCGTGCAAAACTAAACAGTACGCAGTTGTATTGGGGGCAACGTTGTTCGCGGTGTCAAATTCTAATTTAAGCACTACGGCATTTGCCTGCAGGTAGTCTTTTTGATAAGAACAATCTACAACGATGCGAGGCGCTTTCGTTTTGAACTCGTTTGGAGAAAATAGCGGTTCATCGCGTTTATTATAATAAGTAGATTGAAATTGAGAATACATTTGATATAGGGTTTCATAATGATTCTTTTGGAAATCTATATTTAAATTATCGTAAGGGCGCCTTTCTGTGTTTAAATAAACTTTGAGATTTTTAATATTGCAATGATCGAATTCGCTCATGTTTTTATCTATTTGACCCTCGCGATTTGTGTGAAAACCCACTATAATGTGTCGCGGAGTTTCCAATTTTGTGCTGGTGGCAATAGCGTGTGAATGTTGAGTAGCTTGATTTACGGCCGAAACTACATGAAGCTGCCAACATCTAAACGTCACCGGGGTGTCGATATTCTGATCTATGTATTTAGTGAAAGCTAATTCTTGAGCACGACCCGCAGTAATATGATGAACTTTCCAATAAATGTTTTCGATTGTGACTTTAATAACTTCGGTATCGTCTGTACTAATTACGGCATCATTGTCGGTATTGCTTCGAATTAAGACCAATTCCTGCCTGATATTTAGTATTACCTTGCCGTAATCCTCGGCGAATCCCAGCAACATTTTCAGCGGTACGCAAACATTAAAATTGCCGGATGCATCTGTTACTGAGTCGCCCGCTTGCGGAAGCCATCCGGCGTTTTGCAGTTTTTTAACATCGTTGGTTGTGTACGAGACATAACCTTTAATTGTAGACGCGATACCGGGTATAATTACAGCATCTACTACGATTCCATTCATTTCATATCTAATTTCGCTAAATAGGTGGGCAATTCCATTATTTACGAATTTTGCGGTTAATGTAGGCACTCCCGTAGATTTCTGTAGTTTTCCTTCTATGTATAGGTAGCTTAAACCGGGAAGAGTTGACATATCATCTTGAATCGGTATGCGAATTTCATCGTTGTTTTCAAAGCGATTAGTATAAGGTTGGTGGGTATGTATTTCCTTGCTAACAATTGAATTGTCAACAAGAACTTTTTCGCCAATATTTAAAATACTCATTGTGTCAACAACTGGAAGCCGAGCGATTTGAGAAACGCTTGGTTCTTCTTTGTCAACCGATCGGGCGCTGACTTCCTACTGATCTTCAAACACTTGGTGTGTCGCTTGTTATATGTTTTTAACAATGGACTATTATTGGCGATCGGATGCTCGGGATAGTAGGAATTAAATTCAAATTCAAACCTACCGTTACAGTTTCCGAACTGAAACTGATGGGTTTGTCGTCTTGATCGAGTATTTTAATCGTTATGTTTGTAATTGTTTTTGTGCTTATCGGGAGATAGACAACCGGATTTGGAGACTCCACTATTTTAAAACCAGACGGCACGGTAGGAAAGAATTGATGAATTATATGACCCGGCGTGCCATTCTTATAGGAACCTAAAGCCACGTTACAGTGGATTAATATGGAATTTATATTCATGATGTTTGTTACATTTTCAGACGTGTGGGTTTTTTCGGCTTTATACTTTAATCTTTCGAATCCCAACAATGGTCCTATTGAGCGCTCCGATGTGAAATCTATTTCGTGAGAGGATTTAATTCTGGTTTTCATAGTGCTGTTAATACCTCTTATTGTAACCGATTCATGGTTTTCGCGGCTGAGCTGCGTTTGAATATATTCATTGATATCGTTAATTTCGTATGCTCCATCGGGTAGCACGATATCTGGCCGACCGGTAAGCTGAAAACTATTGTTAAATTTGTTTACGTTATGTATGGTGTTGTAGGATTCAAAACTAAGTAAACCCATAACGTACTCGTTTTCTTCGTCCAGGAAAATCGGGGGATTGAAATCGGAACTTAAAACGGACAATCTTCCAGTAAGCGTAAAAATGAAAGACATTGTGAAATGCTACATTCAAGAATCGAACGTAAACTGCCGGTAAAAGTCAATTTGAGTAGCTATATAAAAACTGTAAACAAAGATGTCCGCAATTATAAGAATTTACGTCCTGATATCTCTCGAAATTATATGTAATCTTATTCTTGCTGCCGCCGCCGTCGCTACGAAAATATTTTATTAATTCTAGGGGTGGTTTTAAATGCCCTATACTATCAAAGTATCTAATATTTTTACTACGTTTTACGTAAGCAGTCCAATGAGTACCCGGGCCTACTTTATCGTCTAAATTTACAATACCGGCTTCGTTCTTACGAATCCTTAAAGGTAAATCGTTACGCATGTATACACCCCTAAAATTTGGAATTTTTAATATTTTTGCGTACTTAATTAAATCGACGTTTGTTAGTGCGCGTCGAGGCAGCTTCACAGTTAGTTTTTTGTTAGTTGATACGGTTTCAAGTATAATCCGAAACCTCTTTTATATGGCGCCAAATGTAAACCTTTTCCAAGGGCTATTGCTTCCATCGTCTTATTATGCCGCTCCTTTTCTTTTAGATCTTTGGCGGCACTTTTGGCATCTCCAACAGCTTTGGCGACCGCCGCAGTTCCCCCTCCCAATGATCCAAGAGCGCTTAATGCGGCAAATATGGGGATGAGCGGTAAAAAACCGCCCGTTTTAGGAATTTTTATTATTCTACTTCTTGGTTGCGTAATTTTGTTTTTCGCGATTGAACCTAGAGCCAGTTTAGAGGCCGCCAATAAGTTGTTGCGGCGCCCTTTATTTTCTTTGAGCCGGTTTCTAGCGCGAGTAACTGCACTCTTAAAGCTTATAGCGCCACCACTTCTTTTAGGCCGACGGCCTCCCATCCCCAGCTTAGTTTTTCCTTTCATAACACCGGTTATAGCTAGTGCCGCCGCATTTTCCCCTAAATTTGCGTCTCTCGAACGAAAACGTGTCCACGCCTTGTCGGCAAGTAATCTATCGGCTTCGTGTCGTCTTTGAAGATCTTGATGTTGCGAATACGCGATGTCGTGTTCTTTACACGCCTCGTCCCGGAGCCGGACATTTGGGCGCGGCCGTTTGAGCGCGGCTGTTCGGGCGCGGCCGTTTGGGCGCGAAGACACTTAGGCGCAGGGCCACTTGGGCGCGAGACATTTGGGCGCGAGGAAATTAGTATTAGCTAGCTTTACTATTAATAGGTCTGAAAATTTATTTTAAATAACGAAAATTACCTAAAGCACGTCCAAGGAGGTGGCGGGCGGCAAAAATTTAGTATAGAAATATTAATTGTCGAAAATTAGAATTTTATTAATACATGTAGGTTCAACGAAAATAAGTTAAAAATTTTAACTTTCCGGTAAATACTAACAAATCTTTTGCGGAGATTTTTTACATTAAAATAATAAGTAATAAAGAATACATGAATAGAGTTTGGGTACAAACCGAGCTATTAATGAACCATCTAACTAAATATTTATCCAGGCTAATAGAAGAATAAAAAATTTGGTTAAAGATTATAATAATCGATATAATCATGTAGACGGCGCAAACAATAGGAACATTGGAAAATTTTTATGAGGCATTTCGTACAATTATGAAATGAATGCGTAGAATCTTCTTGTTTATATTTTAAAAAATTTAAGAATAATATATATTATAATGGTAAAAATGGCAAGAATAAATTTGGATTATTAAAATTAATCTTTTTATATTATTATTTACTATCATTCTTATTTCTGCTCTTATATTAAGTTAGTCGTTTCATAACATAACGACAATAATAATTGATTGCTTTAAAATTTCACAGTTTATTGTTAAGTATTATCATTTTAAACAAAACTTGAAGTCGACTAGTTTCGGTCCAAACAGAACACATATTAGAAACATATTAAACATTTGAAGCATCAATCGATTAAATATAGCATAGTATTATTCATTTACCAGTACAATAAATGTATTTCTATTTAAAATTATTTTAAACACCTAAGTATATACATATAATCTATTTCCATCTTTTTTCAATTCATAATTATTATTTCATATCTAACATACTGTCTTTTTTATGTATTTAGAGTTATTTCAAAACTTATCTAATCTACTACCTTCTTTATTTCGATTCGAATTTATTTCAAAATTTATCTAATATAGGTACTATCACCTTATTTAAAATTAATCTCATAATGGTTTCAATAAATAACTGGATTATTCTTTTAATATTGTTGATTAATTAGATTAACTTCTCAGGATAAATAATGATTTAATAAATGTGTATTCATTTATGCCAAATTTAAATTATTCACACTTAATGTGTTCCTAAATCGCAACGTTGATACTTTCTCGCGCCCAAGTGTCTCGCGCTCAAGTGTCTCGCGCTCAAGTGTCCCCGCGCCCAAACGGCCGCGCCCGGACGGCCGCGCCAAAACGGCCGCGCCCAAATGTCCTAGACCGCCTCGTCCAGCTGATTGATTCCTCGATCTCCGCGTGCAAGTCTTTTCTTTAGACGAGTGCCCGGACCGCAAAATCTATATCCCGGCACGTGCAATTCAAACGGCAACTTTACTATGAGCGTATTTAATACACCGCGACCTTTTCTTCCTCGACGAAGGCGACGACGACGACGACGACGACGACCAATACTTTCTTCTTTCATATTACACGTGCGATAGTTGCGCCGCAACTGCATACACTTTAAAGAAATTTTACTTATATAATTTCGATACTAGGTAGGTTGGGCTCAGTTTTTAATGTACACATCACGGGTGGTGGTGGTAAAAAATGAGAAAAGTTAAGATTGAGAAACAGAGTCAATCGCTACCGATCGTAAATCACGACGCTAGCGCGTTAACCCAACAATATCGAAAACACAGCGTGTTATTGGGAGAAGGATGTAAAAGATGTCTTATTGTTGGCAGATCTAACTGCGGCAAAACTAATATAATGATCAGCTTGTTAGAACATCCAAACGGTTTACGATTCGAAAACATTTATTTATATTGTAAATCTCTGGATCAACCAAAATACCAGTACCTGAGGAAACTTCTAAAACCCATAAAAGAAATTGGGTTGTATGAATATCTCGATGGGTCTGTACTTGAACAACCTAAGGATGCAAAACCTAATTCTGTCATCATATTCGACGACGTGGTTTGCGATAATCAAAGCATAATTAGGGATTATTTTTGTTTCGGACGACATAGAAATATCAATTGTTTTTATCTGTGCCAAACGTATTCATCTATTCCTAAACAACTTATTAGAGATAACGCAAATCTTATTGTAGTTTTTCAACAAGACAAAACCAATCTAAAACACATACACGACGATCACGTAAACGTCGACATGACTTTTGAGCAGTTTAAAGATTTATGCGCGTATTGTTGGAACGACAGTTATGGATTTTTAGTTATAGATAAAGATAGCGAAATGAATTTGGGAAGATATAGGAAAGGATTCGATTGTTACTTTAAAATATATAATTAAAACCAGTTTTTAAAAGGACTCAGTGACTGTCGGACATCCACAAACGAAAGATGGATAAGCGTTTGGCTAGGGAGTTGCTTAAAACTAGAAAAACCGTAAAAAGAAAATACGCGGCTTTAAAAGCAGACATTGCCCAATCCCAAACGATTTTAGCGGAGCAATTCAAACCCCTTTCCAAACCGCTCGCCGAATTGCTAACAACTATAAAGCAAGAAGGCGCGTCAGTGGGCAAATCAAAAGCGGATTATTTGCCAATAACCATTAAACGTAGAGTATCCACACCTTCTATCTTGCCCCGTCCGCGAGCGATAGACACCCCAGGCAAAGTTTCTTTCCTTCCCGGATCATCACACACTTCCACACCGGGGCCATCACACACCTCCACACCTCGATTTTTGCCTACGCATGTATTATCCGAGAGTCAACCAGTAGAGGAATACGATGAGCAGTTGCAAACGGAGGTTGCGGAGGCGGCAGCAGAAGAAGGTGCTGTACAAGCGGCCAGAGAAACCATCCAACAAATGCTGCAACCGGAAGTTCTTGGCCAATATTTAGAACAATTTCAAGGGTTAGCTCGCACATACGTGGAAGGAATGATACGAGATACTGAGGACAAGTACGATTTGCACTACGGAGTCCGATTCGACGTAGAGAGAGATAAGTTTGCAATAGGAAATAAAGAAATCAAGTTCGAGGGCGAAGATATCGTTATTACGGACCACGGCAACAGAATAATCTACAAAGGCACTCCAGGATTTTACGAATTGATGTTTAAAAAGAAACCAAATATATACAAAAACGCAGATTTAGAGCAATATCTAGATTTAGTGGATCGTTCCGCCGCAAATCGTGTAAACTACGACCCCGCACAAAGAATCAGCGGTAACGCAGGGACTAAATACATGAAAATAGTACGACCTCTAACTGCCTCCTCAACCATAAAAGCTCCTGGCAGACCAGCGACGAAGGTACCACGGCGCGGCAAGGGATTACTAACAGTGACGGACAAAAAAGTGGAATATGTTCCTTGGAAGGATCCCAACTCATTAGTGAATCGGTTGCGTGTATTACTTGCCTCCCAGGCAGCTGGACACACAGGTCACGATAACGAAATTGTTAGTATCATTGACGCTTTAAGAACCGCCAAGGTTATAAAATAAATAGCGAGTTAAGCGTCCATACTCGTCATATAGTAGCGGACTTTCGGGGCGAAATATGCCTATAGATAAATTTGGTAGACATCTACACCAGCATCACCATTCTGCGGGTGTAGAACAAACGAAAATATATGTGGCCGAAGATGCGACAAAGATGGTAGAAACTTTTAAGAAAGAAATTGGGTCAGTTATTGAAGATGCCACAAAAATTATGGAAACTTCTAAGAAGGATATTGAAGATGTGGCAAAGAAGATAGAAACTTACAAGGGCGAGCTTAAGTCAGTTAGTCGCAGCGCTATTTTTTACATTATGGCACTCAACGCCGATAGAAATGGGCAGTATCGACTTTTAATTGCTAATGAAACTTTGGAATACATATATAAATTACCGGCTGCAACTATTTCGAATATTAGTTGGACACCGCTAGATGCGAAAATATCCATAAACGGCGAAGAGAAGTCTAATAAGGAAGACCTCATTGGAACTAAACTAAACGAAGGCGATAAAATAAGCGCAAAGCACAAACCAAACTCAAACCACCTATTCTGTTGCGAGTTCGTTATGCAATTTAACCATCATGGGAGCTACTAAAGGAGAAGTTGTCGAAGAATTACATAAACCAGCTCGAAAAAATTTTAAACGAAGACGGGTGATTGTAAAGGGACTAAACGATTTATTTCAAGCCGATTTGGTGGAAATGATACCCTACGCAAAAACAAATAAAGGCTATCGATATATTTTAGTGGTGATCAACGCGTTTTCAAAATACGCTTGGGCACTTCCCGTTAAACAAAAAACCGGCCAAGCTGTTGCTGAAGCAATGAAAAAAGTGCTTTCATCTATTAAAACTGCGCCTAAAAACTTGCAAACCGATATGGGCAAAGAGTTTTATAACAAGGAGTTTCAAAATTTAATGCGGAAATTCGGCGTCAACCATTACATCAGTTATTCCATTCTAAAAAGCAGCATAGTAGAAAGATTGAATCGCACACTCAAGAATATGATGTGGAAACAGTTTAGTTTGCAAGGATTGTACAAGTGGCTACATCTATTGCCAAAAATTGTAAAGAAATATAATTCGACAAAACACAGAACAATTGGATACAAACCGGAAGCCGTTAATAAAAGTAACGCTCCCGAAATTTTTAAAAGAGCGTACAGTCATATAAAAATGGTGGATCCAAAGAAGCAAATATTTTACGTTGGCGATCGCGTAAGGGTTAGCAAGCATCGGGCGGCGTTCGCTAAAGGATACACGCCTACATGGAGCAATGAAATTTTTAAAGTTGAAAAAGTCCGTCTTACCAATCCGAGGACATACATTTTAGAAGACGAAAACGGCGAGGAAATTAAAGGCGCATTTTACGAATACGAGCTGCAGAAAACAAAACATCCAAGCATTTTTCTAGTAGAAAAAGTAGTTAGAAAAAAAGGAAGTCAACTGCTCGTTAAATGGTTAGGTTTTGATAATAGCCATAATTCGTGGATATCTAAGAATGATCTTGTATAGTTATTAAAAATAAATAAAAAATACTTTTTAAAAACTCTTTTATTGAATTACTTCTTTATAAAAAGTATAACTTACTAACGAACACAACACAATTAATACTAATACTATTATAGATAATATAAGCTCTACAACATAATAGTGATTAAATGTAATATGCGGAACGAAGTCGCTACAGTTTTTCATACCGCTAAGTGAACGGTTCCATATTTCCATTTTCCAATGTACTTCCTCGAGCGCATTATTAATTTTGTAACGAATTTTATATAAGAGAAAGGAGGCCGTTCCTGTCTCATTACTAAATCGATGTTTTAAATTCGCTCGAAAAACAAAACCTTCGTATCCATTTGATAAGTGATCCAAGGTCATGGGCATCCATCTTTTAGGCCAAAACGATTCATTGTAGGCTGGCAATGGAGCAGTGTCGTTAGCAAGCTCGGGATAAATGTAAGCTCGCGTTGCCAAAACAGGTTTAGAGATAATTATGTCCTTTTCGGGTGTCAGCAGGGACAGCAACAAAAACGAAGTTATATTCATCTTGGATAACCGGCCGCTTCGATGCCACTGTTGCGTATTATTTGTTTTCGATTATTTATAGATAAATTTCGAAACTGCTTAAAAACACGTATTTTTACGCAGTAATTATTCAAGTCTTTCTTTAACATTTCCAGTTTTGCAATATACGAGGTTAACAGCTTTTCATTTTGCTTACGTGTTTTTGCGGAAGATTGCATCATGTTTTCCTACCAGGAGCCTCGTAACGTATTAACAGCTTCAAATATATTTTCCGGATATAAGGAAAGAATTTCCAACACGCACAAAATATTCTGGTAATTAATGTTTAATTCGCTGTTTAGAATTAAATACGCGTCACTAATGATCCTTTCCCCCGTCTCCTCTTCCGTGAGCTCGGACACTAATTTAAGAAAATTTTTATAGAAAGCTGGCAAAGCGAAAGAATGCAACAGTTCCAAACGGTAATTAATAATGTCTTTTAATTTAAACAGTTCTACAAAATCGCTTTGATACAACCGGCAACGATACATCGTTCCAAACACTATTTCTTTTATTTTATTATCTTCGTTCTCAAAGTCATTTAACGCGCTTCGTAGAAAAAATGCTTCACGATTAGCAAGTTTATTTTGTCATTCGTCGGCAGAAATAGTTGTCGTTTTCACACAGCTGCGACGATCTTTACATAACATAGCACATTCTAAAATATCGGAACACCCCAAACAGCCGATTTTTATAGAAGGCTGAAGATTTGAAAAAATATCAAATCCCACTTCAACATACTTGTTCTGGTCCTGTTCCTCGCTTAACATGTACACAGTATTGTAAATCAGATGACTTTTACAGCTTTCCAGTCGTCTCGATTGGGTTTCTTCATCCACAAGGAGAGGAGATTTTCTATTTTTAGTTCTTTCTAGAAACTCCTCAATCTCCCCACTAACATTCATGCTGGTGCTTGAAGACGACGTCATCGTTGCTTCTTCCTTTCTTCCCAAAGTAGTCTTGCAAATAAGCAGTTGTTAGACCAACGAATATGTTCAGACAGCGGATCGTCACCTTCTTTCCAATCATGAACTACCACGTGACATACAAAGCACTCGACATAATCCTCGATATTAAAATAAAAAAATCCGGCGCGGGCTAGAGAAGCAGGTTAACACCACACTGTTGACCCAGTTGGAATATGTAAGTAAACGTGTTTCAAATGGTAAAAGATTTAGTCTTATGTCTTCAATACACATTTCTATCTCTCAACGGCTGCGCACAGACTAAACTAAATAGCAAGTTACAACAGGAAAAAACTTTCACCTTCTACCGGCTGTAGAGAACCACCTTTCCCCCTTCCACCCCTCTCACTCCGCGCAGCGAGATAAGGACCTTAAATGCCCAGTTATACAAAAATCTGATACCCTTAACCTTTCCTTCTAACGTGAGCATGGGGGTCCCAACTGGAATGCCTAGTAATGCACAAATCTGATGCGACGTTGTCCACTCCTGCATTTTTACCCGAAAACATGGAGCCCGCCGGGTTGATGTTATTCGCATCTAGTAACTTTTTACCCGGTTTCCACGATGGCAAGATGACACTCAAGATAACGAAGATGCCACGCCCCTCGAGGCTGGTGTTGCGCAATAATTTACCCGAAAATATATACTTGAACATGGGGACCCCGGCGGCTGACGCAATATTACGAATCTAGGGCTCTGCCCCGCGCGATGTGAACTTTGACATTTATATCCAGAACCCGTAGCAAACCACCTTTTCCCCTTCCCCCACCACCCCGCCCCGCTGACGGCTAGGACCCCACAATATGGTGACTGGGGCTTTGCCCCCCGGGCTCGCTTGAGTTAGAGAGAGAAAGATGGTTTTTTGTAGAACTCAATGTGTTAAAGAGAGAAAGATAGATGTTTGATGACTGACAGGCACCGATGACCTTTGACATTTGGTTTCCTCGCCCTCCCCGAAGAGGACAAACGACAAATTATCCTTAAAAATTTGCATTTTTATTTAAAAAAAACATGGGGGCCCCGGCGGCTAGGGCTCTGCCCCTGGGGTTGGTGTTGCGCATGCGGGCCCCACAATATGGCGGCTGGGGCTTTGCCCCCCGAGGTTGATGTTGCGCAATACCCAGAACATGTTACGCAATATCCAGAAGTGAAAGTCTGTCAGAGTCTAATCGGTGACCTTGAAGTGGCCCAGAACCGGCCCATCTCTACTACTTAGTACTTATAGATATGTAGACATTAGGCAATATTTCTGTTATTTGTTCCTAAAAAAATGTGATTTTTAGTTTTGGGTTATTTTCTAGTATTTATAAACAACGTGTCTGTACCCCATTAGTTAAGTAATAGATATTAACGATACAAGTTTGATTATGAGCATCTTAACGACACGAGTTTGATTGCCAAAAACGAGGCGGTGAGCCGAGTTTTGCGCCAATCAAACGTATCTCGTTAAGTGCCATAAGCAAACGTGTGTTGTTCAATATTTTATCTTCATCAATAAACTCTGGTTCAATGTATTTCTTTATACAAAAAGAGTGCGGTAATATTCATTACCGCACTGAGTGCGGTAATATCTATCCATTACCGCACTGAGTGCGGTAATATCCATTACCGCACTTAGTGCGGTAATGAAGCTCTTAACGATACTAGAATGAATTTGGTTAAGAGTCTATAACAACACTGATGAAGATAAATGCTTTAAAATGGGTGTGAACAAGAATTTATTTTAATTTATTTTGTTATGATTTTATTCTGTTTGTTTCATTTTGATATTTTAGTCTCCAAATAAATATGACTTCTAAAGTTCAGTTTTTTGCTTTATTTCAAGCACCTACCTACCTACCTACCTTCAAAAAAATAAATAAAAAAACATGATCCAAAATGCCTTAAGGGGCGCCAAAATCTTTTTTTGCACACAGGCGCCAGTAGCCCTTACGGGGGCCCTGCCTAGTAGGTGGTGAAACAACACACAAGTCGATCTACTTGCAAATTGGAAACCTGTTAGCGGCAGAAGCGGCAACATTTTATTCTGGCCTGGGGAAAAAGAAAATGTTGCCCTTTTGCAGTCTAACTTTATTTGCAGTTATTGTTGGTATGCGAAAAACAAAGAAAAGAAAGCATTTCGGGAACTTTTGATGCATAATCAGTACCTATACCTACATCAATTTTTCGTCGGCAATTTAGAAACAGTTTGTAGTTAGTGACACCAGAAACAAAGCCTATTTGATTGTATAATAAAACCTTTTAACTTGCCACTGCTGCTTAGGCAACATTAACTTTTCCCATTTTTGTAATGAATTTCCATTGCTTGCTTTCTTTGATATTATATTATAGTAACACAATGGGTGGTGTATGTGGAAAAGCTTATAATTGTAAAAAGAACCATGTAAACTTCCAATTAATGCATATTATGTATTTTTTTCAGACGGTATTGCCTACACCCCGCTGCTACTGATGTGGAAATCCGAAAATCCGTAGCTCTGTATCTAGCAAATTCCAAAGGCAAACTGCAATGTAATATATATGTGTACAAATATTGAATAAATGTTGACAATTTGTGTAACAATTTTAATGTAGAATATAATTTTATTATATTCCTTATACCTATATAATATAATAGACTGTGTTATATAAAAAGCAAATAGTACTAACGCCCGTTTTTTTAATACCAACTGAACAACACCTAATAAAAAACATATAGTTGATAGTGCAAAGAGACATAAACAGGATATTTAACAAAGCATGTTGTTTCGATATTCTGCTTCAGACAAGTCAAATAAATCAAAGTAATAACTATTGGCTATCGAGCGATTCTTTTTATCTAGCTCACTACTGGAATATTTTGATAATGATGAGAAATTAAACGTTGGTTATACAGGGTCCGGCAGAATGACCCACCCTATTTAAATTGTTAATAACTGTTTCAAATTTTAAAATATTTTAAATTTTTTTTCAAAAATGTAAAGTAAAAACTTGCCAATTTTAGTTACAATATAATTTATTTATTAAAAATATTAGGTTTTGAAAATAACATCACTCAAACCCAAACTTCATTTTCACACTAATACAGAATAACCTAATCCTTAATTTGATTAAATTCATCAAGTTGGGCCTATCAGACAGAACTCTTCGCCGTATTTTAAAGGATTTAAAATTGCATCCTTACAAAGTTCAAGTCGTGCACCAATTACTAGGTACCTACCACGAAATTTAGAAGTTCGGGTTACGTTTTGTGAACAGTTCCTTCAACTACTGAATAATAACCATATTAATTTGGTTTAATTTTTAATAAATAAATTATAATGTAACTAAAATTGGCAAGTTTTTACTTTACATTTTTGAAAAAAAAATTAAAAATATTTTAAAATTTGAAACAGTTATTAACAATTTAAATAGGGTCGGTCATTCTGCGGGACCCTGTATTAGACAAAAGTTGCATAAATAATTTATGGAGTTTCCAAAAGTCGTGTATCCATTTTTATGTTTTCACTAGTTTATGAAATATTGAAAATTGTGTTTTTTGTTTTCTTCAAACATTTAAAAAACATGTTGATTATAAGAACACGATTCAGAGACTAAAATGTATAATAATAATAATAATAATAATAATAATAATAATTTATTTAGTTTTGTTGCTACATAGAATGTAGATGAAAACAAGTCACAAAACCAAGCATTACAAAAAAATACATTTTTTACATATATTAAAAACTTACATTACATATTAAAACTTACAATCTAAAAATTCCTGTACTGAATAAAAAGCATTCTCAATAAGAATTTTTCTCACAGCCGATGAAAATTGTCTAACAATTGGTATATTTACAATTTCAGGGTTTAATTTGTTATACAATATAGCACCAATATAAAGTGGATTAGCTCTAAATAGTTCCAGACGGTGCAGTTTATACTGAAGGTCTCCACCATAGCGAGTAGCATAATCATGATGTACATTTTGAGTTGAAAACAAATTTAAATTACTTTTAACAAACGTCAACATGTCCAAAATAAAAATACAGGGGAGAGTTAGTATTTTGTTTTGTTTAAAAACAGTTCTACAGGAGTCTCTGAATTTTAGCCGATACATGCAGCGCACAGCTCTTTTTTGAAAAACAAAGACACGTTGAGCAGACGATTTGTAGCCCCAGCAAATAATTCCGTATCTAACAACGGATTCGAAATTCGAGTAGTAAAAAGCTTTTACTACTGCTGAACTGCAAATATAGGATAATCTTTTAAGAGCAAAACAGATAGAAGAGCATCTATTGCAGACTGAGTCGATGTGATCTTCGAATGTCAGAGCTAAGTCAAGGTTGACACCTAGAAGCTTGAAGCATGAAACCTGTGCAACTGTTTTCCCATCCATCCTGATCAGTTGACTAGAGTGAGAATTATTTTCAGAAGAATAAAATTGCATTATGTAAGATTTATCCATGTTCAGAACTAATTTGTTATGCTTCATATAATTCGAAATACTCCCAAGATTGACTTTTAATTCAGAAGACATATCTGTATTAGTTTTAGCAGCTGAAACAACTGTTATGTCATCCGCAAACGCACAATGAAAAGCCGATACAACTTCATCCAAATCGTTGGTATACAATAAAAATAGCAGCGGCCCAAGCACGCTACCTTGGGGAACTCCAACACTATTTTGTAACTCGGTAGACTTTGTATCCAAATAGCTGACAAATTGTTTTCTGTTAGATAAATAGGAACGCAACAGAGAATTGCATTTTCCACGCAAACCAAAACTTTCGATCTTCTCTAAGAGAATATTGTGGTCCACACAATCGAAAGCCTTGGACAAGTCGATAAATAGTGCCATAACCTTATTACCTGCATCAAGGTTTGTGTATATGAAGTTCAAAACGGATACGAGTGCGGACATTGTAGAATGATTCTCCCGAAAGCCATGTTGATGTTTTGAGAAAATATTATGTACATTTAGAAACGATATAATTCTTTTAGTTATTACCTTTTCAATAATTTTTGCAAAAACTGAAAGCAATGAAATTGGGCGATAATTGCTAAGTAATTTGGAGTCACCCTTTTTAAAAAGACAAACAACCTTTGCAATTTTGAGTAAGTCAGGAAACGTGCCGTTATCGAAACATTCATTAATAATATGGCAAAGTGGTTTTAGAATAGAAAATGAGCATTGCCGAATTAAAAATGGAGGAAAATCATCCGCGCCAGACGAATTTGAATTTTTTAAGCTATGGATTACATTTTGTAATTCCGTTTCATCGACATGACTTAAAAATATGGTTCCTGGAATAAGATTTGGTTTGTTCGAAGATGTTTGAAGATTCGTTGGAATATTTAGAATCTTGGTAATATTAACAAAATATTCGTTAAAAGCATTTGCAATAAAATTTTTATCGCTAGTGGAAACGCCATTAACTAAGAGTTCACTTGCAACTCTCTGAGAATGCTTATTGCCGACACCGCTATTAATAATACTCCACACGGCTTTCGACCTATTCTGTGCATTTAATATTCGATTATCGAAATAAGTGCGTTTAGCAAGTCTTAGTAATTTTTTATAGATTGACTTGTACGTATTATAGTAGTTTTTAGAAATTAGGCCCTCTTTTTGCATGACAAAGAGTTCTTTTAGGCGAGCTGATGAAATCTTCAGACCTTGTGTTAACCATAGATTATTATTGCGCTTATTACTACAGTTCGTAACCTTAACTAATTTAAAACTAAGGCTATAATAGTACTGCATTATTTTTGTAAAGTTACTAAATTTTTCGTTGACATTTGAAGCTGCAAAGACTTCCGCCCATTGTTCCTCATTTAAGTAGCATTGGAATTTTTGAATGTTTTTCTGCGAAAATGATCTACGTAAATGAGGTTCAGTAGTAACATTATGACTAATCGAAAACACGATTTTTTGAGACGAATGATCAGATAAGCCGTTATGTATAATCTTGAATGTAGATAACAAATTGTTGAAATTTGTAAAAACATAATCAACAGCCGAACCGCCATTATTACCTAGTCTAGTTATTTCATCATGAAACACAGTTTCTAGATTAAAAACATGAACAAGATCTGACAACTGTTTGGTATCATTATTTTTACAACGGTAATTAATATTAAGATCACCGCAAACAATTATTCTATCACATTTACGTTTGCTAATAATTTTATGTAGACAGTCTTCAAAGCTTGAAAAAAATAAGTTGACATTGCTATCTGGAGATCTATATAAACATAAAATATAGTAAACAATACTGCCTAAAGTTAAGCTGATAGCTGCACATTCAAATGTTTTATCTGCACTTAACAGTGTAAATTCAGGCGTTTCTGTAGCAGACAAAGTATTTCTTACAAAAATAGATACGCCACCATGAGAAAAAGTGGTTCTAGAATAAGAACTAACTAAGGTAAAACCGTATATATTTATGAAGTCGCTTTCGTTTGTACGAACCCAGGTTTCTGACACACACATGACGTCGACGTTTTCGGTGGTTGAAAACAGTTCGATATCTTCAATCTTGTTTTTAAGACATTGCACATTCTGATGTGCTACCGTTAGGTATTGCATTTTGACCGAGGTTTGCAGTGATTGCTATACTTCATAGTTCGTTTTTGATTTTATAAATTCCACTTGCTTTTGGTAGACAGGACATTTGGGATCTTTGGCTGAGTGGGTAGTGTTGAAAGTTGTTTTGAACTTTTTATTGTGATAGACACAGTTCACACAATTTAATGTAGATTCAGAGCAGTCTTTCATAAGATGTTCTTTAGCACAATGTGGACAGCACAGATTATCAGATGGGCAGTTTTTTGACTGGTGACCATAACGAGAGCAGCTGAAGCAGCGAGTGATTGCAAAAGATTCAGTAACAAAACATTTTCTCCACCCCACAAAAAGGTAACCATTGTTGATAATTTTACTAAACAAATTCGGACTGGCTTCCACAATCAGATGTGTGTCATTCTTTATTTTTATTTTCCTGACCATTTTGAAGTGTACATTATCCATCTCATTTAATTTATTTTGCGCTAAAATATTTTCGCAGAGTTTGTCATCTGATGAATCATAATTTTCCACATTACAAATTTTCAGTCTTGGCATAAATTTATTTGGTATTTTAACAGAGAAGGAATCGCCGACCGCTTGTTCAAATTTAGTTTTTAGATCACTCAGATATTTATTATCTTCGCAGTTTACAATCACATTGCCGTTCGCTTTAGTTTTTATTTGTGTGATAGCTGGACCAAGTTCAATTGGGTTAAGTTTGGTTTTTATAGAGCTTAAGTCACTTTTTTGATTTTTAGCTTGCAGTATAAGAACAGACGATGTATCTTTTTTGGGCTTTTTTACGACACTACTAAACGAGGGATATGATATTAACCCAGAGCAATTCAAGGATTTATCGATATTCGAAACCGAAGGCAGTTTTCCGTTGTTCGATATTTCGCGCCAATTTTTATCGATATCGATTAACCTCAAATTTAACAAGTTATTTACCATTTTCAACTCATCATTTAGTTTATTCAAAAGTTCTAACTCACGGTTTTGTTGTTCAAGTTTCTTTTTATTTGCATCCTCTTCATCTTCGGTGTTAATGATAGCACTTCCCAAACGTTGACGTGAACCACCTTGTGAACAGGATTTGCATGCCCAGTTGGTTTTGCTCACACTGACAATTTTTGCCATTATATCGAAACATTTCGAATGAATTCCTAAACCACAAGTTATACACTTCACGACCGAACGCATTCCGCTGTTACAAAACTCGCACTTTTTATTAGTTTGAGTTTTATTTTGGGACTCGTTTTCTTCATCGTCTACATCGGGCGCCATCTTGACGCATCTATAGCCTCACACATATGCTTTAAATATTGTAATATTTGAAGAAATAAAAATTGTTTTTCAGTTGTTCTTAAAGATATTTCAGGAAGTAGTGAAATACCCAGCAAATTATAAATCAGTAAACGGCATCTGACAAAGCCTAAATGATGCAACTTGTCTAACTTAACCAATCTCATTTCTCTTACTGTTATCAATTTCCCAATAGCGAGCGAGATGAACAAAAACGCGCGGGATACTTAGTTTAGATGGTTTGACAATATACGGTGTAGCCTACATGTTATTATAAATAAATTACGAATATTTGTAAGATATATATAGGAGATCTAGGCGACTGGCATGTAGAGAATATTCCTTGCTAATATTGTGTATAGGTACACATTTTACAAATATTAAGCGGATAATGGTGAGATATATTCAGAAGATGTGCGCGGTTAATATCTTGAGCAATATAGTGCGAATATTTGCATGATATCTCCAGCAGATGTACGCGACTTATATCTGGTGAATATCGATTGCTAATATAGTGAATACATCTTTTAAAAATATCAGGGATATTTGTAAGATATATTCAGCAGATATATGCGGCTAACATCTAGGCAAGATCGGCAACAGATATAGTATTGATGTATTTTTATACAGGGTGTCCCAAAAAGAATGGCTCATAGATTCCTTACGTTATAATAAATCGATTACACCTAATATACCTTAGTACAAAGTCCCTTCAGTAAGAAGTTATAGGGCCTTAAAGTTAATTTTTTTATTTTTTATTTTTTTTGTTAATTTCCTCAAATGTAGAGATATCGATTTGAATTTTGGTATACATGCTTACTATTATGTACTGCATTAATTTTCACATTTTTATAAATTAGACTTGACTTTACCTACCTTTCAAAACTTTTTTTAGCTTTAACTTCGTTATGTGCAACTTGTTTTGAAATTTTAGGTTATAGTCCAGTCACTATGTCATTTTTGCTTTAAAGTGAAGCAAAATTTGAAATTTCACTTTTGGGGTATTGGCGAGGTCCAGCAAAGCTTAACTTCAAGTTGTCGACCAAGATTTCCTATGTGCTATTTCCGCTATCTTGATAAATGAGTGCGTTTTTTGCGATAAATCGGTTCCCGTTAACAGTACATGAAAATAATGTTCACATATTTTTTAGAATTTTGAATGCTCTACAATTTATGTTCAATTACTTTTTAGCGTACGAGCGATATTTGTCGAGATATCGAACGCGAAAGGAGAGCGTGAATGGGTCGAAATTTTTTTTCGAGCTTCTGGGCTTGTGTCTCATTTCTCTTTCTAGTTAGCAAATAAGTAGCCATTATCAAACTGGTAGAGGTTGAAAATAACTTAAAATTTCAAAAAAAGTTATAGATAACAAAGTTAGAGCTAAAAGAAGTTTAGAAAGATAGGTAAAGTGCCCCTTACAGTCAAGTCTAGTTTATGAGTTTTTTTTCCTATTAATGCAGTACATAATAAGTACTTATACTAAAATTCAAATAGATATCTCTACATTTGTGGAAATTAACAAAAAAATAAAAAATAAAAAATTGAACTTCAAGGCCCTATAACTTCTTACTGAATGGACTTTGTACTAAGGTATATTGGGTTTAATCGATTTATTATGACGTAAGGAATCTATGATTAAGCGGTGTCTCATTCTTTTTGGGACACCCTGTATATATGGCCAATATTTAAAAGTGTGACATTAATTTATCCCATAGACGTTACTAACTAATATTCTTGGTATATAGTGTGCTGCTAGGGACGCTTCATCTAAGTGAGTAAGTAATAACATAAACCCAAGTTGTTACTTTTTTAAAAGCGGAACTACGCGTATTTCGAATTAAAAAATTAACATAACTTTAGAAATCATCCATGTTGGCTAACGTTAATGAAAATAATCTAAAGAGAAGGCCCGGTAAACAGAAATTCTCAGTGGCCGTTATGATCAAGGTGGCCGTTGTGAACATAGACATTTGGTGGCCGTTGTGAACAAGGTGGCCGTTATGAACATGCCCCTTCTTTCAGTAGCATGTGTACTTCTAGGTGGCCGCTATGATCAAGGTGGCCGTTGTGAACATAAGCTCGGGTGGCCGTTATCAACGAGGTGGCCGTTGTGAACATGGAGTTTTGGTGGCCGTTGTGAACAAAGTGGCCGTTATGAACATACCCTGTTTTAAGCAGCGCGTGTACTTCTAGGTAGCCGTTATGATCAAGGTGGCCGTTGTGAACATGACTCGAGTGGCCGTTGTGATCGAGGTGGCCGTTGTGAAAAACGCAAAATCTTAGGTGGCCGTTGTGATATTGACCCCTCCCTCCGGTATAATAATAGGAGGTTCTCCAACAAGATGAAATTCATTGTTGGGAGGTCTAACGTTTGGAATAGTATAGTAGGTTTCGAAACTTAATAATCCCAAGACGTATTCGCTACCATCGTCTAAGAAAATGGGAGGGTCAAAATTTGCAGTAAGAACAGATGAATCTCCCGTAAGAGTGAATATACTGGACATGATGAAGCGCAACACTTAAACTGACGACAAAAGCGGTTTCGCAAAGTTATATAAGAATTTGAGGCACAAATGTCCGCATGTGTATGAAGCGAGTTTTTGATATCTATTAGAGTTGTACATAATTGTGCTGTTGCTACCGTCGCTGCGAAAGTAGTTTACTAATTCGGGAGGAGGTTGTAAGCGACCTATGCTATCGAAATACAGAACAAATCGATCAGCTTTAACGTAAGCTGTCCAATGTGTGCCAGGTCCAACATCATCGTCTAAGTTAGTAACACCACATTCTCGTTGACGAATTTTGTCGGGTAGGGCATCTCGCATAAATATTCCCCTAAAATGGGGAATTTCTAAGCGTTTAACGTACTGTGCAATATCGATGTTTGTCAACGCTCGGCGTGGTAGCTTCAACGGTAGTTTTTTGACTGATACGGTCGTAGATATAGCCCTTTTTCTTGAGCAATGGATTCCATAGCTTTGTTATGCCGCTCCTTTTCCTGGAGATCTTTTTTAGAAGCCTTCGAGTCCCCTACCGCTTTAGCGACTGCTGCAGCACCTCCTCCGAGGGACCCCAATGCTCCTAATGCAGCAAGTATGGGTACAAGCGGCAATATACCTCCTCTCTTGGGAACAGGTACTACTCTAGAACGAATTCGGCGTTTCCTTCGCGATTTAAAAACGACAGCGCCTCCAATACGTTTACGCCTACTACACCTTGTACGCTTCCGTTTTCTAGATACTCCCGTACCAAATTTTTGCGCGGCAATAGGTACTGTACGCCTTCGTTTTCGGAGGATCTTCACACCAGCAGTGGGTAGTGTACGCTTCCGTTTTCTAGATACTCCCGTACCATATTTTTGCGCGGCAATAGGTAGTGTACGTCTTCGTTTCCGAGGTGTTTCCATAACAGCAATGGGTTCTGTACGCTTTCGTTTTCGGGAGACTCCCATGCCGAGTTTGGTTTTCCTTTTCATAAACCCTGTAACAGCAAGAGCTGCCGCTCTTTCCCCAAGAGTAGAGTCTTTTGCTTTAACTCGTTTCCAAGCTTTCTGTGCAAGAACTTTATCTGCCGCGTGACTTGTGGAAAAGATTGCTAGATTGTGAGTATGCGATGTCGTGTTGCTTGCAAGCCTCGTCCAGAGGGTTTCTTCCTCGATCACCTCGAGAAAGCCGTTTGTTTAAACGAGTACCAGGTCCGCAAAACTTGTAACCTGGTATATGTAATTCGAAGGGTAACTTGTCAATAAGGGTGTTCAACAAACCGCGACCTTTCCGTCTTACGATTCGACGACGACTACGAGTTTTACGTCTAGTATAACTCAACTTAAAGAAACGCTCGTCGAAGAGCGACTGACGGTGTGAATCTCAAAGGGGGTAGATATATACTTCGCACAACGCGGTTAGAAGCTAGTTTGCTCCCGTCCGAAAACGATGGAGAACGTCAAACTTGTGAAACAAAAATGTTCGCTGCCGGTAGTAGATCATACAGTAAATTCCATGTCACAGAGGTACAGACGACACGGCACTTTACTGGGTATGGGATGTCAAAGGGGTTTGATCATTGGTCCTTCCGGCTCTGGGAAAACCAATGTGATGATCAGTCTTTTGGTGCACCGCAATGGGTTGCGGTTTGAAAATTTCTATTTGTATTCCAAAACCCTCGACCAACCTAAATACAAATTTCTGAAGATACTCCTGAATTCACTAAAACAAATCGGATTCTACGAATTCAGCGAGGGGTGTGAGGTTATCAAACCACACGAGGCGAAAGAAAATTCTGTTATTGTGTTTGATGACGTGGCGTGCGATACTCAAAGCATAATTAGAGATTATTTTAGTTTCGGACGTCATCGAAATATAGATTGTTTTTACCTCTGTCAGACTTACTCATCAATCCCGAAACAACTGGTACGAGATAATGCGAATATCATAATCGTATTCCGGCAAGACCACACCAATCTTAAACACATTTACGATGATCATGTAAACACAGACATGTCATTCGAAAAGTTTAAAAACTTATGTTCGCACTGTTGGATCAAAGATCATGGATTTTTAGTTATCGACAAAGAAAGCGAAATCAACGTCGGCCGTTATAGAAAAGGGTTCGACAGTTATTTCACTATATAGGTATGGACCGCTGCTGTACAAATTATTAGTCTACGAACAACGAGAGTAATAGCAACATGGACAAACGGTTAGTAAGCGATCTTATTAAAGCTAGAAAGGCTGTCAGGCGGAAATATGAAACTTTAAAAGCAGATATCGCTGAATCGCGGACGGCTCTTGCGGAGCAAAGCAAGAAGGTGGTCAAACAATACAGCAAGAAGTAGAACCCATGCTGAGAACCATCAAACGGCGAGTGTCCACACCATCTATCCTACCCCGTCCGAGAAATGGCAAAACCCCCGTACGAGCGTAAACCCCCGACATTGCCATTCCCGGACCTTCGACTTCGACGTTGGTAACATCCACACCTAGATTTCTTGACAGAGAAGTATTGTATGAGAGTTTACCGGATGAGGAGCAACAGGTAGAAGTTCAAGAAGAAGCAGCAATTGAAAGTTCAGTAGCAGAGGCTAGGGAAACCGTGCGACAAATGATGGAACCGGAAGTTCTAGGGGAATACCTGGAACAGTTCTCAGGGTTAGCTAGAAAATATATCGAGGGAATGATACGAGATACAGAGAGCAAGTACGATCTCCACTATGGAGTTCGATGGGACATAGACACTGATAAGTTTGCAATTGGGAATAAACAGCTTACTTTTGAGGGTCAGGGCATGGTTATTACAGATCACGGCAATACAATAGTATACAAAGGCACTCCCGGCTTTTACGAATTAATGTTCTTAAAGAAACCGATGACTTATACAACCAAAGATCTTGACAATTACCAGGACATAGTGAACCGGAAATGATAAGCGTCAACGCCGGCTCGAAGTATATAAAAGTAGTACTCCCCCTGAGTACATCATCCGGCGTTAGACAGCCTGCCAGAGCCGCATCGAGAGTGCAGCGTACCGGTAGGGGATTATTAACAGTAACCAATAAAAAAGTGGAATTTGTTCCTTGGAAGGATCCAAATTTATTAGTGGATCGTCTGCGCATATTACTAGCCTCTCAGGTAGCGGGGCACACCGGCCATTCCAACGAAATCGTAAGCATCACCCAAGCTCTACGAGATGCAAAAATAATTCACTAAGGCGAGTACAAAAGCAGAGCACCTATTGAATTACGATCAGAAGGTGTTAGACGATAGAGTAATGCCCATAGACAAATTTGGACGCCACTACCATAGCGCGCGCTACGGTTCTCATCGCAAACATATCTTTATGAAAGTTCAAAATGTAAACCAACTCCATATAGAAGTACCACTGCTGCTAGTGGGGCGTGGTTATGATGAAAGCGGATATTCCAAAATTTTCGGTAGTAATGAGTACATTTTTCCGTTAACGATCGGTGAGATCATAAGTGTTCAACTCAGCGGACCTTTGGTAGTATCACACATCAACGGCATCAAACACACCACGCTTGTCGGTAAGACATTGCGGCGAGGAGATAAACTTCAATTCGAATCCATAAACAATAAGTTATACGTGCAACTGCTGCTTAAATGTCCCATAGCAGTCGATACAGCAACATTCGGCAATGAGTCCTAAGGAGGATCTAGTTGCAGAACTTCACAAACCAGCGCGAAGAAATTTCAAGAGACGACAGGTGATTCTCAAAGGATTGCATGATTTACTACAAGCGGATTTGGTGGAGATGCAGCCATATGCACGAAGCAATAAAGGTTATCGATACATTTTAGCCGTTATTAATGCGTTTTCTAAATACCTGTGGGCTCTCCCGGTAAAACGGAAAACGGGAAAAGATGTAGCGGCAGCTATGCGAAAAGTTCTTGCTAATATGAAGGTATCTCCTAAAAACGTACAAACCGATTTGGGAAAAGAATTTTATAACAGCGATTTTCAAGCATTGATGCGACGTTACAAGATAAATCATTACAGCACGTATTCAACTATGAAAAGCAGCATCATAGAACGATGTAACCGCACCCTTAAGAACATGATGTGGAAGCAGTTTAGTTTGCAAGGGTCCTACAAATGGTTGGACATTCTGTCCCAACTTTTAAGGAAATATAACACAACCAGGCATAGCACAACAGGTATGAAGCCGGCTGAAGTTAATCTTAAAAATGCCAAACGTCTGTTACACACCGTGTACAGCCACACAAAAACTGTAGATCCGACACCTCAAAAGTTTCATAAACGAGATTCTGTACGCATTAGTAAATATCGTTCGATATTTAGCAAGGGCTACACACCCAGCTGGCGCAACGAAATATTCAAAATAGCCACAGTGCGACTTACAAATCCTACCACCTACAGACTCACCGATCAGGAAGGGCAAGAAATCAAAGGTGGATTTTACGAGCACGAATTACAGAAAACCAAACACTCGGACGTATACCTGGTAGAAAAGGTGTTGAAGAAGAAGGGTAATCAGCTTTACGTAAAGTGGTTGGGATTCGATAATCGTCACAATTCCTGGATATCCAAAAACAATGTTGTATAACTTACTATGACTCTATAGAACTCTTTCAAAAAAACACTTTTTTGTTTTACTACCATTTATTTTCTTTAAATAAAAACTTTTATCCGCAAACGTCACAAAAGTGACAACTTATGTGTCTTTATTGACAACGTAAAAGTGTCACTTTATCTGCCTAAGCAGATAAAATAGCGACTTTTACGTACTTTATCTGCCTAAGCACACAAAATCGTTGCTCTCTTTCTTTCTTTTTATGTTTGTTCGCTATCTCCTCCGAAGATTCTGGACCGATTAAATTGTATGATGGCTTAAAATTTTGCTAATTTTTAGACTTAGATCTAGGCTGGTTTGAATTTTTAAAAAAAGTACGAAAAAGTTTTAATTTAAAAAACCTTTAAGCAGCGGATCGGAGCATCTGTCGCCGTGGGTTATGGTGTGACAGCTGCTGTGGCCGTGTGCTATTAGCTCGGGTGATTCAGTATGTTCATATATCATTACAGTTGCGCGTTATCTGAACAACAACGAGCATCTCGCGACAGTAATAGCCCGGCTGCGTGGAGCATGCGCACTGATACTGTTGTGGGCGTTGTCTAGCTAGCTAATTCAGCAGACGCGGCAATATTCAAATCAAATTATTTAAGGAATACTTAACGCGTAATAGACAAACTAGATTTTGTTTTAATTTTAAATAACCCAAATAGCGCCACATATATCAATGGGCGTCATGTTTAAATCATTTTAACAATAATTTTGAACAAAAATAACCTATAAAAATTAATATCAAAATATTAAAAACATGTTGATCGAAGTAGTAAGCATTTTTATTAAAATATTAATATACACTTAGAATTTCCAATAAAATGTTAAATTAATTAAACATGCTTATTAAAATATTACATATCTTATAATATATAACTTTCAACAAAATATTAGATTTGATAATTTAAGTTCTTAGAAGTAAATATGGGACAAAACCAATTTAACCTCAAAAATCATTTATTGATCATATAAAATATTGTTACATATACAGGGTGATTTATAACGTACGGAGGAGATTTTTAGGTTAGATAAAGAGGACTAAAGTAAACACTTTTTATTAATAAAATTTTTAGAAAATCTCAATAACTAAAAAGTTACGAGTTAAAGCTTAGTTAAATCTAGTTGTTCGGAAATTATGTGGGTAATATATGTTTTAAATTTAAATTGGGGATATTTGAGTTAACTGAACCACATTTAGTTTAAAATAGTATATTAAAGTATGAGTGGATAACAAGGTCTTTAAAACACGCGCGCTCGAAATAGAGCAAATACTTTACGCTATTTTTTATTATACCTCCAATACTGGAAATAAATTACGCACTAAAAACTTAGAAATAATTTTTGTCGTGATAAATCGAAAGGGCATAATAATATTGCTACTATAGTTACGAGAATTATTTACGTTTTTGTCGAGTCCATATCTGTTGTTGCATTCAGTCGTTTCCTTGACAACCTTTAAAGCTCGGCGAGCTTTAATCGCCTGTATTCGCACGCTCAGGCGTGCTTTAAACGGCGATTCTGATGCAGGTATAATAAAAAATTATTTAAAATAAATGTAAAATAGAAATTACGGCTTCTTAATTTTTCCTTTTAATGCCCAATAATTTTCGTAGCAACTAATTATTTATAGCTGCTGAATAATAAAAAATAATAGGCAAGTTGCCGTTGAAATTTAGGAAAGTGTCAAATTGACATTTCAGTAAATTTGAACACATCAAATTTAAGATTTGTTATTAAGTTATTAGTTCGGATAAAGTGGTGAATTACACTAATGATGAATAGATGGACATGATAATAGTTTATGGAGCTGCTGATTAAAGTGCTGCACGAGCAAGACGTATCTATTTAAAAAAAATTCCAAATAAACCGACCTATTACGAAAATATCTTTCTTCGGGTTATTCAACGGGAAAGAGAGACTGGGAATTTACAACCACAGAAGGGTTATGATGAAGGGTTGATGTTGAAGAAGAAATATTGGAAAGGTGCAAAGACTTACTCCCAACTAATATTCGTTGAGGCAGCAGTTTTGTGAGTGGCTGCTCAATCGTACGGAAGCAGAAGCACGTTTTCCAACAAACATACTGGTAACTAACGAGTGATGTTTCACCAGGAATGGTAAGCTCAACTTCCACAATGCTCACACATGGGCTGATGAAAATCCTCATGTGATCAGCCAAAGTAACTTTCAGCATCGTTTCAGTTTATATTTATGCGCTGGGCTTACTTGCATTTTTTACAAGAAGTTTTACCAGGACTCCTAGAATATGTTCCATTGATTGTGCGACATAACATGTGGTATATGCATGATGGAGATCCATCACATTTTAGTCATCCTGTAAGAGATTATCTCGATCATACCTTTCCGCAACGGTGGATCGCGGCCTGGGTAGATCTATTCAATGCTCCCCACGCAGCCCTGATCTCAACTCACTGGACTTCTACTTAAGGGGATATCAGAAAGACCGGGTAAGTACTTACAACTGAAGTTGATACCATTGAAGAGTTGCGCCATCGAATCAACGTTGCTACAGAGGACTTGCAAGAACAATTTCCGCCAGTGTCGAGAAATTGGATTCATCGTGCGCTACTGTGTGTGGAAAAGCAGGGGCAGCAGTTTATACAATTTTTGTGATTTTGGTGAATTTTTATACTTATGTAGTTATTGTTCCATTTCCTTTTCATAATTTTTTCTTTGTTAATTTTGTTGTTTCAAAAAACATGATTAACGTAATCTAAAGACATTTTTGCATTATTTAAAATTGAAAATAAATAAATACATAATTTAAAATTCAAAATTATGAATACCAAGTTTTCAAATACGTTGTAAAAAAATATTTTTTCTTAGTAAACGATAAAAGTTCAAATTCGTTCTTTTTTAAGGCAAGAATAAGTAATTATAAAAAATTTATAATCACATTGAAATAGAAATTAGATTTAGAATTTAGCATTGGAGTGAAAACTGTCATTATTTCTCCGTTTGAAATTTTATCGTTTCCAAAGAAACCTTATTCCTTTGGAAAAAATCTCTGAAAAACAATTACATTTAGCAGTACTCAATCAGTGGGAAACTTTTTTAAAGACCTTTAAACCACTTTTTTATCATTAATTTTTAATCAAATGTTTGTTAATAAAAAATTGTTACTTTAGTCCCACCTATCTACCCTAAAAATCTCCTCCGTACGTTATAAATCACCCTATATGTACCATATCAAATAAATCACAAAAGTAACCATCTCTAGTTATACAATTTAAACCATTTAAGATTTAAGGTATCATAGTAAACAACATTTCGAGAGGTATTGGTAATGTTTTATTCGTGGAGTATTCTAGTTATATTATATTACAATATGATACTTAAGACTATCTAAAATAATTACTAATTAATCCGAAACGTCGCTTAATAAAGAAAAATTTAAAGTGAACATAGTCTTTTACTGACCAAAAGTTGGCCGTCATTAATTACATTTATCATAATATTGGTTAACATAATATCAGTTAAAATAATTACTTTTTCATACTATACTAAAAAAAAAATTAATAAATAGAACAAAATTCATAATTTTCACACATACGAGTGATCAAATTTGCTATGTACATGTAATATTTCGTTGGAATTATTACATAGCCCATCTTTAATTATATTTGTTTCATTTAGTGAGGGCTTTTGAAACGCATTCGATTTTACTGGGTTTTTTCTTGTTGAATAAAGACGTTGCTGTTTCTCTCTTTTCTTTCTAACATTGACATCTTCAGTGGTTTCTAAAGAAATAGCATCACTTTCATTCAACATATTAATTACCTTATCTAAATAATTTTCAATTTTTACACGATTTTCTTCTGTTATAGAAGCGTTATTGCTCAATCCAATAATAAGTTCTGCTTTTTTTATAATTTTTCCATTAGAGTGAACTTTGGAAGTGATATTACTTTGACACATATCAAGTAAAGTATCTACTTCGGTGGCATTACAATTTTCTGCAATGCTCATTTCACAATTAGTGCTACGTTCAAGATGTGAGTATAGTTGAGCACATGCATGAATACGCTTACAGATATTTAACTTAACTAGGCTGTCAGTACATGAGCATTTAAAAGAGTGAATACATATTTTGCAAATATTACATTTAAGGCAAGAATCTGAACATGTTTCTTGAATATAACAAACATGGTATTTGGTTGAAACGTTACTAGAAGAACAAACAAGCCATTCTTTATTTTCAAGGGCAGAAATCATGTTAGGACTGATGTTGCTACTTAATTTATGACTAGAAGTTATTCTATTATTTTTTTCTGTTGGAGTATTTTTGGTTAATTTTATTAATCGCTTAAATAAACTGTCTCTAGCCATTTTTATGACTGCACTGATGGTTTTATCTAACCTTTTTATTTTTCTTCCTTTTAAATAAATATGTTTGAGAACTTTATGAAAGGATTCTAAGTGCATGTTAGTATTAATACCTAGGCCTAATCGATAACAGTATGCCCACGATTTTGGACGATGAGCATAATGATTTTGAAAGTATTCTCCAAAATTCTTTGTGTCATTGTCCTCAAATAACTGTTTTAAAGTTGACTTTAAACATATATTAAATTCATCTTCTGAAGTAATTTGTAGTAGAACACGTAATGTTTTATAAACATGCGCTTTTTTATCAGATCCACCACGAATTTTGTTTAAATTGAGACGCCAGTTTTTATCTACATGCCACGTACATAGAAGCTTATTTTCAACATTACCCATAACAGATGACCACGCATTATAAAATACTGATGCATCATCTGACATGAAAACTTTAGCTTCTATGGTACCTAATTTTTCTTTTAATTTATTAAAGTACAAAGAAAATAAGAAAATATATTCGTCACCACGATTAGTGAAGCAATATGCTACAGGACATCCGGTTCCAAACTCATCAATAGTCATAAGTGTATATAATTGTATATCATATGGATTTGTACCATGCGTACCATCTATACAAATTTTATCTAGTCCAAACTTATTCAATTGTTGAGCTTGGAAAACTGTCATAATAATTAAGACAAAATCACTACTTTTTAATGAAGTCTCTAAATCTACTTCATCTTGACCCTTATAATAAAGGACGGGGCACTCTTCTTTCAATGTCTGCATTTCTTCCACCCATAATTTGACACTAATTGCATCATTTTGGTGTCGTTTCGTGCTATAATCAATATTATAGTCACGTACAATGTTGTGGAGATCTTTCCTTTCTATAATGGACATCCTTTGGTTAGTACCTATTTGATTTGATTCATTGTCTCTTATAGAATCTAATATGTAATTAAACGAGACTCCTTCCTTCAATTTACCTAATAAATAAAAAAAAGTTTAAATACATAAAAGACTAGGTGCCCACGATGTTTTATATATTTTACTCTCCCTGATAACAAAAAATACATTTGCATGAAATTCTATCATGCAAAAAGGATACAATGTTAATCGTTTTACATAGTCTTTTGACAAGATGTTTATAAAATTTGGTCAATAATTTTCTATAATTTTTAAATGATAAGGTACGACAGAAAAAAATCCTATAGTTTTGAGCAAAGAATTTGAATTGAAATTACACAAATGGTCTATTAATGGAAAAACAATAAAATTTGATACACATTGTAGTGTTTATTAACAATAGAAATCATTAAGTTTATTTCTATTTAAATTTCTAAAAATATTGATGGGTGTAAAATAAATTATTTTCTATTCACATTTTATATTTTAGTTTATTTAAGTATCATTTTATTTGACATTTAATTGAAACTTTGATAATAGTGCAAAAAATGGTAAGCATGCGCGAAGTTACTTTCCGCTATATACCGCTGCTGTATACAGTTTATAAAAACTCATACTAGGACTTCATTTAGCTATACAGGTTAGTCAGTAAAATTTTGTGAATATATACACAAATTATAACGATTTATGTTAAACTAAAAAGAAATTACTACATCTTACCTGCAATTTCAGCTCGTGATTGTTTATCGAGTGCCATATGTCCTAATTCAAATGCATGGCCACAGTGGGTTTTACAGAACTTTACTTTTACAGTATTTTCTGTAGTAATAGCTACCTCCATATATGATGGGCAAACTTTTCCAATTTTGTTAGAGCCCATGGATTTTAAGGATCTTATATTTTTACCTTTTCCGTTATATGTATATGAGCGATGACAATTATAGTATCGTTTTTTAACATTTGTCGACAACAGTTTAGACGCAGTATCAAGTGTATAATTAGATAATGTTTGCTGCTGTATCATATCCTTCCATTTTTCAAAATCTGAAAATATTAATTCATTATTAGGGAATTTACATACAGAGAATTTTTCTTATTAGTATACATACGAGCTATGTATACTTTTATAAAAAAACACTTCAATGCATTGTTCTATTGGCATCTATAGGCAACCAACTATACACTAAATTTCAAATTTAACTTTCCAATTTTTTGAAAGAATAGTCTGGTGAAAACAGTAATCAAATTATTTAAGGTTAAATTAACAGTAATTAGTTTTTATTTTTTGAGTTCCTCATAAATTTGTAATTTTTTAATACAGCCAAGACAAACAATTAGAAATGTTAACATAGTATCAGCTTGTGCTAGAGAACTGTAGAGATTTATTTTCAATACAATATCCAGAAAGGCCTATTTCTTACATTAGAACTATTCCAAATTCCATCTATAATTAGCACTAAAACAATGTGTTGACACGTTTTTTATAAAAGTATACATAGCTCCTATGTATACAAAAAAGAAAATTTCCTTGTATTGTATAGGTACATATTACTGTAACGCTGGGGTGTCATGCAATCTGTAATCTGCAATAAGCATTGCCAATTATAATGTTGTTTATTTTGATAAAACTTGTGATGCATAGTAAATTATCAAAAACATATTTAAATTATTAATAAGAAATTTAATTGTTGCGACAAACATAAAAAATTCAAATAATACTTCACATTAATTACTCACCTGCTGTAGAGTTGAACTCAAAATTTTCAATTTCAGTCTCTATTGAATGCTTATTATTCAAGTGAACCCACAAACTTTTATAATTGGGTACTTTTTCAAAACAGTTGTCTTGAGGACAACATAATCTAGACGTATGTGGAGTAATTTGGTCATTTTCTGTGTTGTGAAATTTCTTCAAGTGTTTATTCAAACTATATTTATCACCCATTAACTTGGAACATATGCTACATTCAAGTTTTAATCGTTTATTATTACTTGATGTGTCTACTGTGCTTTCTTTGTCGTGAAATTTTCGTAAATGAGCATACAAATTTTTCTTTTTAGTAAACACACTTTTACATTCAGTACACTTTATAATAGTATCTGAAGAACTCATGTTTATTTGAAATAGAACTTATTGGAATTGAATTCAAGTTGTAAAATGTTACGTTAGAAGCTTGAACAAAGAGCAATTACCTATCGTGGTCGCCGTGGTTGACGAAAGGTGACGAAACTGGACGAAATACAAGACTATAATGCGCATGTTCCGTGCAGCCGGGCTATTACTGTCGCGAGACACTCGTCTCTCCAGAGGTTGGCGCAGGGGTACAGTGCTAGCCTGAAATTTACCTGAATACGTTTGCGGATAAAATAGTATATGTTATTCGGAGTAAAAGTGACTTTATGTGGCTTAGCTGAATTATTTGCCTCACTAACGTTCGGCTAAATAAACTTCAGCTTCGCCACATAAAGTATCACTTTTACTCCTAATAACATAATCTACTATTTATGTTTTACAGTAATTTATTATTGTAAATGCTGAACATGAGTGACTACAGTGTTGAATAACAAATATACTTGGTAATGCTGGTCCAAACAATCAGATTTTTCGTAAAATTTAACTTACTATCTATATCATACAAGCTAGTGTTCCTAACCTATACTATAATTGCTATATACAATAACTAAACCTACAAAGTACAAGAAAGCTCCTGCCGTGTAGGACCTCTGTTGTTAAGGGTCCTCCAGCGCTATGTAAAACTACAGTAAAACTAGAAATTTAAAGTTATACAACCCATTATGCAGTAGATAACAACCGAACGGCTGGCATTTTTCATTTCAAAAGATTAAAGGCTTAAAGATTTAACTCACCATGCTTCTGCATTATATTCGTAATATTCTCTTGTCTGCTGCATTGACTAAAAGGAACTACCGCAGATAGTTATTTCTGTTATTTACAACACATTATTGGGATTTCATTAAACGACTATAAAATTGTCATTAACAAAATAAGTATTTTTGGGTTGATTGGAATAACATATTATTGGAGATACAGTAATTTCTACAAGTACTTGCTAATGATTTGAGTTAGGCAACGGTTCTATTTAAATATTTCGAGTAATGCGGAATGCTGAATCGTACTATTAACCTATTGCAGGTAATTAGGGAATGAGCAATGACTAAATAAAAGCAAAGATAAACCCTAAACTTTCTTAGTGTTGTTGAAAATCTCTTGGTTTCAACACGCGTAATTTATTGTGAAAAGAGCCTGTTTACCGTGTTACTGTTTATGTGATTGTGCTTACTGAGCTAACAAACATTGAAATGGGACGAAATTTTACACATAAGGAACGAAAACCTAGCAGAGCGAAGAAAACTAAACGGCTATTGGCCAAAAGGATGTGGAAAATCCGGTAAGTTGATTTCTAGAATATTATTTGACTTGTTATTCGCATTTTACATTCATTTTACGTTACTACTTATTTCAATAAAAAGATTAATTTAGTTTTATAAGTTGAAATATTATTCATTGCTACGTATCTTCATTTTGGAATTAATTAGTAGTATAGTACGTATAGTAGCAGTGTAATGTTATGTCATTTATAAACTCCCTATTGAGGAATATGTCATTATTATAGCACTTGAACTGGCAATATAATAGTATATTATGTATCAAGTTCTATAAACGTCATTTTAGTCACGAGTTTTATTAATCACGAGCGAAGCGCTGCGGAGCTAGTGTTTAATAAAATGAGTGACTAATAAGTTTATAAAACGAGTTGCATACTATACTTTTTCTACGACCACAAATTTAGAGAATATAACATCATATTATTTCATTAAAATTTTTACATTTATTATATTAAGTTAAATTATGCTTAACAAACGTCAAAGTGACGGTTGAAAACTAACTTGATTTTAGTTTTGGCTGTGGCTAATAAAGCAAATACTATTTGAACCTAACTTCACCCCATGACTAAAACATCGTTGCCAACTTCAGCTCAAGACTAAGAGGCTCTTTAGTCATAGGTTATGAATGCATGATTAAAAGGTCACTTAGCGAGGTGTATGTTAGTATGTTAAATGGCATTTTAGTTACAGAAGTAGAAAAAAAATATTTAAGGATTGCCACCACTAACAGCAATCGTTTTAAAATATTATAATACCCGGGTGTAATAATCGCGGCAGTTAAAGTTAATGTAATGCAGGTTGCACTTCAAATATAGAAAAGTTAGGTTTTTTTGAGGGTGTGTGCAGGTTGATGTTTTATCCGTTTTTACCCGATACTGACAATACCACGATGTTTGTTATAGTAAGACCACAGCAGAGAAAAGTTGTGGTTTAATTAAAAAAACATTCGATGATGGAGAAATGCCCAACGAATGAACCGACATCACTCCAGAAACTCCAACAACAAGCGCTTCTCTGGAAGAAAATAGCACAAAGATGATTTGCCATGCTGCGACGGATAGGAACAAAGAGGCGTTTGACATAAAAAAAAATCAATTTTTGGAGCAAATATCTACAACGGACGCAAAACAACTGGAAATAGATACTCGAGAACAAGCTCTTTCAGAATTATGGAAGCGAGAAAGAAAACTTCGTCTTACTGCATCAAATTTTGGAAGAATTTGTTGTATGCGCTCCGCAACATCAACTGCTAAAACAGTAGAAGCGTTATTATACTCAAAATTTTTAGGTACTGAATTTACAGTGTACGGCCATGAAAATGAAGAAAACGCAGTCGACGCATTTGAGACCGTTTACGGCATCAAAACAAAAATTATAGGGCTTTGCATCGATAGTGCAAAGCCATATTTATCTGCAAGTCCAGATCGTGTTACAGAAATCGGCGGTGCAATTCTGGAAATCAAATGTCCAGCGTCTTGTAAGAAGGAGTTTTGGAGAAAAAAAATGTGTACGTTACAAGAGGACTCTCTAAAATTAAACTCAAAACATAAATATATGTATCAAGTACAAGGGCAACTGCAAATAGCAAATAAGGAAGTTTGTTACTTCGTTGTTTGGACCCCCAAAAGAGTCTGCATCGAAGAAATTCGTAGGGATAAGAAATTCTGGGAAAACATGGCATTTAAATTAGATGATTTTTATATGAATTCTTTACTTACAGAACTTATAGATTCAGGCGTCTAAGAAATTTGCCTTTGCGGGATGTATATCTAGGTTTAGAATAAAATACAGGTTATGTAAAAATCTTGTAAATATATTATTACATTTGAATTTTTCTTTTATTTGATTTGATGAAGTAGGTACCTACTGTATTATATGTAATTGCTTAATAATAAACATCTGAAATAACTAAGATTTTGAGCGTTAAACAATCCTGAGATCTGAAAGAGTGTTATGAATAAAAATACGATATGCTATTTAATTACAAATAAATAATTATACATCGTAAAAGCATGTAAAAGTGGTAAAAGTCTAAAAATGTAATATTCTCTTTGTAATTTTCGGTTGACTGGTTTCTCGAATTTCTATGCACCCTTATAATAGGATTATTGTAATCTTCCCATGCCGGCCGTAAACGTTCGGAATATCAACAGCGCCAACTTATGGCGGCGGTAAAACTATGAACTACTGGGCCCGATTTAGGAACATTTTGTAATTACAAACGTGAATATTATTGCCTTTACTTAATGTTGTAAATGAACGAGATATGGTCTACAACATTAGTGGCATAGTAGGTCACCATTTCTTTAAAAAATATTAGCGTTACTCGTATGGTTCAATAGCCACGGACTCAATTAGATTATTGCTTCTACTATCTTTAAAACATAATTTAAACCAAATCTTTTATGCAAGCGTGGTAACTTATTCTGTTGTGCTTCTAGGGGCATGTAGTTTTTTGAAATCGGATACGAAATAAACTTGTACAATTCGCAGGGAGTATCAGAAGTGTATATTTTATCTGTTTTTTTGAAATAAATTTCTTATTACTACTTTTTTTTTTAATAAAAAATGCTAGCGATTTTCCTTGTTAAAATACGAATCGTGTGATATATAAAAAAGTGTAATTAGTGCATTTTATAACAGTTTGGTTTTGTGAAACATTTTCAACAAGACCGCTGGAGGACCCTTAAGTAATAACGAATACTGTTCCGCGAACATATTGCTACACCATCGTTTTGGCAATGCGCAGCAAGTTGTCTAGACGACTGTTATCATCATCTATGTCACGGTGACCCCACGCTAAGGTTTTGATAGTATTAGGAATAAGGAAGCGTTTATCATCTCGCGAAGAAAGCGCAACCTTATTCATTAATTCGGTGTACATAGTGTGTAAACGGGAACGAAACACATACTGAGATGGTATTTAGCCCTTAAAAAACAACTCTGATAGCATGAGAATAAGTTGAATACCAAGTCATGGAAGCACAGAGTCGTTATGGTTCAAAAATCTGTATAATTGTACCTAATGTGTCAGTTTAAAATGAAATGGACAAATTGAGCCATTATTTGTCATTAGAATAAAGTAAATAAGGCTAGAATCAAATGAAACTTGACTGTCATAGGGTTGCAGGTCTTAAAGCTTTTTAATAAGACTATTACCAAAGAGCATATAATGAGAAGAGGCGCAAGCTTATGGCTGTAAACGTATTGCTTGTTAATTGGGTTGCATACCACTTTTCTCGAATTAAAATGTGGAGAAAGCAAACGTTATTTTGGGTTTTCTACCTGAAACCAGCGGCACTAACCCTCAAGTGACTCGAGCGCTAAGATAAATTGCCCATGTTGCCAGATTTGTTGCCGCATTGTAAGAAGGTCGTACGGACCAGCAAACTACAAGGCCTTTTACAATCCAGATATTCGAATTTGTTAAAATCCGGAAAGGCATTTTTCCGAAATTAAGTAAGATTTCAATGAGGTCGCCAATGCGCGCGCAAAATTCTTCGCTGTTGTAAAAAGCGTGTTTTAACAAGAACGATTTTATTGTTATTTTAAATTTATTAATCGGTATCATTCGAATATCCGGAGGTAATAAATTAAAAAACTTCGGTGCATGGTATAATGGCCCGTTTCGGCTATTATTGAGGCGCAGGTAATCAACGCCGATATTATTTTTATGAATGCTTGAATTTGGGGCAACCGCCGACGGAAATTCTAATCTAGCCGTGTTAATGAATTTCAGTTACAAAAATTCTGTAAATGTTCTTTTACAATTGTCTAAATAAGGAGATTTTTAGAACATGTAATTGGACAAAGACAAATCTCTTTATTTGGACAACTGTAAAAGAACATTTACGGATTTTTGTTACAGCAATTCATTAACAGGGCTAAATTAAAGTTTCTAGAAGCCATTTAAATAGATATTAATTAGAATGGAAAAATATTCCACTTAAAAAACGCCTTGCATGGAAAACCTAAAAATTATGCAAACATGCTACTTTTCGGTAAATAATAAAAAATCTATAGAAGTAATTAACATTTTATATTATTTTTCCCAATTATAAATCTTTAAAGTGTTCACATAAAAAATGAATTTTAATATTACACCTTTGTATGTGAAATTTTGAAAATATTTAAAAAATTTAAAATTCACTTTTTAGCTAAAGTTAAAAAATGGTGTTTTCTGGCTTTGAGATTGTTCAGTTAGCTAAAAATAACACACTCTAAAAAATCTCAGAGTTTTTATTATTTACCGAAAAGTATTATGTTTGCATAATTTTTACGTTTTTTATGCAATGCGCTTTTTAGGAGAAATATTTTTCAATTCTAATTAATATATATTTAAATGGTTTCAAGAAACTATAATCTACCACTGTTAATGAATTACTGTTACAAAAATCCTGTAAATTTAGATTTAGATGTTGATTGTAAACAACTTTTCTTAATAACTTTCTGTCGTATTTGCTACATAAAAGGCACACTAATCTACAGAAAAATATGTTGAAAATTCGTCTTTAACCAAGGAGGGCTGAACCTCAAGACGTGAAAAATAAAATCCAAAATTTTTTACATTTTACAAGAGTCGTTTCACCTATCCGGGGAGACACTGTATATGAATTGTATTCGAAGAAATAAAACACAGGTTTTATGTTTCAAATATCAAATAACAATCTTTATTTATTTTGTTGTTTGCAACCTAGCAATGTGTAACCAGATTACATGTAGGTAAACCCCCCAAGATATTTGATTTAGTTACGTGGGGTTATGTTTTAGAGAAGAAAAAACTATGGAGAACTATAAATTTAGTAAATAGTTATCCCTATCTTTTTAACAAAAATAATAACAACACTAAAATATAACAATATAAATCACACAACACAGGTAGCGGCAACGATTTTTTGAAGTGCGATCTTGCAGCTGTTGCTTTGGTTGTTGTCTGCAAGCGAATGTGTCTCGCAGAATTCTGAAATTAGAAAACAGAGCGAGCAGCGGAAACTTAAAACATGTAATACCTACAACGAACTAAAAAGTACTTTGCAAAGCAGCAGCATTGCATTACTTAATACTGTAAGCAGGCTTAATGCGATCTTAGCTTACAGTACCCTTAACACCCTGCAAAACAAATTACTTACCGGTCCTTTTAATTACTTTAAAAGGGTCCAGATATGTAGGCTAAAGACTCTTCGTTTGCGTACTGTTACGCAAGAACACATTGTACAATTTGTCAAATCTTTGCTGATATAGCATTTTGCAACCTAGCAATGTGTAACCAGGTTACATGTAGGTAAACCACTACAGTATTGTAACACTAGTTATGGCAAGACTAATGTGTAAAAAATAAATATATTTAAAAACGAGGATATAGAACGTATTTACCTACTCGTACATAGGCACCGAAAACACCATTTGCTTAAAAATCTAAAAATGTGTATTCTAAATATTATTTAAATGATGTACCCGTTTGCTACTTGCACTTTTATATTGACCTGCTACTCGCAAGTCGCGAGATAACCACTTAAGTGTTTTATATAATTTACACATTATTAAATGATTTACGAAAAACATTTTATGTTCGTAGCACCCGTTATCGTCCTTGAACCATTCTGGTTTTAATGTTTTTATCTGATTTACACTTAACACTAACAACTGTTTCTTAAAATGTAATGAACTCTTGAAACTTAAAAAATATTTTGAAAATATTTGTAACACAACCGTTGCAACATGTGTTGTAATTTGTGTAGGTGTTTTCAAATATTTCACGCACTCATTTTTACTGTAATCTTTTTCTAATAAAAGTAGTTCACTTGCTGTGCTTAGTGGCTCTTTTGTACACATGAAACTTAAACAAGCTGCACAGTTATATTTTTTCAAAGTTTTATGTGCTACGTAACCAGCGACGTATACAATAGAACATTTCTCTAAAGTTGATTCTTCTATCGCGGGTTGGATGCACAATGAGTGTTCTTGATTTATACTGTCTGATACAGTTTCAAAGTTGTCCTCATTAGCGGTAGTACGCTTAATTTCAACTACTGGTAGAGATGCCTCGTCAAACTGCAGTTGTTCTAAATCGATAAGATTGTCTCCATCAACTTCGCAATTTGAATTTTTAGGGGCTTTTAAAAGCCTTACGTACATATTAAATTGTAGAATTTGTCGAAACGATTTGGCTGTAGGATTCGAACAGTTTCCACCCTTACGCCGTGCAGTAGCAAAGAAATTTTCAATGGGGTCTTGATTTAATCTACTCGTCAATAGAAACTCATAACCTTCACTCTTCAGATCTCGCCACAGTTCTAAAACAGCTTCAATAGTCAACAAAAAACCCTTAAAACAGTAAATACCCTCCCTTTGTTTGTGATTCTTTGTATATGACCTCCAACTCTGTATCCAGTTCTTCGACTGAGTTAAAAAAAGTTCCAAATTTTCTCTTCTAATAGACAGGGCACATCGATAAGGGTTGGGGTCATTTAAAATTCTACTATTTAAAGTGTCAAACAGATTGTTCATTTTTAACAGAAACTCGGCTGTGTTAATAGCACTAGAACTTTGCAACTGGCCAGTTTTAATGCACGTTTTCATTGCTGCACTCATTGAATTGGAAAAAATTTGCGTAGCGTATTTCACCCTCATTTTTTGAAAACTGTTGGGATTAATATGAATGTCTGAAATTTTTATTGCGGCTCTAGCTGTAGTGGAAGATTTGTCAATTTGGTAAGTTTTGTCTACGTCATTCCACGAGATCATTTTATCCTCAACAAAAAAATCGTTAGCAATTAAATTATTTCTTACGCTTTTTATTAAGTGTGGAACATCATACATGGCAAACATTTTTACGTCATGAATAAAAAAATATGGTCTATCTTCCGTTACTCCTAAATCCGCAAATGCAGCTCTGTTACTAGCTGCTTGATCACAAGTTGTAACTCGTACATGAAGACCTATCTTTTGCAATGCCTCAATATTTTTTACTATTAAATCACGCAGAGCCTCGTGTTTAACGCTTGTTGCAGATAAATAGTAACTTATGGGAAGTTTCCAATTTTTAATAAGTCCCCTGACCATAAAAACTAATGCCTGAGTTGCAACTTTATCTTTCCGTCCGAGGTGACCTAAATCTTGAAATCCCTCAAGTTATCGTGGCGAAAGTTGTAGTCAACACCCTTCTTTATACTAATTTCGTCGAAGAGCAAAACACACTGCTTTTCGTCGGTTGTCATACATCGGACTTTATTCGCTAGCTTCTGAAGAAGCTCGGTTTCAGTCCCCGTAGATAATTGATTTATTCTTAACCAAGATTCTATCGTGGATTTGGAAGGCAATGAAAATTTTAAATTTACCCGCATAAAAAGATACAGCGCGGGGGACTTGTAATACATACTCAAAGCCAGTTCCTTTTCTTCTTTTGTCTAAGGGTGGCCTCTTTTGTGGAAAAGCTGCATATTAATAAATACTCGTACATTTTTCGGCTGCACACTCAAAATATTCATATCGAAAGGATTTTTCAGTATTTTTTTTGCATGCGGTGAATTCGAGAATTTTTTAAGGCAATGGTTTTCCTTAATTTATTTATGCGTTTTTTGTATATGGGAGACGATGGATACCTTGGAACCCGTCTTTTAGTAGGCGTGGACATATCCGTCATTGCCTGTAATTGTTTAACAGATAATTTTGATTATAGAATATACAGGGTCCGGCAGAATGACCCACCATATTTAAATTGTTAATAACTGTTTCAAATTTTAAAATATTTTTAATTTTTTTTTCAAAAATTTAAAGTAAAAACTTGCCAATTTTATTTACAATATAATTTATTTATTAAAAATATTAGCACTTGCTCCAAATTAATTTGGTTATTATTCAGTAATTGATGGAATTGTTCACAAAACGTAACCCGAACTTCTAAATCTCATGGTAGTAATTGGTGCACGACTTCTTGAACCTTGTAAGGAAGGCATTTTAAATCCTTTAAAATACGTTTGATAGACCTAACTTGATGAATTTAATCAAGTTGCCCAACTTGATGAATTTAATCAAATTAGGGATTAGGTAAATCTGTATTAGTGTGAAAATGAATATTTTAAAATTTGCAACAGTTATTAACAATTTAAATATGGTCGGTCATCCTGCCGGACCCTGTACAAGGTCCACCCACTATGTGAGGTTGGAATATATTTCTAAAACTATTAGACTTACACAAAGATCACTTATATAGATTATTCAACACTATAATGAACGAACCAATGAAAATTGTTCAATTTGTCAGAAACGGCCAATCAAAATTGACTATCTTTGAAAACACCTAATGTCGCAGTGTTTTCACGCGAGCCCGATTCGTGTTAATGATTTCAATTTAGTGAGTAGCCTTTGACGGACATTTCACCAAAACGTCAAAATGAAGTTTGCAAATCATATTCGTTCTAAAAACTCATAATAATTATGTTGGAAGCTCCAGTATTGAATTAATAGTGGAAATCGTTAAAAATGTGTGCTGTCGAACACGGTAAAAGTCATCTACCAATATTGTTGAATAATCTTTCCAAATACCACCCAAGGCAGCATTTTTTAAGAGAAATTTTTTCGTCAGCATGCAAATTATTGCAAATTTCTCTCAACAAAAACTGCTCAACTGCACTTGGTTTCGAGAAATTTAAACGCAATATTTTGCATATGAACGAAAAAAATTCTCAAAAAGTTTCACCTTGTGTGGTATTACCCTTGAAAATACTGTCTATCATTAATTATTGTACAATAGCACTCACCTGTAATAAAATACGGTCTTCTTCCGAACCAGAATAGCGTGACGGTGAGAGATGTTCTTCAATTGGCAATTTCCCTCGGTTTGTGGTGTTCGTATACACTTTCGGAGCAATTTCTTTTTTTAACAAAATTTTCTCCGGCGACACAGGAACACATTGTTCAGTCAAGCCCTGGATACTGGTAACCTTATTCGTTTTGTAATGCAACGGAATTGCATCAAAAACTAATTTATTTTTTAATGAATTCATAAAATGGTGTTCACTAAAATGCACGGCACAAATTCGCTTTTCACGTAATTGTTCAGAAGAGAGTTTATAAAGATTCAGATTTCCACAATTAGTTAACCACTTCCCACCTCTGCAGGTATCTTTCGGAAAACGAAAGAAACTTAATCGCAGTCTTGTTTGCGATTTCGCAAACAACCAAAATAGGCACATGTTAAAGGAGCCATTGAAAATTTATTATTATGACTTGCGTCGCACCAATTATTAAACCGAAGAATACTGAAAACACAATCTCAATACGTAAATACGTTGAATACAGGATTTAAATCCAGATCTTACTAAACTGTACGGTACTGTACCATCAGCTAGCTTGTTCTGAACTAAACTAAAATCAAATTACTTGTCCTAATTTCCTAATTCATTTTGTTGTAAAGATCACATGTTTCTTTACAAACTACAAAGTTTGAAGTATTTATGGCTAACCCAAAAGCAAAGAACAGAGTACCTATTTTAGCCAGAAGTACAATTTGTCTCGGTTCTCGTATTTATTTATAGATACTGACCTACCCGTTCTAGCGAGTTACAGCTAATAAATAAAGAACTACCAAAGAGCATATATATGCTCTTTGGAACTACTTAATTTTTTCTTGTATTCGTAACACTTTTTTTATTAAAACATACCATTGGCCAACTTTTTGTATAACTGTTGTGGGAATAGTTATTTAACCAACAAGTGTGTTAATGAAGGCGATTAATAATCGAAACTGTTTAAAGCACGAACGAGCGATGTGAGTGCCTTTAATAGTTGAGATTATTAATTGCCCATTAACAAACGAGTTGATTACACATTTTTTTCGTTGGCCACAAGATCTTTTTTGTGGTGAAAAATTTGATTAACACAACTAACCTTCATGCAAAATATCATCAAAACGTCAAAATCACAAAAACAGTTAATTATTGAAAAAGAGTGTATTAATCAAAAACAGTGTATTAATGACATCTATTAATCCATCCTTTTTTAGGAATTAACAAGCGGTCAACGAAAAATTAATTATTCGCATTTTAATTTACAAAAACAGTAGACGTAGGTTTATTAAAGTTAGCAGTAAAATTTGAAGACAAATTTCGTTTTATGACTGTCAGTGTGAGCGTTGAAACTTATTCAAATAAAAAAATTTAAATAGTTATGTGTGCAACTAGTTTTGGAAGTCATACTTTTTTTAGTTTTTTTCATGAATTTGCAGTGCGATTAACGTAAGAAAATGAGTGAAAAATAGTTGCTTTCATACGTGTCGGCGCCTTAGAAAGCGGGACACGTAACATGTGTTGTAATATTTAAGTTATTATTATTTTTTTGCTGTGATTACTTCATTAATGTGAGCTGTCATTTCATATTTGACAAACAATAAAAAATCTGACATAACAATCAAAACCATCACAACTACAAAAGCCCAGTTTCTGCACTTAAAAATACAAGCAAAATATATCATAGTATTGTTTCAATTTCTAAGGCGCCGACTGTACATGTTATTTATTGCATAGTGATCTCTTGTAACTCAAAATTGTGTCGAAAAGGACTTCAGAATTTTCAACTGTCAAATTGACAATTCACAATTTCAATCAAATAATTAGTTTAAAAAAGTGTTGTTTTCAGGATTTTGCGTTAAAAAAAGTGTTACCATCTTCACGATTTTTCGTTAAAAATGACGACTTTCATGTAATGACACACAATTATCTTATTCTAGATTACTGTTTAAATTTACAGAGTCATAAATAAACATTTCTTGTCATTTAAACGCTTGGGGGAGACAAGGCGAGCGGCTCGTGCAACCCAAAGCATTGTATGCAAGACAGCTTGACCTCAATAGGATCCAGATGTTCAGTGGAAACGTTTGACGACATGAGGTTACAGCAACCCTTTAAGAGATTTTAAATGCCCTTAACTTTATAATATAAATCCACAAATCGCAAACGTGGCAACGCATATTTCGCGCGTATTTCGCATTATAGTGTGCTTTAGTTTGTTTTGCGATTGCAATTACAAAGAAATAGGTATACAAACAAAAACCACGATAAATACAAATAATTGCTATACTTCAAAGCAACGGTTGATGTAAACGTATTAGGAATTATGTACTTATAAAATTGGCATTTTGTAACCCAAGTTATTATCGTTCGAAGGTTGTGTTAACCTTGGCAACACCGCACTGCAGTTTAAACCAACGAATTCTAGATTCATGGTTTTGCTCTGAGCTGTTTAACTGGGATCCCTCCCGCCAGAGGGATAAGACCCGGGAGCCTAGCGGGCGGGAGATTTTAAGCTATACGCTAATACTGCCTAGCGCTGAGTCTCTTCTCATTATATGCTCTTTGATAAAAGCTAGAACGCTAAACACGCAAATAGACGCTTACTACATACAGCTTCATCATATCATAAAATAATTAGAAATACAAAACGCCCTTATCTATATAAGATAAAATTCCGGGGTCTTATTAGACCGTCACAGTACAAAACTACTCACTTTCACCGTTCATTTCAATACAACATCAGGAATATATTATGATGTGGCTATATAAAGCTATACTTTTATTAATGAGATGCCCTTTCAAATTCAATAATTCTTTAATAAAAATAAATCAAGTTCTCTTATCTCAGGTGGTTCGCCAAATCAAGATCTCTATCTATTAATTGAATGTCAATATTACAGTTAATGATGTTTAGTTGTCAAACCGACTTCCAAATCTCAATAAACCAGGTATCGACAATTGTGTTTTTACATTAATCAATTCATTCAATTAAATATTACTTTGTATTTTTGTATTTCACTGATTGATCTTTCTTTAAAATGTTTTAATATTAATTTCTAACAAACCTTGTCACTTATTCAGCTTCACTCGCACAATTCCTTACACCAGTGTCTCCTGCTTCCCAAAAGATACCAATATCGTCCTCGCCTGACTCCTACAGCCTACACCTGTCAACCAACTCCAATACCTCTGCTGATGCCGGCTGCAATCTCTCTATCGAACGGCAGCTTCAACTTCAACAAAACCTGGTAAGTTCCAAGTTTCTAACTGGAACAGCTCTTATCTTCTTTCTTAGATATTCTTCAGTATTCTGCAATCTCCTCCGACATGGTACAATCCCGGCAGCACTACCTCAAATCCCGCTCTAGCTGAATCTCCTTACTTCAATGCAACCACCAATGTCAAACATGAACATGTAACTGTACAACACGCCAGTCAATAAATCCAATTCCATCCAATTTTGTCGTTCTCTACTTCCTTTAATATAATTCGCAGCACTTAACAATCTCTTCACCGATTGTAAGTATTTTAGAATATTACTATTTAGTCTCCATCCTTAATACCTCGTAAATTTCTTAATAACACCCCCATTTGTATATCAACCATACAACTATACAAATTCCATTTTTATTTAATAAAAATCATATTTCAAAATATCTTATACATTTTTCTTTGAGTTTATTTATGTAACTACCCTTAAAACAAAAACTTGTTCTTGATGGATACTATTGTTACTGCACCCTTACATATTTTAAATTATCCATTATTTACAATTTAACAATTCACATTATCATTATAACACATTTGTCAATCGTTACCTTGGCTTGTATTTTATTAACATTTTCTGTAACTATTAAATTAACATATTCAATCAAATTCAAATCTCTTCTCTCATTGTCTCAATTAAATTTATTAATAATGTTTGAAATTTAACACCCATCAAGATTTAATTATATCATTCTTCCAAGCTTATTTGTTTCAAATATTTCTTTATTGAAATTAATTACACTGCCTCATGTATCATAACAATATGTATAAAATAAAATACAATATTCATTAAAAAATTATTTACTACTGCCTCTAGATAACATTACTAAACAACATGCTGTCTGCTAATATAATACAGCTGGCTTTTCATATTCATATGGCTTTGCTAAGTAACATTTTAAATAGAATTTAGTATAATTTAACTTCGGGACAATCTGCCAATGTATTATTTTCAGGCTAGATATTTTCACTAATTTGTAATCTTTGCAACAACCGCTCAATCGCAAACAAACCAAAATTATATGTGTCATGAAACTGCATAACTTTAGCAATAACAGAAAGTCGGAAAATATAGTTCTGTGAAGGCGTCCTGGACGATGGATGTGAACACCTATAGGTATCTCGAGAAGTTTGTGAGTAATATTAATGCAAAAAACTGAAAAGCTTTTGGGCGAGATTAGTCATTTTTCTTTGTGTGTGTTTTCATTCGTATTCGGGATATCAGTAATAGCAACTATGCAGCCGTGTAACTATGCAAACTCGGTGGTTCAGTGGTACCGAGCTGAGCAGTTGACCGTAAGGTTATGAGTTTGAATCTAGCTATGGCAATATTTTTTAACAGTTATCAAGAAATACAGATACAAATTTCTATCCTTTCTCATCATTAAATCAGAAATGCCACATCATTGGTGGTCTCTGTCCCATTCGCACTTTCTGATAACGATAAGTATTGATAAATTGCTGACTTGATTTTAAACTGATTTTCACCATCTAGGTTTCGCTATAATTAATTCCCATCACACAGAGCGCATGGCAAAGACTGTACCATCTCAACACTGTGCCAAAGTACCGATAAGGGGCTTGTACCTTCTTCTCTTGTTTCTTAGTTAATGTAGGCAGCTGTACATACTAGTTATTTGTAATTTCAAGGTTCAGTTATATTGTTTCTAATTACGTTCTGCATAATATGTATCCTCCTTCCAAATAAATAGTTTATTATTATTATTATTACAAATAAGGTTTTTCGCTCATATGAATTTCCATAAGTGCAATTAAATGATCTACTATAGCGTCATTCTAAATTTACAAACAGTTTAACAATAAAGCCTATATGTGTTTTCATATGCATAACTGAACTATGTGGGCGGTTTTATATGCACAAATAGAACAAGAATAAGGTTTTTGCTCATACAGTGAATCTATTTTAATGCGCAATGCGGTATTCTCGTTTCCATGAGGACTTGGTTGTTACTATTCGTTTCTAAGAAACCACGCCATGTGTAAATGCATTTATTTTAAAATGCAATATATTGTTGTTACACTATGTGTGTGTTTTGGATAAATTTAGAATCTATAAAAGAAGTTTGGGATATCAATACAATCTATTTTGACCAATTCAAAAGGTAGAGGATGTTTGATTAAATTTATTAAATAAATCTAATTTAGAACAAATTATTAAGGAAATGATAACTACTCAACGTTTTACATGTGTTTTGAATCTAGAAAGTTAATATGTGGTATTATCAAGAATAACGAATGCAAATTCTGAGAAGAATTTAATTTTAGTAAAGTAGGTACAGATCAAATAATATTAAATGAGTAGAAGGCATTAATAATGGAACATACGGTAGTTATGAGAAAATTTTGTTCTAAGAATAATTAGAAAATAACAAATTGAGAAACATGTAATTTTGAATTTTGATCGTAATAAAAAAGTGGAATTTTAACCGCGTTTATTTAAAAGTTGTTTGGAAAATATAATAGGGGCTATAACAAAATCTACGTGGTGTGAAAGAAACTAAATATTTAACAAGAATAAAGAAGTAAGAGTTACAGAAGATACATGGTAGGTATATGGTAAAACAAGATGAATATGAGAATTGTTATTTACATAATATAAGAATTGAAGATTTATATGGAAATAGATTTATTTTGAAGCATACAATTTGACAAGTGATTATATTAGTTTGGGTATTGCTGAGTGCTGAGTTCGAGGATGCATTCTGGAGACGAAAGGATCCATTAAAGGAGAATAGCAGAGACAGGACCAGATTTGAGATATACTGTTGGTTACTGACGACAGAGGTTGGTGAATCTTGGAGCTACAGACGAAGTGTATCAGTTGGAGTTCATCTGTGACAGCTACTTTGCCATAGAACTGTTTGAAGGAGAGTGATTCTGGAAGGTAGCAGGAACGTGAGCAGAGTAGGACGCAGTCTGTCCTTATAGCTGCCGGAAGTTGAAGTGTTTACAGCAGTTGCAGTCAACAGGAGTAGGCTGTCAGTTAGTTAGTGGTGTATTCCAGGAGGATACAAACAAAGCCAAGCTGCTCATTATAAGTGGATTGTTCTTTTGGAGGTAAAGTAAGGACCATACAAGGTGGGTGTTTATTTAAATATACCAACTCTAAAGCAATTACACATTTTTAAAAAAAGGTGCAATTAATTAGAAATAATAACTTACCGTTTTTTATATATACCAGTATTGTACAATTCTTAGAATTGGACATTTGTCATTCTAATTCCATAATAATTCGTTGACAATTGTATGACATTATAAGTGACAAGTAATTTCAATGCACAGTTGAAAAATATTTGCAAATCAAATTTAAATAACGACTAGATAATCGAACCCAAAGCCCTGAAAGAGTATAAAGTTCTATAATTTTTACAATTCAATTAAAAAGAGAGTAGCCAGTACATAACAATACAAACCGTAATTTTCTTAAAGTAGAAGCATTACAAATAACAACAGGGAATATAGCAAGTAATAACCGTCATACTTGCTGTAAACTGAAATCTTTATATCATTCCATCAACAGAATTCCCTCCTCGGTAGAATATATTATGTTTCTACATACTCGGTAACGTTTTCGTATTGCATTTTAAAATAAACGCATTTACACATTGCGCGTTAAAATAAACTCTCTGTATAAGTTTTGGTATGCCTAGCTGAATCAATTTTTTGGACATTTTACATTCACAAACGAAACACGATTAAGGTTTTTCGCCTGTATGAGATTTCATATGAGTGACTAAATGATGCTTGTGGGCAGTTTTATATTTACAAATAGAACAACAAAAGGGTTTTTCCCCAGTATGAGATTTCATATGTGTCACTAAAGTACTTTTCTGGGTAGATTTATATTCACAAACAGGACAAGAATAAGGTTTTTCGCCTGTATGAGATCTTACATGTTTAACTAAATCCAGTCTTGCTGCAGCTTTATAATCACAAACAGAACAAAAATAGGGTTTTTCACCTGTATGTGATTTCATATGAGTGACTAAATGATTCTTATAGGCAGTTTTATATTTACAAATAGAACAACCAAAGGGTTTTTCTCCTGTATGAGATTTCATATGTGTGACTAGACTATATTTGTAGGCAGTTTTATATTGACACACAAAACAAGCATAAGGTTTTTCGCCTGTATGACATTTCATATGTGTGACTAAGCTACATTTTACTGCGGTTCTATATTCACAAACAGGACAAGAATAAGGTTTTTCTCCAGTATGAGATTTTACATGTGTGACTAAACTAGTTTTGTATGCTGTTTTATATTCACAAATAGAACAAGAATAAGGTTTTTCGCCAGTATGTGATTTTAAATGTCTGATTAAATGATGTTTACGGGCAGTTGTATATTTACAAACAGAACAACAAAAGGGTTCTTCGCCTGTATGAGATTTCATATGTGTAACTAAATTACGTTTTACTGCAGTTCTATATTCACAAACAGAACAAAAATAGGGATTTTCACCTATATGGGCCGTCATAGGTGTAACCAAACTCTGTGCTGTTGAATTTTGGGCCATATAATTTTGGTCTTTAATTTCAAACTCACATTTAATATCAATTTCCGAATAATTACTGATGTCATTACTGCATTCAATGACTTCTTGTTTGATAGAAAATTTCTTAATATCTTCATTGCCATCAAAGTCTCTTAATACATGCAGTGAAGTCACTGATGAACTATAAAAATTATTATCTGCTGTTCCTTGGGTAGTGGTCATCATGGCTAGTTTAATGTCGGCTTGGGGGGTACTAATATTTTACTCAGTAATATATGATTATGAGCACTTTGAGACTGCAACACCTGGAACAAGTAGGTATTATTAGAATTATCAAATTACAGATAATTACATTTATTTTATTTTGGAACCATAGGTTTGTTTGGTAACCCTCAATAGTGGCCAAAATATGGCTTTTATGTATAAAGCTATTCTTACAATTAAGGTTGTGAATTATGTACTTGAATATTACTTTCATTACTAGTTACAACTGCGCATTTTGTTTTTTACAGCTTGCCAGATGTTTTGTATACTTTACAGCCCACTGGTTTGAAGTTGTACTTTCAGTTACGATAACTAAGATATAAAAAAAACAGTTCTGGCCCAGTTGCATGTAAATATTGTTGCATTAAAAATAGAATAACTATAGTAACTACTAATCGTAACATTTACCAAGTCATTATAGCAGTTTAAAGAAGCTCTCAACAAATTGGATGTTATATTTTATTCGTTCTGTTCATGTATGAGGTCTATTTGGTAAATAAATGTAGCGACGTGGTTTGCTTATGTTGACCGATTGCAATTTAACTTAAATAAACAAGATGTTTTTATACATTGGGTGAACCGGGCTAGAACTACTCCAATAACGGTAATCTTGTATTGTACGACGCTACCGATGAACTACTGTTCCTAGAGTCAGTAATCTTGTAGGGAGGGATCGCTAACAGGTCAAATACTTTACACTGTTGCCAGACCTTTGTTTGTTTACTTCTGTGCAGTTTAGGTCACCGAGATGTAAACAAACCGATCGGCACCACTCGGGTCAGAATATGCGTACTACGTTATTAAGCTACCAGACATTATTATCCGCGTGTACGGGTTTGCAGTAAAATTATTTAAAAATTGCAGTAATAACTGATAGCCCCTAATATATCTTATTATTTCTAAACAATTCAAAAAGGCAGAATCCTTTCGTAACTCCTTAGATGTTCGACTTTTAATAAACTTCCATCTTCATTTAAAAATCTTAACGACAGAAAATTTAAATCAATAATAAAACAATTTAAATCAATAATAAAACAGCTACTAATTCATAATTGTTTCTACTCTGTGGATATTTTTAGACTCTATAATCTTGGATGTAACATCATAAACTTTGTGTTTATGGACTGTGATATTTTGTATTATTTATTGCAATCTAGTCAAATAAATGTATTGTTATTGTTATTATTATAATAATTGAAATAAAATTACATCTGTTGGAAAATGGAAGAGGAAGATACAGAGGTGTGTAGGGTAGAAATAAAATCTACTGTATTTGTAACTAAACCTTCAAACAGTGCTCAGTTTATTATTGAATATAAAAAAGTGGCCGACATGTAACTACAAAAATTAAAGTAAATTGTTTATAAAAAAACGCGAAACGCTGTTGAATCCAAACAATAGAGGTCTGGCAACGTTTTAAGGTACTTTTGATCTAAACGATCAGCTGTTCGCGCCTCCCTCCAAGATTACTGACTCTAGGAACAGTAGTTCATCGGTAGCGTCGTACAATACAAGATTACCCCAATAACAAAATTGTGGCCTTTCAAAACATCTGTAAAGTAAAGACTAATACTTAATAACTAATCGTGAGAATGCCTACACTACTTAACCTCAGTTTCAGAAATGTTTGGTTGTAACTGCCACTCAAGTGTAAAACTCAATATTGCGATTTCGAACGTTGAAGCTGGGTATTTCATCAGATACTAGGCGAAGAAAATGAAATCATTATTTAATTAGTCACACTTGCTTTCGTTTTACCGTTTAACTGTAATGGAACATTAATAAGAACAATACTTTAGGGACCTTTGACTAACGAATCAGGGTTGCCAGCAGTGTTGCCATCTAGATTTTTAGGCGATCGACAGCTTTTAGCGCTAAATTTCGGTAGATCCCAAAAACTTTCGGTAGATATAATAGAACGTGTTTTGTAGTACCTACTTAAATTTTTACAATAGCCAAGTTTCAGTAGACTGGCATTTAAAAATTCACATATAGTTGTATTTCATTACTTAATTAAATAAATAAAATCAAGACGAAAAACAATTGTTTTATTAAGAACTATGGAAAACTACACTAATTTATTTAAAACGCTATTAACTACCACTAAACTGTATTATTAAACATTTCAGTGTTAACTACTAAATCATAAATACAAGTACAATAATATATAAAATACATGATAAACCATCAATTGTACTTGATAGCCTATTTCTCGAACAAATTAAAGTTCTTAAAAGTTCTTCAATATAAAAAAATAGTAGCAAGCAGTTTTTAAAATGCCATGATGTTAGCGTTGGTATGAATGTTGTGCTCTTCTTTCATTATTTTTTCATATTGCATATTCAATTAAAAACTTTTTACGAGTGCCACAATATACAATACATGTAAGAATTTTGTTGGATATACAAAAACAAAATATTTAAAAGCATAGTTATTAGTGAACCACATTACTGAGAAATCCATTAGACTATAAAATATAGGCAACAACAAGATCATTTGCTAATTAACTTTATGTGTATGTAACTAGATATTTTCTCGTGAACTGAAGCTTACAAATTTACAAATATAAAATAGCATGTCAGCGTTTAGCACAGAAATCTAGAATCCAAGCACATGTATGTAAAATAATAATACTCGTAAATGATGTGATCATCGAATTTACTGTGGCCCGGGCTGGTCATTACAGATTTATGAATCCCTTTGTAAATTTCCCTAAAATATAAATTGTTCTGAATATTTTATACAAATAAAGAGTTACAGATGTTTTTTTTTCGGTTTAAATAGTACCCAAGAAAAATTTTGCGTATGATTCGATGTAACAAAAATTCGGTAGAAATAAGGGTCGTTTCGGTAGATCGGTAGACTTTAGTTGAAATCGGTAGATCTACCGAAATATCGGTAGGGTTGGCAACATTGGTTGCCAGTTTTGAAAATTTCTGAAACCGAATGGAGTTAAATATGGGTAGGATTTAGACGCGCAATAGTTTAAATGCTTTGAGCTTTGCTCAATAAATAAATACATTATGCCTAACTTAAAAAGAGATAAAAATTTGCAATATTTTGAATAATAATAATATTTATTTATTTTGTATTTACATAATTTGATCAACAAATAAGTACAATAACTAAATAAACAAATGAACAATTTCCCTCACTTAAGTTCCATAAAGAAACTTGTGCGTGAGATTTAAAAACTATATGTACACAACACTCCCGAGCACCCAAAATATGTAGTACATGCACCTATATATATATGCTAAGGCCGATGGCCAAAACCGGAAAGCGAAACAGAGTGCGACTTTAGTCAAATATTGTAAGAAATAATTTTTAGTATTTTGAGCCCTAGGTCACGGTTGACCAAGCAAGTTAAGAAAACCCTACTTATTCAATAAAGTTGCCTTTTCTTTATTTACCTACTAGCAAGATGCCCTTTCTTCGTACGGACTACAAATGTTTTCTTCTCCTCTAAATCTTAAATAAATCTTGGAGTGCCTCCCCGTCACACAATACGCTAAACTAAGGCCGCAAAACAATATTGTAGGATAAATGGAAACAATATTTTTTCGAAAAAAGTTCTCCTTAACTCTTTTATGCTTCACGTACCTCCTGGAAATGTGTATGTAATTGTCGTTGCCCTTGTATAGATTGATAAAATTATAGTTTTAGTATGATAATGAGATAAAATCAAAAGTATATGTACTTATAAAATGTTGTATTCATAAATTATAGCAGGATACCTGTTTCCACAACTTGGGGGTGGATTTTCAGAAATCCTTTTATTTTATGCTATGACATTTTGAGAAATTCGTGAAAACACAGTTTACCCCTTTTCACTCCCTAGGGGTGACATTTCGGTTCAGACCGTTTTATCTTGAAATGAACCCAGAGCGAAAAAAAAAAAAATTTAACCTCTTACCCATTTTCAGTTTTCCCTTGTTACCTCTTTAGGGGTGGAAGTAAAAAAACCATAAAACCCCTTTCTAAAAATTTGAAAAACACATCTATATGCTTAAAAAGAATGCTCTAACTCAACAAACACAAGAGATACAACATACAAGTGGTTCTATCAATCACGCCGAATACAGATTCGCACCTTTAAGGGTTGATTAGGGCAAAATTCTGAAATGTGTTTTTAGACATTTGATTGGATACCTATGCATGCAAACACCTTGTCGATAGCTTACTGGGTTTAAGCGATATTGAGGAATTCGTGAAAATACACTTTACTCCTTTTCACCCCCTTAGGGGTAAATTTTTCAAAATCCCTGACACGACTTTTTAAATATTTTACAAAGACATCTACATGTCAAAAAACAAAGTTCTAACTCAATAAACATAGGAGATACGAAGGGTTCTTTAATTCACCCCGAATCCAGATTTGCTCCTTTAGGGGTTGATTAGGACAAAATCCTGAAATATGTTTCTAGGCATTTGCATTGAGAATCGTTGCAAGTAAATACCAAGTCGATATTTCATCGGACCTACGAGATATTGGGGAATTCGTGAAAACACATTTTACCCCTTTTCACCCCCTTAGAGGTCGAATTTCAAAAAATTCTTTCTTAGCACTATCTTACGCAACAAATTGAACCTTCCACCCAAATTTCAAGTTCCTAGTACCAGTGGTTACAGCTGTGCGTTGATTAGTCAGGGTTGTGACTTTCCTTTATATATGTATATAGATATAGATATATAGATTACTTACACTTAGGTAGCTATTATTAGTTTTTCAAGTTTTTTTTATATTTAGTATACATAGGTATAGTGGAAATATTACCACTGAACTAGCTGAATATCACTAGCTTCTTGGGTGCAAAAGTTTGTCGGGTATTTTATACAGGGTGTCCCAGAAATAAGTGCAAAAAAACTGCAAGACCCCGAAGGTGCAAATTGCCAAAAAATAAGGTTGTTTTATTTGAAGCATTTTGAAATTTTATTTAAAAACCCCTTTAGCCGACCTAGAAAGATATGGTTAATAAGGAAATACGTTCAAACTTGACAAGATTTTTTTAAATGTAATTATCAACGATATTTTTAACATCAATTAATAAGTCAACAATAGTAAAGCAAATAGCGGTCGTGCACTGTATTTTTAAGCAAATCTTTAATAACTTTAAATTCAACAATGCAAAAGCCGATTTTCATAATTATCTCCGAAACTGTGGTCACTCATTGGCTCCTTTTTTTAGCTTTTTTGTGTGCTTATTTTTGAAACAGCCTGTATATATTGTTATGTTAAAGCTCCACGGTGTGTTGCCTATATTATCATATGTTTATGGTTGATTTTTAATTAATTTACTTGCCCTTTTTATTTATTTTGGATTTTCAAAATTATTTTCTGTTAGCCCTAGTAGATACACTTGATTGAAAATCAGAGCGGATTCTTTTTATCTAAATTACTTATGTGCTGAAATTTGATGTTTCTATTTTAATTATGACAATTCAAGAACTTCTGTCAAATGATATGTCAAACTAGTTTTGAAAATTCAATTCCAAATACTTCATCGTTACATTTGTCATGCGACAATCTCAAATAATAAGTACTTCCTTAATTAAAATCAATTCACTTTAATCTTTATTTTCTTTCAGTTCTTATTTAATACCTGAATTCAATTACCTTTTATTGAACTTAGCACTCTCCTTTGCTGAAACAAATTCGTTTAACTCTGCAACTGATCACACCACAACTGCTCCACTCAAACACACGGTGACGGCCTCAACTGACAACCAAACTGCCAAAATGTCCAGAATCAGGATCCAAATTAACACAGGAACCTAGTATGCCCCAGGAATCAGCATACACAGCTCCACCACAGCACAGATCCAAATAGACCTCAGTCTTAGTTGCGTTACTTTAATATTCAATCTAAATTACTCATTTGAAATCCGTTACAGCTTAGCACCAAGAATTCTGACCAGAGACAAGCCACCAGACATCACTTGACAAGCCCCATAAATATGCTCACTCTGCTAATGATTTCCATGCAATCTTCTTCCCTTGTAAATCGTTCCTCGTTACCCAATTAAATCGATGCAAATGTAAAATGTACTAATCTTACAATAAACTTAATTCAGCATTATCTTCCTCTTATTTGCTTTTGTAGATTATAACCGCTTTAGTTTAGTATTCTCACCATATTCTTTATTTTCCTCCACACAGTCTGCACACCTTCCATCCTTTTAACATTTTATATTCCATTCCACGCCAATTTTATATCAAACATTAACCCTTCCATTCACCAAACACGCGTTTAAAGACTTTTAAAAGGGTTTATTTCTTAATTTCCAATTAGAAAATGTTGTTACCTGCTGTTCATTTCAAAAATTTTCTATTATCAATAAAAACATCTCCTTAGCGATCTAGCTTATTTTTTTTCCCAACACACTATAAAAGCTTTATTATTTGATTAATACCTACTATGTTCAACAGTATATTTCGCAAAAGTATTTGTCACCAATTTCCAATTTCAGTTTAGATATTAAATCCTTCTATTTCTCAATTAGCTTCATTTAATTAAATTATAAAATCTATTTTCTGTCTATTCTAAATGCATCTTAATAATTTTAATATCAATTTCACATCTAAATTCATCCCCTTTATTTTCAACTACTGTTTTCTTCTAATCTTATTAATCTGATTTTTAGACCCCTGTACCAATATCATAACAATGTGTATTATTATATATTAAGTATATTTTTGTTTAGAAAATGATACTTTTCCGGAAACTTGGAAACAAGCTATTATTTTTCCTATTCGCCAAAAATATTAGTTTTGTCGAAGTTGTTGGAAAGAGTGGTAGCAAAGATTATATATAAAAGAATTTTCGTAAAACGTGCCCTAATAAGATTTTTATAGTATAGGGTGACATTGAAATGTGAGGCAATATTTCAGGTGCATATTCGGGACGTAAAAAGAAGTAATAAAGTTTAATACGTTCTTAAAGAGGTTAACTGGCAGAACAACCAATCTAGTAAACTAAACATTTTAAATTATTTGATAAAAACTAAACGTCCATATGTTAAAAATACAGGCAGAATATAATGTTTGGAGGATTAAAAATGTTAGATATTATTCATGTAAGGATCGTTGCTATGGAAACGAAGGACAGAAAGTGTTTACAGCAGCACTTTCTGTGCTTTTTTTGTACTAACTGTCTTTTCCCATTGGTATTACCATATATGTAATACATATATGGGTATTACAATATACTATTTTCTAAGGCATCTTTGAAAAGTAGGCTCTTTGAGCTGTCATTTGACGACAGAAAACAAAGGTTACGCAATTTATATTTAAAGATTTGTAAACTATTGACAACTCAAAATAAACGGCGTGTCTATTTATTGTGACAATTGCAGTGATTTTGAATCCGAGCCGGATCGGCAAGACTGTCCCCAGTCTGCCTAGTCTTAGCCCGTTTGGTTCCCCGAGGGAGCCAGACACAAACCGTTTTGTGGACCCCTGGCGGGGTACCACTCCTTTGGGACAGCTAGTTTTCTTGTCGCCCGTCTCCCGTGGTCAGGGGAGTGAGTGCTAGCCATCAGCTAACCGCCAGGTCCTACCCAATTTTCGTATTTCTACTGGCGTATCCAGTTTTTCTTCTTCCTCTTCTCTCTTCCCTCCTGTCGTACCCTATCTGGTGGCCAGTGGGCGTAATTCCTTTGGGGGTACAGCTATCGTATCAGCGTTTCCGGTCGTTTGAGTTCTCGTGGCGCCGCAGCCAAAATGCCCCGTTGATTTTAAGAGACTTCGGGGAACTCTCTTTCAAGTAAGGGGAGTGTCAGGTCATTTTGGTATTTTAATTAGCCAGCTAGGCTTTAGGGCAGCGTGCCCGTATGCTAAACCCTTTTAGTTACTTATTTGGCTCCATCACCTAATTCCATAATAATGATTTTGCACATATTTGGCCCCAAACGCAGTATTTCTCGTCAGTTGGAGCACCCCTTTGCTGGTACTTTGGCAGCCGGGTGTTATCGCTCGCAAGAATTCCGAACCTTCTAGAAATCACGCCGTTGAGGCGTGCTGTTTTCGTCACCGGCACTTATTTGTTTCATCTTATCGCCTCACGATTGGCTGTCGAGGGTCACGTGGTAACGCCGTTTTGGCTCACGCCACTTCAAGCGTCGTAACGCTCCTTGCGGGGCATTCAGCCGAGGGCCGTTGATCGAAGAAGTCGCAGAGTGTGCCGTTTCGCGGCGTTCCCGCCATTTGCGGGGACGCCAGCCTGTTTTTCCCGTCTCGTGCTGTTTCAGCGAATGTTGTGTAAATTGCCGTTGTTTGTTAGCACCGTTGCTGTGAAAGCCTTCCTATTTCCCGTGCTGTTACAGCGAATATGCCATAAATTGTTTCGCCTTTAAGAGGTCGCGTGTGATTGTGCGAGTGGCAAGTCTTTACGTCAAAGCGTGGGTGTGTGATGGGCTTCACGGGGCCAGTTCTGCGTTTGTGAGAAAGGGGGCTTTCCCTTTTCAACTCGCTGTTTTCGAGGATCTTTCTAGGCAGAACGAAGTAGGCCTTTTTGTCGCCGTAAGTGTGCTCTCAGGAGAGCGTCCTAACGCCGCCATCTTGGCGGATTCCAGCCCGTTTACCCCAGATGCCGTGTTTCGGCGATTTAGCTGCCACAGACTGTCGCCTTCTATCAACTGATTGCACGCAACTCTCATAGACCGTCTACGGACTAAGGTATTTGTAATTACAACCATTTAAATATGTTAACTGTTGCTTGTGCGAGCGGTGTCGCTTTTGTGCTCAACCTTGTGTGGGCGGATGCATGCCCTTTGCTTGCTTGTCGCGGCTTTTAATGCCGGTTTGAGGCCACCATGCTTCAAGACGCTACTTTGGTAGCCTACTAGTAAGTTCATGTGCGCGAGTTTCGCGTTTCATCGCCTAAATAGCTAAAGAACTCTGCGCCTATGTTTTGGTGTTACGTTTGTGCTAACCTTTAATTCAGTAACGTTAGGTGCGCGAGCTTCGCTATATTGTACCGATTAATACCTAAATGGAATCAACGCCTCGCCGTGCTGAGCCTGGCGCGCCCTAATCTGTTCGAGCTCTTTGTTTATGTTTGCGAGGGCTTTGTGCTTTGCTTATCAGGTGTTAACCGCAGCCAACGACTGCGTGGGCGACGTAGCAGGGGCTGGCAACTATTCCAAATTCGCATGCTTTAGTGAGGCTATGTTAGCCCCTCTTTCTGGTCAAATATTGCAGTCACGCTGCCCCGCTGCCTAACGAGTTAGGCCTTCAATTAAATCGTCACGCATTTGTGCGGCGTCGTGCTTTGCTGCTAGCTACACTGCTCCCGTTGCCTTTGGAGGTCGGCGTCTGTTATCGCGCACTAACGCGCCCTTTTCCGAAGTGCGTATTTCTAAACTGTACTCTAATATGTAAAGTGTCGAGCCCACTGCGGCCGGCCACACATAGTGTGTTGTTTACTAGCATAGCGCGTCTATCAGCTGGTGCTTAACGTAAGCAGTAACATAAGCTTGGCGGCACGATTTGCTGCCCAGATGTAGTTAGCGACCAATAGACGCATATTTAATTAAGGGACGTATTATTCCTATTCGACCTGTGCATGCTTTGTTTCAGATAGCGCCTTTTACAGTGTAAAGATTGGTGTACGGCGGGACGTGAGAGATCAGAGCGTGCAGGTAGGTCCAGTGGTTGCGCAGTCTCGGCCCAAAGAGTCCCAATATTACCATTCCAGTATTTGCGATCACGAAATTGTTATTTGAGCTTGCAGCTCATGAGAATTCTTATCGATGGAGTATCTTGAATACTTCGCTCCCGTCTAACCGCCCAGGCCCGGTTATTCGGGTTAAGACAGGCTTGGTGGCGCCCTCTTTATTTTACCGTTATTTACCGACCCTCTGGCCGTTACCCTTAGATAATCTCGTTAAGAACCCGCCCAACTCCACTGAAAGTCTAGCCGGCCTATCTTGTTGCGGCTGGGTAGCGGCCTAGGAGAACTTTCGTCCCGATTTCGTCCATTACGGCACGCGCCGGCCGTTTCGTTTATGTATGAGCCGGTGCGATGCCGTAAAGTCAGTTTAAGACCGTAACAAGTTTCATGCCTACCGAAAAATAGCTAGCCACAAATAAGTTAACTTGCAGATGTGCGATTTACTAATAAAGGGAAAAACACTATAATCTTGAACCCATTGATTCAGATATTCATTTACGTTTAATCAGTAAAAATTTGATATCAAATAAAAATAAAAATATGTGTAGGGTGTGTATTTATTTATTTAAATTATAATCATATCCTTTACAATATATAACACTACCAATAGTCAATATTGCATATATTTAGGTGACCATGTATTTGATAATAACAATGTTGGTTTTCTTTGATATAAAATTTACCATCTGCGTTTAGCTTAAACCAAAAGTTTTTATTTTCTGCTTCTGACAAGATATTTAACTTCAACAAGTCTGTTACTTACAATTACTCCAACAAGACTCGCTTGTAGAAATGGAAAATCTTTATGTATAAATAATCCACATTTTTTACCTGTCCGTTTAAATTTGGTTTATAACATTTTGAATGTATTGTTTGAGGCTTTCGCGGTTACTCGAATTATTCTCCTTAACATAGAATTTCGGCTTAGACCGCGTAGTATTTGTATATGAACACCCAGCATTTACTGGCTTAATGTGCCTTGCACCTTGTGAAGTCGAGCAAAAACCCGCGCGATGGCCATGCTCTTTGGTGGCTTGTGTTGTTTAAGTATCTTGAGAACGAGGATACTTAGGCAGATTTGGCCGTTTTGCTGTTTGTGCATCCATATTCACAGTGCGACTTTCACTCTGATGATGCAAGCTGCAAGGTCTTGCGAAACGTTAGTGAATATGGATGCACAAACAGCAAAACGGCAAAATCTGCCTAAGTATCCTCGTTCTCAAGATACTCAAACAACACGAGCCCCAAAGAGCATGGCCATCGCGCGGGTTTTTGCTCGACTTCACAAGGTGCAAGGCACATTAAGCCAGAAAATGCTGGGTGTTCATATACAACTACTACGCGGTCTAAGCCGAAATTCTATGCTAAGGAGAATAACATTTTGAATGTCAACTATTTGGTTGCCATTTAACGTAGGCATGGGTTTGGTGGGTTTTTTTCGCTTTCAACACATACATCTGGTAGCTTTTCTGTTACTTTTTGAGGATTTATGGGAAAATGTTCAAATCAACAAACACTAATTCTTAGATCAGAAAAAATGGGAGTTTGTGTGGTTATGTTACTGCTTTTTTATTTGTTGCACTTTTCCACACTTGTTACGAAAAGTAGTACTTTTCCTAACCAAAATGAATGTGGAAAAGTATGACTTTTCTAAACCTAATTTAAAAAAAAAATCAAGTCTATGCACTCAAGATACAAAAGCTGCTGTAATTGATTATTTGTGGTGGCAGAGGCAAATGCAAATAATAAACTACAGTCAAAATATGACAAATCGTTTCTGAATTACATAAATATATTTTTTAAATAATAAATATGTTCAAAGGTTAAAACCAACAGTTAGATTTGAAGGCAATGTTATTTTTCAACAGGCTTAGTCAAGAACTACGAGTACCTATTTATAGTTTAGTATAAACATTTTTGCTTACATTTTGCTCTAAGTGATTTAATATAAATGGCACATTTTAACACAACTTGAAATATTTTGTTGGAATTATCCCGCATATATTGTAAATAGTGTTTCGAGAAAAAACTACTTAATCATTTAAGAATAAGCACATTTTTACAAAGTACTATACCTATATGTCATTATAAGCAACCCCGTAAAAAACAAATTATTTTGATGCTCCATTTACTTCAAAAATCCAATAACATACAGGTAATTTACAATAATTTTTAATTTCTAAACAAAGCAGAAACTGAAAAAGAATGTAGATATTTAATTTCAAAGGGTACCTACTTACTTGGAAAAATATTCAATAGCAGCATCTTCTGGTATGTTAATAGCTTCACTCGCTTTAGTAAATATTTCTAGCTTTCTTTGGCAGATTTTGTTTTTTTTTGTAATTTACGAACTGTGCACCATTGTAGCACTATATTTAATAACGATACACACAACCAATTGTCTCACTTGATTCCAAACAAGTAATAATTTCTCCTCAGTGCAGTGCTCTTCTAAAAACACAAATATGAATCACCATCCCATTTTAAGGAAAGTGCTAAGAAACAATCAGTATCTACTTTGACAACTTAATCTTTCTTATATCAAACATTTTAAAGGTTTTCGATAGATGTGCCATCTATCTAAAATGTATAGGAAACTCTAGGTGCTCTCTTAACCTTAAATAATAACTGCAGATGAAGTTGCATTTGTATTTTAATTATAGATTGGACTGGACTGGAACGAGCATACGTCATTGAAGGTGGTTCAAAGAAGATTGACAAGGACAGATATACAATTTGTAATAACAGCTTGGGAATTTTAACGTCGTAAGTTGCGAAAATTACTTACATGTGATAAATAACTTCTGGGTTTTCATATTTTACAAATATAGCAATACATTCTTGCAACTAATTCTTTTCGTTAACCACTATTCAAAGCACAACAACACAAATTAATTCAAAAACAGCAAAATACCGAGTCATCTGCGGTCAGCTGTTCTGCTGAAATCAACCATTGGCCCATTATCCAAACCATTAAAGCTGTAGGCGATTGCGCATTACCAATGAGTTCGAGTTATCACTTTATCCTTCTTATACTTGCCTACTGTTCTATTTTCATCTCTGTTGATCTTCTTTGAACAATCGGTTTAACATTACAATATTACGCGTATGCTCGTTCCAGTCTTATATGTTCGAAGGCAATTTGTGTGTAGTAATTGATTTGATACATGGTGTGCAGAGTATATGCTGAGTGGATTATACTGTATGCATTTTTGTTCTTATCATAAGTTTATATTATAACCTGCTATGGAAATTCTAAAGTTTGCTATCTCTAAAGCCCGTTGTTGACATTAGTTTTGCTTTCCATGGCCAAGCCTTATGTAATTTCTTTTTGAACACATGGTATTGTTAGTGAAAATGTATTATTGTATTATTCTTATGGTAAGTCAACGTTGTATCAAGAGTTCCAATTATGAAAACATTGTGTATAAATTTTTATCAAAATCATAAGCTCAATACCCACTGCAAATAAAGTGCAATAGAACATAATTTCTTGTTTATTTAGTTGACTATATTGTTTATTTAATATTAAATATTGTAGGTTTTCACAGAGCAACGCCTAAAATGCATAGTTGCATTTCAGAAATTACTTAATTGCGGAAGGTATTTACACGCTGCAAAATTACATTCATTATCTATAGCCTCTTTTACCTTTCAGTGTCAAAATTGCAAATTTTTTTTTACATGAACTGATGTAACTTTTAAAGTAAGAAATGTAAACGAAGTATCTATAATGTGGGTAACTCACATGTAAATTTTTATTTATTACAGTTAACATCTGAAAATTGACTTGACTCTCACGGTCCTATATTTCAGACTTAATGGCATACAATTTGTTGCCAATTGAAAAATGTTCCAATGAAACATTCTAGAAGGCAGCTGTAGCAGCTATCAGTCAGCTTTGATATTTGTAGCGTTCCAGTACCAGCTTTACCTAATTCTTATATAGGTAGCAATTTTTCTGTTTAATCTTTTAAACATCGTGAGCTATAAAAATTAATTAGCTGTAGTTTCATGTGTAATGTTTCTGTGGAACATAGCTTTAGTTTATTAAATTGTAAATTAGTAATATATTGCTACTTCTGCATTTGACACTTAGTAATGGAGGTGATAAGCTGATTCATAACTCAAGGTGAAAACTAAACCAGCATATTCAGCATCATATACTTATTGAAAAATGTGAAACAATTTTTTTGCCAGAAGGGATTTGTTTCCATGTTATTAAACATACAAGGTTCCACACGTGATTTGAATTACTGAATGTAAAAAAAGTAGGCCATGATTTATATTCACAACATAAACAGTTGACATCTAATACGAATTAACATGGAGATCAAATTATGCAGCCAAAAACATTCGAAATTCATTATTCATTTCCAAGCGCATGTCCACGTCCAAAGTGCTTTTTTTTAGCATTTATTGTCAGTAATTATTTAGTTTTTGCGTTGTTGTTACTCTTGATAATGAATATTTTGTTGAAATAGTAAATAATTTTAAAAATGTTAAAATTCATGATTTGTAACTGCCTTTTTATGTCATGCTAGTCATCGCCTACTATGCGGAAACTTTGAGATCTAACAACTAGGAATGCAAGACCTTCGTGCAAAAAAATTATTTCACATCTTTCAGCAATAATGTGGCACTGGTGTTCAACCTTCGAGTGAAGTTATTAATCACCCTGTCCTGTAATAATAGTACATATCAGAAACTTACAGTTACCTTTAAGACTTGAATGTAAGCATTTGCCAATATCCAATTTTGTTTCTCTTAAAATGTGCAGACATGGTGCTTTAAACACACTTGAGTGATTCCCCTACACGCAGCAATTTCTGACATGGAAAATGGTGTATAATTGTCAAGTGAATGTGTGTAACATACTCATGACGGCCATATGCCAATAATAATGTTTGCTGTTCAGTTTTCAATGCTGCTATATGTATTGCTAAATTTATAATAAGTTATGACTGTGTGCTTTTGTTGTAGATGTGAAGATATCAAACTTCCCTTGGCTCATATATCAGTAAAAGAAACGTTTAAACAAACATAATCACCATTAAGTACGAAACTATGGAGAGTAAGTCTTGTAGTTTTGCAGGAATTGAACCAACCCAATCACAGAACATAAATAGCAATGAAAGTTTTGTTAAACTATCTATTAAATCAGAAGTCATCGAATTAAAGGATGAAAATGATGAAAACCAAACATTTGACAAAAATAACGCAAATACTGCTTGTAGTGGAAATAAACTTTATAGTTGCTCTGTTTGTAAATACGGAACAGCATTGAAAAATAGTTTAGTTAAACATACGAAGACCCATACAGGAGAAAAGCTATACAGTTACTCTGTTTGTGGATACGGAACAGCATACAAAAGTTGTTTAGTTAGACATTTGAAAACTCATACAGGAGAGAAGCCATACAGTTGCTTTACTTGTGAATACAGAACAGTAGATAAACGTAATTTAGTTGCACATGTGAAAACTCATACAGGGGAAAAGCCGTACAGTTGCTCTGTTTGTGAATACAGAACCGCACAGAAAAGTAATTTAGTTACACATATGAAAACTCATACCGGAGAAAAGCTGTACAGTTGCTCTGTTTGCGAATACAGAACCGCACAGAAAAGTCATTTAGTTACACATGTGAAAGCTCATACCGGAGAAAAGCCGTACAGTTGCTCGGTTTGTGAATACAGAACAGCACATAAAAGTAGTTTAGTTACACATGTGAAGAATCATGCAGGAGAAAAGCCATACAGTTGCTCTGTTTGTGGATACAGAACAACATTGAAAAGTCGTTTAGTTACACATGTGAAAACTCATACAGGGGAAAAGCCATACAGTTGCTCTGTTTGTGGATATGGAACGACAGTGAAAGGTAGTTTAGTTCGGCATATGAAGACCCATACAGGAGAAAAGCCATACAGTTGCTCTGTTTGTGAATACGGAACAGCACACAAACGTAATTTAGTTGAACATATGACGATCCATACAGGAGAAAAGCCGTACAGTTGCTCTGTTTGTGAATACAGAACAGCATTAAAAAGTAGTGTAGTTAGACATATGAAGACCCATACAAGAGAAAAGCTGTATAGTTGTTGTGTTTGTGAATATAGAACAGCACATAAAAGTCATTTAAATACACATATGAAGACTCATACAGGAGAAAAGCTGTACAGTTGCTCTATTTGTGAATATCATACAGTACATAAACATTATTTAGTTACACATTTGAAAATTCATACAGGGGAAAAGCCGTACATTTGTTACGTTTGTGAATACAGAACAGTAGATAAAAGAAATTTAATTAGACATGTGAAAACGCATACACAAGAGAGGCCGTACAGTTGCTCTGTGTGTGAATACAGAACAGCACGGAAATATAATTTAGTTGCACATATGAAGAGTCATACAAGAGAAAAGCTGTAATTGCGCCGTTTACAAATACAGAACGACACAAAGTATTAATTTAGTTGCACATGTAAAAACTAATACAGGAGAAACGTATTACAGTTGTTTAGTTACACATATGACTAATTCTGTAGTATTACAGAAAAGCATTTTACATATGTTAACTAGTAATGTTTATAATAAATTTTAAGTATGATTAATTAAGGTATGTAATAATTTAATTTTAAAAAAAAACTGTTTATATATTTTTAATATGCAGATGGACTGGCAAGTTACTGCTGACAGATATCACGCCAGTGACTTGCTTTTGTGTTTACACTATTAGCAATTAAAGTCGTGATTTAGTATTTTAATGGTTTCCCAAGGAGATTGCAGCTAGTGACGTTGATTCTTTCTTGATATCAAACAAAAATGAAAGTACAAAGTTGAGCAATATATTTCGACATCTTAGTGTCTTCTTCAGTTGCATTATACAATTTAAAAATTGTAGTAAAAAACATCCAAATAGAATAACATTTTAAAAAGTAACAGTAGAATAAGTGAACAGTTAACTTTACTCAAAAATTATATTTACCTGTTAAATCTTTGTCATTAAGAAAATTATTAATTATTTACGAAAAGATGAAAACTAATTTTCTTAGTAAATATTGTCTTCCATTTCCTTTAATTAATTAAAAGAGCATATCAAATTCTTTTCCCAAATACTATATGAGATATTTAATATATTAACTATTATTTTTCTTTTTAGAACATCTGTAAGAATAAATGTATTAAAAAAACACTTAGTATTTAAAAATTAGAAATATTTACCACTTATTGTAGTCAGGATTTTGATTTATTAAATTGGGAAGTTTTCAGAACAATAGAAGAATTATAGAATAAATTTGCTTCAATTAAGGTTAAGATTTTCTGTACGTTAATCTGTAAATGAATGGAAAATTATATGTTTTCATTTAGATAATAAATTGTTATTAATATTTACGTGAATCTTTCATTAAAGACGTCTCAATAAGAAGTGTGCTGTTGTAAAAATATAATGTAATGTAATATTGGTTAAAAACTTACAAAAAGTAGTAGTTATTAAAGTTTTTACATTAAAATATTAAGCTTGAGCAGTTTACTTACTTAATTAAGCCGTTAAATTTGTTATTGCTTTTCCATTATAATACAATCATAAAATTTGGAATTATTAATGTTTATTTATGTCTGCCGTTGAGGACTCCATTTTTGAGATTCTTTGTTACTAACATTTTTTAGGTAATGCGTTTTTAAAGAACAAGGATTATTTTCATACAATAGCTGTGCCCATATTTTCTGGTCTAAAGGAATAATAAATTTGGGTGTCATCGGCATACATATGAATGTTACAAGAGGTTATATGTTTATAAAAATTACTAGTATACACAGTAAACAACAGAGGACCCAATATAGACCCTTGCGGAACACCTCTTGTAATATCCATAGGTTGTGAAAAATGATTAGCTATTTTTACTATTTGGCACCTATTAGTTAGATAGCTGTTTATTAATTTAGAAGCACTTGATCCCAATCCTACATAGTGAACTATTGCTAGGAGTACTCTGTTGTTAATGGTATCAAATGCTTTACTAAAATCCAAAAGCGTCAGAATAGCGTGATTATAGTTTTCGTAAGAAGTAAGGATGTCATCAGTTATATGTAACACAGCCGTTGTACAGCTGTATAACGGACGAAAACGTGATGGACATTTAGGCAGTGAATTATACTTTTATAAATGGACACGTAGCTGAGCGTTTATTATCTTTTCTAAAATTTTTGACAAAGTAGGCAAGATACTAATAGGTTTAAAGTCTTTATCTCAACTGGGTCATCAACTTTTGGCAACAGAGCTACTAACACAGTTTTCCAGAAGTTAGAAAATATATTCTGTGTAATACAAGTATTAACAATGTGTACAATGTATGGACAACAATACTTAAGCATTTGTAAATTTATTCCGTCACAACCACAGGAATTACTTTTATTCGCAACCATATATGTATTGTTAACATTCCTGACCTCATTTGAGTGGGGGAAGTCGTACATTTCAGCCCGCTACTTCCCGCTCAAGTGGGGGAAGTACATTCCCGACCGCTGAGTAGTTAAAATAGTATACAAACCTCGACAGGAAGTTTCCTTAGTCTCGAGATAATAGCTGATTTCGACGCTTCGCGTCCCAATCAGCTAACTAATCTCTCGACAGTAATGAAACACTTCCCATCTCGGGCTGTAATATACTATTCAATGTTGTAATTATCCTAAGCAATTCGTCTGTGTGAACAGGTTTAAATTCTAGACTTGCATCCGCTAAAACATTATTCAGATATGAATTATATTTTTCTTCGTCCATTTGTAAATTTGGTACGCTATTAACAAAATAATTATTAATTTCATTCACATTTGGACGATATGAAGCATTATCATCGGATTTAACATTATATTTACTGACATTTAGTTGTCGAACTTCCTTCCACACTGCTCTGCTATCGCCGTTGTTAAATTTAAATTGAAAATAGGCCTTTTTTTCGTTTGTAATTGCCGAATTTGTGTAATTTTTAAGTAATTTATAATATTCCCATGCAGCTACAGTGTTCAGTTTTTTTGTATTTATTGTTTGCTTTATCTCAAATGTTCATTAACAGTTTTACATTATCTGTAATCCATAGCACAGGTTTTTTAGTTAAAGTAACAGTACGCCATGGTGCATGCACGTCAAATAGATTAATTATCTGATTGTTAAGGAACGCTACCTTGTCATTCACATCATCTATATAGTAGTATATATTATCTGATGGGAGCGTCTCCAAGTCTGCATGAAAATGAAAAACATTAACAGTTTTAAAATCTCTAAATGTACGAACAGTTGGCTTTTGCTTGGGTGCTTGTCGCAAGATGCTGCAATATACAAGCTCGTGATCAGATAGTTTACAACTTTCCACACCTGTTCAGCCCTATTCTTGTAGGTTCTTTTATTATTTTAAATAAGTTAAACGAATCTAACATGTAATTGAAATATGCCTGTTAGGCCATTTTTAATTTCAATAGGTACGTGACAATTTGGAGCAGTTTTGGTACAAAGTTGGCGAGTTTGCTTGTATATAGGTTCCTTTTCAGTCATATTTTATCGCATAACACTTCAGCTATTTGCATCTAAAAATTGTAACACGCACGTAGCTTTTGGTTTTCTAAAAGACCGCTCTAATCTCTATGCCGTCTTATGTGCAGCTGTTTTTGTCCCATCGCGTTTAAGAGCTCTTGTTTACAACATTTTCAAAACACAGTCAATGGGAGCAAGCAGGATATCTTCCTAAATAATTTTAACTTCTGTCGCACTCTACCGATAGCGAGCTGTCGAGCCTGTCGCGAGTCGCGTTGTGATGGCTGCATTTGGCAAGCGCGAGACAGGCAGCCAGCGCGAAAAGGTGACTTGTGTTTTTTTCGAGCAGACGGGTCTCGGCGAGCTGTGTAAGTGGCAGGGTGTGCTTCTGGGTGCTGTAGTGATGTCTTTATCGATAGCCGATACAGCTCGTTAATTAATTCCGAAGGCCTGTTTGGCTAATTGTTCCGACTTCTCGTTCGGGATCTCATCTTACGAGTGGGCTATCCAACGGCCTCGCGGGTTTTTGTAGTCGCCAAGGGGGCGCTGCACAATTCTTCCCGAATAATTTGGGGATCCATTGGACGTCGCAGGTTCTCACCCACGCCACGTCGACCGACAGCTGTGGCGATTGGTGCTGACCGCCCACTGCAATCAGCGCTTACGCAACAGGGCCAAGCCACAAAATTGAAGGTATTGTGCGCTCCTTTCTATATTTCACCTTTGTGTTACAAGCCCGGCTAGATATTTGCATTATGTTTGCCGCCAGCCGGCCCATTAGAATATATTAAATTAAGCATACGTGCTATTAGCGCATAATTAAGGTATTGTGCGCTTATTTCTAAATTTAACCTTTGTGTTACAAGCCCGGTTAGATCTTTGAACTATGTTTGCCGCCAGCCGGCCCATTAGCATATATAAAATTAAGCATACTTGATATTAGCGCCTAATCAAGGCATTGTGCGCCCATTTCTAAATTTAACCTTTGTGCTACAAGCCCGGCTATATCTTTGAATTGTTCGTTCATGTTTGCTGCCAGCCGGCGACGCAGATTATATGTTTCGTATATGTTTAAGTGCTATTTAAAAGATAAGACGTCCCCAGCTGGGCTTTCTTTCTTTTTAGGTTTAGCCCTTGTATAACTGTAAGTTTGTTGTATACGCTGACCACGTCGGCACTGCTGTAACTTTCGGGCATGAATTTGGTCCAATAGACCTATTTACTGTATTTGACTTATGAATATCCCTTGTATTTGTGCATGCTTGTTTACAGGGTGGCTCAGTCACTGTGTCTAGATTGATGTAAGGTGAGGCCCAAAAGCGGTTTATAAGCGTTCCAGGTAGGTCAGCAGGCTTGTCGCTACACTGTTGGACGTCTAGAGTTTGTACTGAAATATCCCGCCGTTTGGCCATCAAGGTTCGGTTAAGCTTGGGTTTTCCCCGACTGAATCATGTGGCGCCCATTTATTTTGTAACACCCTATACATTCCGTCACGCTTGCCCTGTGGTGTACCGTTTCTAGAACCACGCCCATTTCCCTGAGCGCATCAAGCCGTGGCCTTTAGCCTGTGTTGTGCGATTTCCAGGGTAATTGTAGACGTTTCCCAGACATGTTTAAGTATTTGGAACTCCCTCACTCGCGAGTGTCGTTAAAATTGTTTGATACTGTAACATGCTGTTGCAGGATGATAAGGGGATAGAAAATCGATATTACAATCACCCAAGCAAATCATGTTTTGTGATACAGGTGTGAATAGCATAAAAAACAAATTTTCTAATTTATCAACAAATTGCTTATTTGCATTCTGGTATTCGGAATAGCCAAGTGTTCTTGTTTTAATTACTTTCAAGTATAGATTATCATGAATAATAATAAGTCACATAATTTTGTTTTTTAAGTAACATTGCTTATAGTTACTTTGTGGAGATTTGTAAACACAATCAAAAACAAGTTTATTGAAATTGATAGAGACAGATATCCAAAGCTGCTATATATTATTACTTGTATTAATTATAGAGGCATGCAGTGATTGTTTCAAATAAAATGCAACACCATCTCCTCTGGTTCCACGATCCTTTCGTATTAATTTATAATTGTTAATTGACAAAGCATTTGACATAACATCGAATAGCCACGTTTCTGAGATTGGCAAGATATCCTGAAATTTCAGAAATATGTATATGTATGTATTATCTGTAACCTAATTTACCTTGCGGTGTAGAGGCTGGTGATTTACGCTCTGGCATCTGTCGGTACAATGCTCAACTTGCCCCGGATTCGGGATACAGAGTTGGAGCGCGCCGTTTGTGCTTGCGCAGCAACCATTGCGCGAGGTGTGTGTCTTGGTGATGTGTGGACCTTGTTACTCTATCTCTTAGGTGTGTGGTTCTGAGTAGAGCACAGTTAATTTGGTGCCCAACTGTGAAAGGTCTTACCGAGCCCGATTCCAATCGCCAAGGCTACGGAAAAATTCCGACCCCCGTGGAATTCGAACCGAGGACTTGCTTAATGCTAGCTTGGCGCTTACCCAACTGCGCCACGCGGCTTCAATTTCAGAAGTAAATCTTTTAAATAATTTCATTTGGGTAACAAAGATCGTATATTAATGGGTGCAACCCTCAAGCTATTTTCCGACATCGTAATTTGCAACTAATTTAAAAGATTAATAATGTAGACAGAATACTAAATCAAAGAAAAACAAATCAACTCTATACAAATAAGTTCAAGTAAACCTAACTTAACGTCAGCTCAGATGTTGCTGCTGGCTTAAAGATAAAAAAAATATTTGAACAAAAACAGACAAATTAAGAACAGGTTAAAATAGCAATACCTAATATTAATTACTAATTTTTAGTTTGAGCGACTAAGCATAGGCACTTAATTTGTTCACTGTAATAAACGGGGTGGCAAGAGAAATATTCTTCAGAACCAAATGCATCGACCTCATCTTCAGTTCTGACTGAATGTATTCCGGTATTAGTCTTCACCAAGGTTTTACCATCACTAGTCCACACATTTTCTTTTTTAAATTTTTCCTTCGCCAAATTGAAGATGCGCAGCCTTGATCTAGTTAAATCCTCCAAAATTGTAATTCCAGATCTTAGTTTCTTTCTGAAACTTAATACGGATTTTCGATCATGATAATTGACGAATTTTACAATAATATGTCTGCCACTCTTGATATTTTTGCCTATTCGATGTGAGCGGTCAATAGCTGCGGGATTTTAATCGACGTGTAATTGATCTTTAAATAATTTTATGAAACATTATCGGTTACTTCGTTAGAGGCTTCTTTTAATCCAAAAATGCGGATGTTGTTTCGTAGCGAATACTGCTGCATGTCGTCCAAGGAAGTAACCAGAAACCTTTGATTGCAGATCACGAACGCAGTTACGGATGTCAATAAAAGTCTTTTCAAATT